>JAEAOA010001691.1:0-600000 GCA_016746295.1 Potamilus streckersoni
TTTTATTATGTTTGAAAATTAAATCAAATTCACGCTACAGTTCTATAATAATTATAATTTTTATTTAGTACCTACTGCTCGTACATATTTTCCCTATGCATTCTCGTACATAATTTACGTATATATTAATCATTTGAACAGGAGAATGTAAGACAGGTTCGTAGTCTAGTGGAATAAGTGTATGAATGTGGTACTTAAGGACGCGGATTTGAAACTCTTGGCAGCCAGTTGGGCGATTTAATGTCTTTTTTCAATTAAAAGTGTGTGTGTCGGAGGGGACGAACTTCAGAAAGATTGAATACAATCACACGCCATGCCCCAAGTGGCGTGGTACTTTTTTGTATCACTCACGGCGTTTATGTTCGGTGAGTGTATTCAATCTGCTGGATGTAGGTAAATCCTCGCTAGGATAAGCTTATGTTTGTGCCGTCAGAAAAATCAAAATAATGTTTATTTGTATATATAATCACGACCATATGTATATAATCCTATTCATTTGTATATAATCATAATTATCTTTATATAATCATAATAACCTGTATATAATCATGAGCATTTGTAAATAATCATAATCATCTGTATATAGTTCATATTCATTTGTATATAATCATAAACATCTCTATGTAATCATAACCATCTGTATATAATCATAAGCATAGTTCATAATTATTCGTATATAATCATATTCATCTGTAATCATAACATCTGTATATAATCATAAATCATCCTCAAAGCAGTCCCCCACTGGGTACTACAATTTTTACAATTTGATTATTATTTTATATATATATATATATATATATATATATATATATATATATATATATATATATATATATATATATATATATATATATATATATATATATACGATATTGATTCTGCTATTAAAAAATTAAAACAAGACGGAATAAATTTATTCCGGTAATCTCGACCCTGAAAAGATTATGTATGACTTTGAATCCTTACAGCAGAGAAAAGTTCAATATAAATCCACATTTCCTTCCAACTACAGATTCATAAAATCTTTTTGCAATTCTATATTAGAATTTTTATCTGCTGTAGATGATACACAAGTATAACTATTTACACCTCTTGCGCGTTCAATCAGAAAGATAAAAGTGCATTGTCTCACGAATAAGAAAGAAAAAATGATAAACAATCGTCCAATACAATTGAGAATGATGATGTTATTTGTTTATGTGATAAATGACAGCGGAACTGAGGACAGCGATGATCGGGGCGGACCCATAACGGTATTTGTGGCTTAACGAGATCCTTGGCAAGATTGATAAAGTCGAACTATATACAGTAAAAAAAAATATTGTTTTGAGTTAAGAGTGCTCAGTTATTATACGTGTTCAAATATAATCCTTTGGTCATACTTTATTGAATATGCAGAGTTTCGTTTATGATCAGCATAAACCAAGAGATGTATAATTGTTTTCATTTAAAGAAAGCGAGGCTTGCCGAGTTTCCTTTTAATGAAAAATTTATACGAGTGGTATATCATTGATACAGCGTACATACTATACATATACTGTATTTATATATTATATATAAATACACATATTTGCCCTTTGAACGGAATTACGATACGCTCCAGGCAACTGTGTATGAAAGCTGGTTTGTATGAAGAAAGTAGTGGACTATAAACACAGTTTTTTTCTACACTGAACATGAACTCTCGTGCATTCACTTTCTGACATATGGAAATTAGCTTAGAATAGACACTAAGCGACGAACCAGAAATAAATAAAATAATTTAATATATTTACAGTTGATTCAAGTCATTTTTTGCTATTTAACATTTCTAATGACTCCTTGTGTGTGTGTGTGTGTGTGTGTGTGTGTGTGTGTGTGTGTGTGTGTGTGTGTACGGTTTGACTTAGCTTTTCCATCATTTTTGGTACGCCAAATCGTTCAAAATGGATGAGCTGGAGTAATCATAAGGTGAGCTTAGAGAGATCGTAGGGTGAGCTTAAGTAATAGTAGGGTGGACAGGCAAAATCGCAGGGTGAGCTGGAGAGATCATGGGGTGAACTGAAATAATCGTATGATGAGCTGAAGGAATCGAAGGGTGAGCTTGGAGCTATCGTAGGGTAAGCGGTAGAAAACGTTCACAATGGGAACGATTCTTTTTGGAGTTTAGATTAATCTCCCTTTGTGACTTTTAGTCCTGCATTAACCGTGCTTTGTGACTGAGTTAAAAGAATCAGTTTTTTTTTTTAAAAAATGAATACTTATGGATAGAAATAAAATGACGATTTCTTAATAGACATCGATTATTGTGTGTAAAATATTAATATATTTTATTTGACACAGGATTTGTTAGGAATCGAATATCAATTAGAAAACCGAAGTACTACATCGTGTTTTTAGGTGTCATCTCTTGTCAGAAGAGGTGTCACATGTTTTACTGGAACTTGACTGTTCAATCCACGAAATACGTTCAGGTCTGTAAAATTTGCTAGACAGTTCATAGGGTGAGTCGTTTTCGTATGAATGCCAATTTGAGGAGAGAACTCAAAGGACCAATTGACCCATGGCATGTCAATACCACCCCCAAAATGAGATATTGATGCATTGCTTTCCACAGAAGAGTGTACGGCTACAGCCGACTGAGTACAGGTATTCATGTAGCTACAGATAACAAGACACGCTCTGCATTTAACAATTTTGAGAAGGTGGCGAATATGTATGGTCTACCGCATCGCGTTAGAGGCCACCTGGGTAAAGAAAACATAGAAATTGCTAGATTTATGAAAATGAGAAGCGGATACAACAGGACAAGCTTTATTTTCGCAGTGTTGACAATCAGCGCGTTCATGGAATGTGGGGAGAACGTAACAAAGTCGTTTCTCTAGGCTTTACAGTGATCTGTCCAAATTAATAGATGCAAAATGTGTTAGACTCAGATAACGAGAAACATATTTTTGAATTTCACTATATTTTTTTAACCCAGAATTCGCACATCATAGAACGACAGGAAATCGCGGCACACTGAATATTTGCAAAAAATCGATTATATTTACGACCTTGGAAACTAAGGCAGAGACTTTGAATAAATACAAGGGGCATTATCAGATGGTTCTGATGAATTAAGTCTAATAATTGTTACAGAAAACGGCTGTTTCTGAATGATCAGTAACTTTGATACTTCAGACTCAGGTTGATCCCATAGCTGACGGCACTCATTTTTGTATCAACAGGTTTTGCAAGATATTGGACTATGACGTCATATCAAATTCTACTTGCTAGAACCATCTTCTGTAGAATATTGAGAAAGTGAAATGTGTGTGTGTGTGTGTGTGTGTGTGTGTAATTGTGAGGAAGGCCAGAGTTATTCTCATTCAAACAAGCAAATCCAAGGAGTGTGTGTGCGTCTGTGTGTGTGTTATTCTCTTTTAAACAAGCAAATCCAAGGAGTGTGTGTGTGCGTCTGTGTGTCTGTGTGTAATTGGAAGGAAAGCCAGAGTTATTCTCTTTCAAACAAGCAAATCCAAGGAGTGTGTGTGCGTATGTGTGTGTTATTCTTTTTCAAACAAGCAAATCCAAGGAGTGTGTGTGCCTCTGTGTGTGTGTGTGTGTGTGTGTGTGTGTGTGTGTGTGTGTGTGTGTGTGTGTGTGTAATTGGAAGGAAAGCCGGAGCTATTCTCTTTCAAACAAGCAAATCCAAGGAGTCGACTACTTTTCTTAGACTATTTTGGAGATTTACTTCGACGTTTGGTCTGCCTAAGTCATAGCACAAGGTACATGCATGGTTACCTACAGAACATTAAAGTCATAATATAACACTCTTTATCAGATTAAGTTTAAGTTCATTCTTTTCTAAATGAGGCAACGAATGCATTAAAACTGAATTAATTTTTTAGTAAAAAATACGAGGCTGTAACTATGACGAACCATCTTTAAAATTAAGCTCATCTTAGTTTTGTTAATTTATTAAAATGCACATCAAAATATCCTAAATTCAACAGTATATTTATGGAGACAAATTTGAATATTGACCAGAATCCATAATTTCACCTAACAATGATAGAACGCTGAAATTCGAATTCACTTTTTAGCTCACAAATCTTTATCTGATTGCTAGACTTAAGTAAAATCTCGTACGAATAAATAATTATTGCATGGAAACATTAGCAGGTGAATTAGATAACCAATAGTCTAATAATGCCACAAAATGATGATGCAAATTGTTTTAATTTAATCTTTTGTGCGACCTCATACAAGTAAACGTGCAAGAGAAAATTGGTGATAATAATAAATATCGTTATCATGCAGAAACGAACCTGATTTATAGGAATTATGACAGGATACAATCCCACCGTAAAATGCAAAATAAATCCACTTCTTCCATTTCTTTAAATTTAAAGCTGTGCACCCTTTTCTAGAATTCAGTTTTAATTAAGGAGAGTATTCGTACAGAAGCGAAAGTGAGGCAGACGCACTGGCAAAATGATGGATGGTTATACGGAGTATAGAAGAAGGAAGGATGGAATATGAGTCCCAATTTATTACATTCCGTTTCTCCTCTACAGAAAGCAGGATATGAAAAGGCATGACACTGGCATTTGCAATGGAGCCATCAAAGTAGTTTATAGAAAAGAATATAGAGTAGTTATAGAAAATCGAGTTAATGTTATATTTATTATATTTCCTACATCAAGTACATACCTGCCAAACATTAACATTCGTTATAATTATTTTTCGTTGTTTTCAATCTTATAATTAAACCATTAAAACAGCGACATCCTGCTCATAAGAATACTCTATAAAGGGCTAAATAGTACAAGTAAACAACAGCATAAAAAATTTCATTGGATTAACAACAATACCATTAAGTAACGTTTGTTATATTTCAAAGTGATTGATTCATCTCACCCTACAACTATTACTTCAGCTAGTTCTGCGCTAGCTCCAGCTCACCCTACCATCACTCTAAACTCATCCTACGATTACTTCAGCCCATCATACGATTGCTCCAGCCACGCTACAATCTCTCCAAGTTCACCCAACGATTTCTCCAGTCCACCCTACGATCACTTCAAGCTCTAACTACGATTATTTTAGTTCACTTCAAGCTCTAACTACGATTATTTTAGTTCACCAAACGATCTCTCCAAGCTCACCCTACGATTGATCCATCTCCCCTTACAATTTCTCCACTTAAAACTACGATCTATCCAAGCTCACCCAGCGATTGCTCCAGGTCACCCTACGATCTCTCCAAGCTCAACCAACGATTACTCCAACTCATCCATTTGAACGATTTGGCGTGCCATAGTATTCGATATTATTATATGCTCATGGTGTTTTTTTTTCTCCGTTAACTACATTGTCAGAATAGTGCAATACTCCCCAATATTGAACACATTCATACTGTACTCCGCGCGCAAAGAACTATTTTCTAACGTAAACAATTTTGTATGAAAGAACTATTTCTTGGACGGCCACATACCAACAAATGTTTCATACTCTGACACATACAAACTGCTTTGGCACATTTCGCATTTACTTTTTTGTTACAATGTTTCAGATTTAGCTAGATATAGACGCTTTACAGGGTCCTCACAATAAAACGCAAGTTATACACATAACTGTCTTCTTTAGCTGTAAATAATAATAGCCAAAAATATACTTACAATTTTACATCTTGAATTTCCTCCAAAAATATAAAATAAACCTGAATTAGATGAGCCATGTCATGGGTTCTCCAGGTTGATTACACATTTTGAAATTGTACTATAATTTCGAGTATATTCCAAATGCAGTTACATCCTCCTTACTGAACTCAAAATGAAATAAATATTAAATTCCACCGCATCTTTTCAATAACTGCAACTGAAAGGCTTCATATTTTTTTCACATTATGATTTGAATCATTCAAAAACAGAAAAATAAACCACGCAAATCAAAACGATTAAATTGGCAGACGCTGCTCGAATCTGATGCAAGTCAATTCATGTAGATACATTCAGACCATAATCAAATGATTGCGTTGAATCGACAAAAATACCAAAAACTTATTCATTCTAAATCAAATGGAAAAGTTGTTGCAATGCGAATTCATTATCAATATTACTCTAAATTACAATTTTAAGTAGAGCAAACGCCATTAAAATTCGAGACTTACGTCTAGCGCTTGACCAACTTCATATTTATCTGGGCGGAGTTATGCACTCATTAATAATGTTGTGTAATGATCCATCATTACTTACGCATTAAGTTTGGAATACGGCATACATTTAGCTACTTTGTTTCTTGCAGTGTATTTTTTTTTTATAAATATTTAAGCCTTATGAAGAATAAGAAATGAGCATATAATAAAAAGGCTACTGTATTTGTATGGGAAAATATGAACTCGTTTTGTCGGAAGGATATACTGCACTCCTAAGGTCTTGCAGTATAGCCATCCGAAAAACTCGTTCAAGAGAAAGAGTGGATGGGGGGGGATGGGGAGGTGGTTTAAGAGTTAAGAACAATAACATCAGCGCATTAAATATGTTATAGTATGTGTACGTCCTAACCGACAAATGTAGCGTACGGTATCGACAGACTATTGGAACAGTGTATCATTGATAGTATACATAAACACTGTAAATCCCAAGGAAAATGTAAACATATGTTACTACGAATCATATTCTTGTAGGTTACGTAGTGCAAGTTCAGTTATAATGTTTTCGTCCAAAGCATTTCGTTTTTCATTCTCACTCCTGATTTTTGCATATTATTTCCCTTACGCATGATAAGGGAACGGAAAAAAGAGAGGAATCCGATGAAATTTTGTACAATTTTAATTTTATTTTAGAAAACGGAGACTATTAATACTTATTATCGTTAGTTTCATATTTCCGAAGGACTTTATGTAAACTATGTGAGTGATTTGGTAAACTTTATACATACATAATGATCATAATTCCAATCTTCTTCCTTTATAACATCAGCTCAGCAGAAGTAATCAACAAAACATTCACTTTTATGTACATCGAAGTTTTCTTTCATTAGCCTCTTAAGTGCGATTGAATGCATAGCCCTATCTTTGCTAGCCAAGATTCGTAGGTTCTTCTATAGTGATACAAGGTAGAATTTCATAGCGGGTCATGCCAGATATATATTGTTGTGATCATTATTTTAATCTATAAAAAATTGTTGCTGCAGTTAAACCATGAATATTTCCTTTTTATTCGAAACTTATGCTTGCGTATGGCAAGTGCTGTTATAGCAACGTCGCTGTTATTTTCTACACATCTCGATCTTTCAAAAGGAAAATCGTATCCAGTTATAGTGAGATTCCTTGGTTGACATGTGACCCTAACCTTTAATAACTGCTGTTGTAACATGTTATCGAGGTGAAATGCAACAATTTCCGAAGATTGGCTTCAAAAGCCGACCTTTTGCCTCCTTGGTCAAAAGTAAAGTGTTGGAGTGCAGGAAGGTTTGTGTAATTACATTGTTGTATTCTAATGGTCGATTTTAATCTGTGGCTTGTCATTTTTGATCGGATATCACAGGAGTGGGTGGGTGGAAGCTTGTTATTGTCATTATTAGGTTGTAAAGAATTGATATAGATAAAACTTCATATTAAATGATCTTGAAACAGAGAACTAAAAGTAGTCTGTAGAATTTATCGATTTGTCAAAACTTCAGATCAGTATCACGTGACTGTTTACATCCAATCAAAACATTGAAAACGCAGTCAGTTCATTAAAAAATCGAAATTATTTATGATTATGAGTAGAAATTCATAATTTATATATATATGCCTATAGTTGAAAGACTCTTTATATATTCCTACTATTTCTTTTCTAATACTGGCTTATATAGCTAGATTCTGCTAAGATTAAATAATTATTCGGATTTTTAAAAAAGTTTAAAAAATATTTGTATAAAGTAAGAGGCGATAATAATAGTTGATTAAAACTATATATGTTGACTCTGCTAACAATACTGCAATACTGCATGGTTATTTTAACTGAACTAGAAAAAATTAGGTAAGAAAAAAATCTATGTCCGTGTTTGTACCAGGACAAGAAAATCCTTGTCACGCGGTTACATTGTCTCCCTCTTGAGTGGGATTTTCTTGTCTCGGAGGACATGCATGCATGCATGCCTTATGTATGTATGTATGTATGTATGTATGTATGTATGTATGTATGTATGTATGTATGTATGTATGTATGTATGTATGTATGTATGTATGTATGTATGTATGTATGTATGTATGTATGTATGTATGTATGTATGTATGTATGTATGTATGTATGTATGTATGTATGTATGTATGTATGTATGTATGTATGTATGTATGTATGTATGTATGTATGTATGTATGCATGCATGCATGCATGCATGCATGCATGCATGCATGCATGTATGTATGTATGTATGTATGTATGTATGTATGTATGTATGCATGCATGCATGCATGCATGTATGTATGTATGTATGTTTGCAGGCAGGTATGCAGCAAGGTAGGTAGGTATGAGTACGTTTGTTGTGCGAGTGTGTATGCGTGTGTTTGTGTGTGTTGAACAGTAAACTTTGGTCGCTGGACATGAGAGAAGATGATTTCATTGCCCGTGTAATAAAGGTATTTTGTCTTGATCCATCTGACCTTTGTGGGCCCGACTAGAATATAATGTATACACAAGCAGGCCAAGGAAGGCTGCTGCAAAAATCCAACTCAAAGTCACTGAAAAAAAAGAGATGACAAAAGCGTTAATTAGGAAATAAAATATTATCCATACATATTAAACAAGATTATCTTTTAATTGTTTTTGTTTAATTCACACACAACAATTGTTTTACCAGTTAGTATATATATATATATATATATATATATATATATATATATATATATATATATATATATATATATATATATATATGGTGGAATTGGTCTTTTAGTTGTGTTCAGTTATGATTTGCGAAAAATTTGTTTTAATTATTCATTGGAACTACAAAGTGCTCCTTGCCTTAAGGACTAAATCACTATCATAATAACTGCTTTTGATAGGGCTTTTCCTCGAAAACTGAAGTATAATGACGTAGAGATCATACAAATTTGTAGAAAATGATTAAAAATACAATCCACTCTGCTATGAATTTGTACAAAAGTAGGAATGCTTACTGTATCGTTTTCCACTTTCATGAAAACCATTGTCGTTAGCTTCTGTCTTGGTATGGTAGTTGGATGGAAAGTTCCAGCACGTAGGGAAATCTGACGGTGGTTTGGGAATTAGACTAAAGGACTCGTTCACAAGCAGCTGCATGCCTCCAAGATTATGAAATTCTACGTGACAGTGGAAGTTCCAGAGTCCAGGATTATCAGCCTTTAGCCGTATCACCACGTAGCCTCCAGTAGGCACAATTATTGTGTCTTTGCGCGGTGGCCGTTCTAATTCGAGTCCCGGCACATTTCCCCCCAGCCAGTTGTTGTTGGCCCATGTTGCATTATTGCAGAAGGTCATGGAGCGGTCTGGATTACCTCTACAATTAATGTCTAAGTTGTCTCCAATAATTTTAGCTGTAGTGTCGTTGTATTGTCCGTAACCCATTTTTACTAAATGGAACGCGTGTCCATGCAGATGCACAGGGTGTGAATAGCCTTTTCCATTTCCCATATTCAAGAGAGTAATCTGCACAGTATCCCCATCGTCAATATTAATCACATACGAGCAACTACAGACCTTTTCCTCACCACATTCCGCTCTGTCACAGGAAGAATGAAATTCTTGTGGTTGAGTCATAGCTGAAACAGTTGGTTTCTCAAATGTACGGCCGTTCACAGATGCTGGAGTTGAATTTGTACCTGGAAAACCAAAATTAAGGAAAAATTCCTTGAATTTCCCAGATTCAATATCCGGAGCGGGATACTTGTAGGTCGCCGCTTTTAGTTTGTCAAATGTCTTGCATTTCGTATAATCGTGCAAAGGGTAATATAAATGTGGACAGTTGACGACAACACAGATATTATCTTTTGTGCACGATCTTTTACTTGTGATTGGTTCTTCGATAGGTGCCCCATTGTATCGCAATATTGCTTCCGCTGAATGATTGCTGTTTGTCTCAATACTCAAACCTCGAATCCAATAATTTGAGACTGGTTTGTCGGCGTAAAGAATAAAATCAAAACGCTCGCCAGGATTTATAATAAAAGATTCAACCACCTCACTCTCTAAATCGAATCCATCAGATGCAACAATTGTCAAATCATGGCCATCAACAGACATCCTAAAAGGATATAGAGTTCCCACACCAATAATCCTGAACATGTATGCTTGTCCTTGTTCTACTTCAAAAACCTCTAGCGGTGCCCCATTACCTTTTCCCGTAACCGGGTCATGGTACCTTCCCCTTCCATTAAATAAGCCTGACTGAAACTTAAACATGCTCAATAAAGCCCCATCAATGGACATAGAGGGTTGAACTTTCTTCCGTCCCTCATACATTCCATGTATAACTTTCATATACGCAACTTCTGAATCCCAGTCGTGGTTCCAATCCTGTAGTGTCATTACATACTCCCGTATTGCGTTTTCCTCCCTCCTATTACGAATAATAAGGGCACCGAATGCTCCCATCGTGCGTTGACCTCCCATGTGAGAATGATACCAGAAAGTGCCTTTTGGTTCAGCCAAAAACTCGTAAGTAAATGTCTGACCGGGAAGGATTGGACATTGAGTAACAAAAGGAACGCCATCCATCCAGGGTCTTCCTCGTTGATGAAGACCATGCCAATGTATGGTGGTAGCTTCACTTCTGAGACTATTTTTGACACGCACAATGACTGTCTGGCCTTCATAAACTATTATTGGCGGTCCTGGCATAGTCCCATTGAACACAGTTACCAATCGAGGGTCTTCCCAACCATCTGCGGTAATGACTTCATTGGGATCAATTGGGGATGCCGTTGACGTGTTTATAACATCATATTTGTAGATATGTCCATTATTCACGAATACAAGATCATTGCCCATCATCATTGTCAGTTTGTGGTCTAATTCCAGGTAGAATTCGCATACTGTGGCCGATTCAGAACAGTTACCTTTACATAAAACAATCTTTGTCACGACCATGAGTATCGCTTGGATTGCAAAGATACATGATGCCATTTTACCTGAAAAGAATGAGACCTCAGCCTTGTTAACGAATTATTTAGAAAGGAATTCTTATGAAATAGGGTTTATCAAAATGTATGTATGTATGTATGTATGTATGTATGTATGTATGTATGTATGTATGTATGTATGTATGTATGTATGTATGTATGTATGTATGTATGTATGTATGTATGTATGTATGTATGTATGTATGTATGTATGTATGTATGTATGTATGTATGTATGTATGTATGTATGTATGTATGTATGCATGTATGTATGTATGTATGTATGTATGTATGTATGTATGTAGCAGCAGGGAGGGTGAACCCTACAAATTTTTGCGACAAAATCGATTAAAGCCTCAGAATGCCAAATGGAGCCTTCCTACGAAATCTCATATTTTAACCAAAAAAAAATTAAAGACTCCATTTTACAAATGGAGCCTTAGCGATTTTGTCGCAAATACATTGTCATAACCACCCTCAAATTGCTGCCATCTACGTCGCAAATATGTTGTCATTTCACCCTCCCTGCTGCTGATTAATACAAATTATTTAACCAAATTATTTGTTAGCTTTTCACAAACAGACTAATCGATAATACTTCACCACGTAGATCAATCAAATTATTTGACTGATCGGTGAGTGTAAAATTAATTCTAGTTAGTAAATCATTTTGACATTGCATATAGACTGGATTAGTCGGATTCTCAACAATTAAAAATCCGGGGGGTGCTGTTGGTGAAATTGAATAAAGAATGTAACCTTGTCGGGCTTGATTTGATTGTTCCATATTAATTTGATAACTTCCTTCGATTACATCACACGTTAAATTAAGTGCGATCACCGATGAAATATTCACATTGTTCGGTGCGATATGTCTACCGTCGCCGTCGGGAGAATTATTATAAGTGAGGATAATAGGCTTCGGCTGGCTATCTTTCCATGATTGATAAATTTTATTAAATCCTTCGTCGATGGCAGTTCTGAGTTTTTTCTTTAACTCGGGAACATTATATCCTGGTAATTTATAATTTGGATTTTCATTTATATTTTTTTTATAATCTTGAGCTGAGCTAGTTTTTGAAATCGGGTTATTTTCATCAGTGAAGAAATTAGTAATCCTCGAATTAAATATTTCCATGTCATCGATGATTTTATTACCCGCGGCGACTACACTAGTAAACTCAGCTTGTGTAAGAAAGCCAGATCTTAACGACGGTAATAGCAACAAAAAATCATTATTCATTCTATCAAGGATGTGATCTTTAATATCTACAAATGTTGGACTTGTTTCATGTATTTCCAGAATTTCACCTTCCTGTGGGATATAATCATTAAAAAATGGAATTCTCCACACATCTTCACCATATTGATTCTTATATCGATATCTTTTTGTGAAGTTTATATCCTCGAATTTTTTATAAGTTTTTGATGGATTTTCAGGTCCTATTTCATCAGTGACGTAATCAGATTTTACAGGCTCGGGCGTGGAATTACCAGCACTTCTAGGTGGATCTTCGGGCCATCCTAATACTGTTCTTATTGAACTGTTATAAATATCTACAACATACCCAGGAGAGCCTATTTCAATTGTAGATGATAGTGTTGGTTCATGAACTGTTATCGCAATTTTTGATTCTTTTTTAGTAATCGATTTTATTCTACGTTGTAATTCATTATTAATTTGCTCAATTTGATAGGACCCAGTTGGTATTGAAACAACGTTCCAATCTGGAGTGTCATCTTTTTTATTCCTATATGCAAATACCAGAGAATTATTAGGTCTCTGACCACCAAATGAAACCGATCTAATATTAGGCCAACTATGATACACTCGTAATTTTGCCAACGCGATTTCCTTTACTGAAACAGGTGAAGGAAAATTCACACTGAATTTAGGGTTTGTTGACGATATTGATATCATGCTTGTTTTCCGCGGAGTGGTATTTTCTGCTATCCGCTGAAGTAGTTGAATCTCTTGCGACATTATTATTATTATTTATAATGTCTAATTTTGCAATAGATGAAAAAACGCTAGCGTTTTTAATCGTAGTATCATAAATACGTATCATCGCGGAGAATTCGTCTTCGGTAATTATCGTATCATCAATCGATGATGACATCAACGAGGATAATTGTGAGTAACCGTTAGATACTGCTTGATGTTTTACTATATAATCGTTAAGTTTTTCTTGAGAACACGATGATATTTTTTTAGTAATAGCATTTGCAATTCCAGCAAATGTTGTCACCGCGGAAATAGCAATTGGGACAGCAATCGGAGCTACCATTGTTACTGAAGATAGTATAATACCAGCACCGGCCATTATACCAGATACCGAGTATACTGTAACATCAATTACGGTAATTCTCCTGCGATACTTTTTAATTTTTATTTCATACTCATCAATGAGTGTTTTGAGTTTTGTTAAGAACTCTTTGACGGTATCATAGCGATATTGCGATGACGGAATCATATTATTTTAAAATCTCAAGTGGTTTCTAATTGTTTAAAATTCTAATTTAGATCAGCTACAAACTCCATGTACCATACAAATGATGTCTTATTTAAATTAGGATCAGTGCTTGTTATTGTAAATCGTTTGTATTCATCCATGTCAATAGTCGTTGAAATCACGTTGTTGTATCCATATGAAGTCGATGATGATATATTAAACTGATTCAGTGACACTATTGTTAATCGATAAATACCCTTCTTTGACACAGTGAGAGTTATTGTATTCTTTTTAGGTTCCCAATCTAATGATCCAGAGAGAACTGTGTATATCATATTTATGATATTCCTCTCATGAGGAATCTTTATTCTTTCAAGTAGCGGAAGATTGTCTGTTTTAAATTTTGTAATATCCTCGATAGATTTTTTAATACTATTAATGTTATCTCTAATAATACTAAATCCAGTATCATTAATATTTTTAATATTGGATTTAA
The DNA here is from genome assembly GCA_016746295.1 of Potamilus streckersoni. Lineage (NCBI taxonomy): Eukaryota > Metazoa > Mollusca > Bivalvia > Unionida > Unionidae > Potamilus > Potamilus streckersoni. Next base: position 14,066 of record JAEAOA010001691.1, read on the forward strand.
TTTCATCAAAATTGGATTTAATTTCAGCGAGAGATGGAGAGGTTACCGATGGTGTTCCAAAAAATTTATTGATAATATTTCTACGAAGGGAAGTATATGCTGTTATATGTTTTTCAAGTTCTTCATTTAAATTTTTTAATGCATCTGTGATTGTAGAAACAAGTACACCTGGTTTGAGTTTTCCATCATTTGAATATAACGCTATTGTATCTTCAACGACGTCACGTCTTCGTATTAAGACATCATCCAATGAAACATTACTAGATTTCAATTTGCCCTGGCGATCTTGAAATACAACTATTTCCCCAGGATCTACACTTGACAAATTTAATGTCTCGGCGATTTTATCTTCGATTATTTTTTTTACACTTTCCACAGCGAATTTACTATCGGTTTCTGTTTTTTTTTGATTCTGATAAAGGTCGTCCCCAAATATCAATCATTATACGAAAACGCTACGTTTTTCTAAATCATAACGCTATCGTTTTTGCCATTGCCTGCTAGTATATTCATTAACAACAACTTGTGGTGGTTTCCTTGGAAATTTAGATATCTCTGCAAGGAAGTTTAATACTTCACGACCGCATATCGGTGGATCATTTAACTGTTGTGTTGGTAGCGTGGAATAAAAAATTGGAGATGACTTTGTTATTGTGGATACATATCGCATGAATTCTTTTGGTGGAGCTAATCCATATGAATCAAAATAGACAATTCCACGTGGATCAATTGCATATGCGACCCAATGAGTTCCTTTTGCGCTGCTGTTATCGAGATTGATAATACCCGTTTCATTTTTCATTGGTTTTGACGGTAATTGATCTCTCATGAAAACTCCTCTAAAGTTTTTTATTGATAATGATTTTACAGCATCAATTAAATCAAAATTGGACATTGGTGAAAATCCTAGGGATTTTTCCACTAATAAGCCGTTCCTGGTATTCTTAGGCCCGTGCCCTTGTACCAATTGTATGGAGTTCCTGGTAGTCTTAGACCCTTTCCTTTTTTTATAGCCTTTCCCAGTAGCTTTTTTCAGGGCCATTCCTGCAGCAGTACCAACGGCTCCTAACGCTGCCGCCTTCGCAACCGCTGGGGCAGCCGCTGCAATCAATGCTGGAATAGCAGCTAACAGCGGGAATATTCCACCTGATTTTATCATATTGGCGATTGCTGCTTTCGAAAAATCAATTTGAACTCCTCGTTTGTTCTTTAGCGCATCATTGAAATGTTTTATTTGACGATCTGTCAGTGATAATTTATGTGCACCACCGGACATTTGAGTGGGTTTCAGCGTTATTGTAGTTCCACATTCTTTAGCAGACTTTGATTTCAATTTCTTGACCTGACCATCAGTCAACTGGACATTAACAATACTATATGTCATTCTATTCTAAAATGTAATTTACACTTTCAATTGATCTTATTGTGAAAATCCTAACTACATGTTTGGAAAATCAAAGGTTTTCCACTGGTGCATCAATAAGTCTCATTCGTCCGCCAACTCCTTCTAACAACATTGATTTATCACTGAGAATGACAGCAACTGCTCTATAATCGGCTATACCAGCAGGGCGTTGTACCCGAGCTTGGAAGTATATATCAACAACAGATTGTCTCATCATGTCAAGATGTTCCAATGAAAAGTAATAAATCGGATAGTGTTTCTCAAAATCAATTTGCGATATTTGCAAACCAGTATCAACATTTTGATCACGACCCATATACGACAATATTCTATGATATACACGAGCTATGTTGTTGTTTTCATAATTAAGATGTACAATCTCTGCTGGCTCTTGTTGTCCGTTTATTCTCAACGAAACTTCACTTACTCCTAATTGATCAAATATCATATGACTAGATAATTGACGACCTACTCGATTTGCATCCTGTAACGCTATAAAGATATGACGTGGAGCTGAAACACCTTGTTTTGATGCTAAGTGCCATGTAAATGTGCCATTTACATTATCCTGCTTCGTATCAGTCGTTGTTGTTAGCCAACTTAGCAATGATTTTCCACCTGTGTCCATAAACGATAGTAATTCTTGCTCTATTGTAACTGCTGGTGTCAAGACGGGTATCCATAGAACCAATTTATTTAAAATGACTTTACCATCAGCAACACCATCAGCATGCCAGATTGCATCATTGTCATTCTCCTTTCGCACTAACACGACCGTATGCTTTGCTCCATAGATGACTTTTCTGACATTTCTACAGAATCCGAATATATGATGTAACGGAATTGCACATGAAAACCGTCGATGCTCTCCTTTTAATGTTCCATTTCGTGTTGCAAATCCTAGATTGAAATTACCATTGACCCTTTTTAAAATGTTGAATTCAGCGCCTGGTCTATCTTCACGGTCTAGATTAGCTGCGAGTTGTTGATCAGCTTCTGCAGTAACTTGCGCAGTTCGTACTTTAATAAACTGAATATGGTCAGCATGATCAGAAGTATCCTTAGCAAACATCATAGACGGACCAGCCGACCTTGTATAATCATCAGAATATCTCGCAAGTCCGATTATTGTTGTTGCAATATCAACATTTTGTTCTATTGATTCAATTTCTTTTCCATCAATGATATATCTTGCACTGTTAAATAGCGCCATAATGCCATTATTTACGAAACCAACTCGGATATTTTGGTCATTCCCATATGGCGTATCAGCTGCAACATTTGTTACAAGCTCTCCTTCTACTTCAATAAATGCCTCACACGGCAAAAAGTATCTACTTGTATCTTGAACTTGAAGTTCAACTCTCCCTCGTTGATTAGGCTCTCTTGCAGGATAGGCATAATACTGATAGTTAATTTTAGAATCATCTTTATTCACCGGCGCTGCCATATCAAACGCTGGATCAGCAATTTTTTTAAATGCCATTTATACTAAAACGTATCGTTTTTCTAAATCATTTTCTTTTTCGATTTCCTCCAAGACCGCTTCCCGCTATCATACTTGCAATATTACTACTATCTGGTGAAGTCATTGCTAATGATGCTAGTTTTTGTTCCACTGCGTTATTTATCACTTTACTGACATTTGCAGGCATCATTGTTGTTGAAGGTAGCGGTGGTGGTGGTTTTCGTCCGAATCTAGATTTCACCAATGACGTTATTCTATTCTTTGCGGTAGAAAAGGCCGTTCCTGCAAGATCTCCAACAGCGTTAATTCCCTTATTACGAATAACATCAATGGCTTTCATCGCTAATTGTTTAGCAATTGGTGCTACTTTTGGGGCTGTTCTTGTGAATAAACCCGCTATGGTATTTCCAAGGCCGTCTCCATAGTATGCCTTATAAACGGGCAATCTTGAGTTTACCACATACACGATTGTTGGTTTATTGTGATTATAGTGTACTATCATCTTATTTGAAATGACTTTGTAATTTCTAAATACAATTTCAATCGCTATAATAACCACTAAATTCCCCCGGAATTCCGTCCATTAACTCATCCAAGAGTTCTCGATACGTATGAATATCAATTATCCCACCTTGGAATAATCGTCTGCAAATATCAAATGCTTCATTAGTTATTTCGACTGAGTTATTCCCAGCTCGCTTACCTCCCATAAGAACCTCAAGTCGTGATATATCATTAATGATATTACTAGGACACATATGAGAATCATGATGAGAACTTCCATAACCCTCTCCTGAAGTACTTTCTGGTTCGGAAACGTTTTGAATTTCTAGATCTGATTCGGAAACGTTTTGAATTTCTGGAGATTGTCGACCTCGACCTCGACCTCGACCTCGACCTAGACTTCGACCTCGACCTCGTCCTCGTCCTCGACCTCGACTTCGACTTTGTTGTTCTTCTTTTCGTTGTTGTTGTTGTCGTTGTTGTTCTAAAACATACGTATCAACTCCTATTTTAAAAGCTATGTATTCCACTGTATTCTTTTTTAAATTTCCGGGTTCATTTTTATTAATTTTATATATCCAATCCACCCATTGATCTTTTTTTATTGTGTTTTTTTATACTCGTCTTTTAAAAATTTCTCCCTGTTATAATAACTTTTTATAGCGAAGTCACCAAATGACGCATAGTCTTCAGGTTTCAGCAATTGAATTTGTCTGATTCTTTCTATAGTTTCATCAGTGAATTTCTCGTTAAAAGGAACAATTTTTTTAACGGAAACTTTTTCAATAGAATCACTAGCATCTTCAACGGGGTTATCATCAGTATCAATATTACCCATTTGTTGTATTTCTCGCTGAGTTTGTAACTCACCTGAAAGCTGTTTTATTCCCTCGTGAGTTTTTTCAGTTTCTGTAGCAATCTTTCCTAATACATCAATAATAGGTACTGCTCCCTCTTTAGGGATGTCGCCGTATATAGCACGTTCTGTTGCAAGTTTCATATCTTTAGTGGCTTTAGTTACAGGGGCAAAAAGTTGTTCGCTTCCAATAGAAAAGTCAGTCTGCGCTTGCTGTCTAAGTTGTAGTTTATCTCGCACGTCATCTCGAATTGGTATAAACTTTTTCAGTAATGCTAACCTCTCACGGGCTAGTCTGGTAGATAATGCTTCTGATGTCATTATTGGAAATGATAACGATTTTTCAATTGTCGGTTTCAATACTTGCATCAATCAAACGTCTTATAGATTTCACTTTCAAAGCAATCTCTGACCGAACTTGGTACTCTTCCCCGAGTTTCTTTCTAATGGCTTCAACTATACTAAATAGCCGAATGAATAAATTAATATCATTGTTATACAAAGAAGCATTAACCGCTTTTTGGATTCTTTTTATCAGTGAATACATTTTAGGTAGAACATATCTTCCATGTTTCAATTGTATATCAATTTGTTCAAATTCATTCAAAAGTCTGTCTTCATTCAAAAATTCAGAAAGTACGATTCCTTGATTTCTTAAATTTGATATTTCTGTGATGATAGATGTAATATCTTGAAATTCCATTTATTGAATATTATTACTAATGTATTTTCTTATCTTTAAAATATTTTTATATACAAAAAAAAAAAAAAACATATACAATGCCCGTCTCTTCCTCATTCGAGTTTCGAGGCAAGAAAGGGCACATACATTAAAGACTTATACAATACCCTAACTCCCCAATCGAGTTCAAGGGCGGGTTATATGGGTATTAGACGTGAAATCCAAGTGATTTCTTTACAAACATTGAACATATAACATAAAGCCTCATTTGGAACCTCTTTCGCGCCAAACGACGTCAAAGAGGCCCAGAGGGGGGACAGTACATTACATATATACAATGCGATTCAATGAATGAATATTTACAATGAATGAATATTTACAATGAATGAATATTTACAATGCGATTATATAGGATTTACAATGAATGAATATTTACAATGAATGAATATTTACAATGCGATTATATAGGATGGTTATATATACAATGCGATTATATAGGATGGTTATATATACAATGAAATGATAGGATGGTTATATGATAGGATGGTATGATAGGGACAGTACAGGACGATACAAACATGAAACGACGGGGCGGACCTACACCCAATCTGCCAATCAAAAGCAACCCAAGAAATTAACCCTGGTTGCAGTTGAAAAAATTCAACCACACCATGTCAATGGCGTGGGAGTTTTGATTGGCAATATTGGGCTTCGTTTTAAAGCCCCAAACTTATTACGACTCATATTATATATAAGGTGAACTAATACTGCAGTGTCAATGTGTAGGTGTGTATTTATTTTTCTAGCATTTCATAATGAATATTGTGTAGTAATTTCAATGGAAGCTAAGTATTTAAATAAAACATTAAAATAAGAAATACAACTGTTAAATAATAGCAATTTTTTTATTAATTTCTATAATATTACGATTAAATAATCGTAGTAATAATGGATTTACATGACGAGATAACTCCGTAATGGGGATCCCTGTCAATTCAGGACCTGCTATTTCTTGAATCGAGAATGATATTTTTCTGAATTTTATTACATGTAGCCACACTAAAAAAAACTAAACTACATGTAGCGCGTTTTACTACCTCGACCTCACATACAATCTATTTTAATTTGTAATTATAAAGTAATTTCATTTTCACACAAAATCTAAACAGCGCTGTTAACGCCGTCTTTGTAATTGGGATTTTTAAAAAATCTATTAATAGAACCTTGACCTCGGCCATACATAACTCTGTCAAATTGTCTACCTGCTATTCTCAATACAGTCTTTAGAAACAAGAAACAATAACACAAAATCAAAATCCGTACATACCTGATACGTATAACCATTAAATACGTACATGAGATCACACACATCATTAATTCAATCCAATCTCACATGTTTTCTCGCACGAATTACATATCCGGGAATCAATATCGAAAGTAGGATAGTCACGTGACGATCAGTAGTAATGAGGGGAAATACGGAACAAAATAGTAATTATTGAGAGTTATCTTGTAAATAGGAAAACTTTATTCTATGTCCATTTTTCTTTGAGATAGCTGTTTGACAAATCCCTTCAGCAACTTTTCGTACTGAAGGCATACATATTTCAAAATATTTCCCTGCAGCATTCATTGATTGAAAAACTCTTTCTTCATTCGTCGCTGTATCAAATGACTGTACTGGTCTCTTTCCAACTGACTTACAAGTCCCTGTCTTTCCTTTTTTTATATTCTCTCTTTGAGAAATACACTGTAAAATTTCAAGAGAATTATTTTGAATATTAGAATCAATGTGATCAATAACACAGCCATCTTTAATCGGTCCCATATAACACTCAAATACTGCCCTATGACAGAGATATCCCTTTCCTCCAGCAGTAAATTTCAAGTATCCCTGATTATTAACAAAACCAATTGGTTTTTTCAGTCTGCAGTATCTAACAACACCATTACGAGATATTTCATAATTAACAAGTATTGGATGTGGTCTGAATTCTTGCTCCATTTATATATAATAATACTATTTGTCTAATTCATTATTTGCTTTAATTATAAATCTATTAATGTAGTCTTGAGGGGTTTTTATGATTTTGTCTTTGACAGAGTCATGATTAGGGTCAATGATAGCGTTTTTTATTCGTTTATCATAATAACGTTTTAATTCTCTAAACCGCTTACCCCCACAATTGATACATAATTGTGATTTTCCTCTCACACCCACCCCGCAATTTATGCATGGGGACGGGCCTGTCGAATTATTTCTGACACTCTGTAAGTGATATCCACAGAATTCACCTCTACACGATTTATTGCATGGGGTTACTGATCCAATCATAAGCCATTTGCAGTGATTCATTATATATAAACAAACTTTTCTATTTAAATACTTGTCTTATTTATATGAATGAAGAATTCAAGAGATTATCGGCAATCAAGCCTTGGAAAAATATTAAATTCAATCTTGATAGAACTCTCGAATATGTACCAAAAGAGAGAATAAATAATAGAAGTCTGATTAGAAAAATACGAGATTGTGTTCAAGAGTTTAAACAGGACGGCGCATCACACACCTGGTCAACATTTAAAATTGATGGTGTTGTTGATGCTAGAATGAATGATGAAACAGCAGCTATGATACTATCACAACTTGGCAATAAACGGTATTTTCTCAGAGTGAAATTCATTATCAATTTAGAATCGGGCGAATGGGTTATAAGAGACAAGTTTGAACCAATTCTCAAAGATAGGACAACAGTCATTGTTAGCCGTGATTCCAGACCAGGGCTGTTAACTGGAATTGATAAACCATACTATGAAAAAGCGTATCCAGAAACAGCAATAGTTTATGGGATGTATCCGTTAAATAAGAAACCTGACATTGGAAAACTAGCACCAATGAAACAGTCAACATCAGTGGAAAAGCCACTCAACTGTGTGGCACAAAGAGTCTTAGAACACTTTACAAATGCACTCCGTGGGAATAAATTAACCGATCTAAGACATAAAAAAATAGATCAATGGGAGCTAACAGTGAAAGAGAACGGAGCAACTATTTCCGATATAGCTAGATTGGAAAAGTCGTTGAGATTTCCGATAACCGTTTTAACGATAACTGGCGAAGTATTATACGAATCGAAATACAATAAAAACGGAGCTCCAATCAAAATTATTGATCATAACAAACACGCATGGACATCCGCGGTTACAATATTCCCGCGAGACAGAACAGTGAAGTATATCCCAGAAGAATTCACCAAGGATGGCATTCTCACTGAAGAAAGATTATTCGATGCTATTGCTAGTTTGTGTAAAAACGACCCTGTATCAGTATGGCTACTTCATAGTTTTGAAGATGAAGAATGTCAATTCAATCAATTTGTGAAACCTAACGGTGAATTATATCGTACTGAAAGTCTACATAATAGGATGAAAAATCTAGCAATAAGTCTCAGTGAAAACGCTAGCGTTTTTAATGAAAAATCCGAAGATTACGAACAGTTACTTACAAATTGTTTTACAATTCCATCGGTTGCAGCTCATTTTGCAAGAAAGAAAAATAATTGGAAACCAACACGAAAAGAGTTTTTACAGGATGTTCAATCCAGCTGTTTGGAATATTATCATGGCGGTCTATGGAACGTTAAATACAATCGTGAAAGTATGATATCAGTTGATATTGTTGCCTGTTATCCAGGAAGTTTTCTAGGATATGGATTCGCTGGTGAGTATTTTAAACGGTTTGGACATCCCACACATGAAATGACTCGCGTTGCTATTAATGGACCACTGCCTGATTTTGATTTGACCGGTTTTGCTTGCGTAGTATCATTTGAATTCGCTGAAGGACTTCATCCGTGTTGTTATGTTTGGATTGGTAGACACATGGCTGAAAGGATGTGGTTACCAATAGTGTTATTGCGATATATGATTGATTGTAAAATGTTAGTTTCGTTGATTGTCAGCGAAGCGATTATCTCATATCAAAAACAAACTAATGTCTGGTTACCAGAACCAGAATGTCTTGATAGTATAATCGATAAGTCTAGAAAACATATTGATGCTGACGAGGAGTACATCATTGAATGGTCAAAAAAGATATTTAATCAACGAAATAGTGAAGCAAAGGATCTCGGCCGAAGAATAATCGGTAAATTTACACAAGGTGGAAAAAAATTCAACTTTAAAAGACAATCCTCACGATTGATTATAGATGATGCCGAATACGACTTCGTTATTAAAGATGCAGTAGAGAAAAATAGATACGCAAATTGTAAAACAGCCTTTTTGTCCAATAAAACAAAGTTAGGTAGAATTGTTACTTACAGTGATGGAGAAAGCTCTGCATATCTACATTTGAGAGCTTCTATGCTGGGTTATGCATCTATCAATTTATTTGCAATGATAAATAGATTTCCTAGTATAGCAGTCAGAGTTGCAATTGATTCAATGTATGTCGATAAAAAATATATCAAAAAGATAACTAAATTTACTAATAGCGAAGAGACTTGGGGAACATGGCGAATTAAACATGAAATACAACGCGATTATTCTGAATCAGCAGACCTTGAGATTAAAAGCAGTTACCTGAAGAACGATAATTCTATCAGTGAAAAATCCGAAGGATTTTCTATGTCTAAAGCACCACCGATATCAGATCCAATTTGTAGATATAAAACAGTTTATTTAAACGGTTGTGGTGGATCTGGAAAGACAACACGTGCGATAGAATTATATCGAGAGAGAACGTCCATGATTGTACTCACACCAACCCATAGACTAGCGAGAGAGATCAAACAACGAAATGTTGAAGCTTGCACGTATCATAGTTTTTTTCGATACAAGGGCGATGCTTGGACTCCTGAGCGAATGGGTGAGAAATTTATTCCATTGGTTATTTTTTGGGATGAAGCATGTACTGTTTCAGAAGATGTATTAAAAATGTTTCTTGATTGGTTATTGCAAAATAATACAAAAGTTATATTGTGCGGCGATCATGGTCAACCACCACCATTTGTTGGTAGAAGTCCACATAATTGGTTAAAAGGATTTATTGATTATTACGAAGAAATTGATACTGACTATAGAGCACTCGATGAGCAGTTACGTGAGTTTAAAAAACTAATTAGATTACAACCCGATAGAATTCAATGTGAAGTAGCGCGTGAAATAATTTCTGAAACGCCTATGAATGATTTTTGGGAAACATGGAAACCAAATGATTTTGTAGTAGCAAGTAGAAAGATAGTCAGAGACGCACTTCAGAGAAAGTTGTTTGAGCTACACAAGAAAAAATTCCCAACGTTTCCAGTACCATTGTGTTATAGACCATTGGATACACGAAAGCAGAATATTGAAGTTGAAATTCCAGGCCAGACGGAGAAACAGATTCTAGTGTTAAATGATATTGTGTTAGTTGATATCAATACTGTAGAAGATGCATTATGCGCTGATAAATCACCATGGACGCTTGGTTATGTAACAACAATACACTCGTCACAAGGATTAACCATCACGGATACAATTGTCTGGATAGTTGATAATCGCATTGAATGGTCAAATTTAGTCTATCTCGCAGTGTCCAGAGTACGACGAATAAATCAACTACGAAGGATTGTTTTCGATGATGATTTTAATGCAAACGATGACAACACTGATATTAGCATCATTAATAAAAAACTCTCTGGCTACAAACAGCAGGACAAAAAAAAAACAACGAGAATTTGATATTGATGCTGAAGTAATAATCGCATTAAAAGAACAACAGAATAATCACTGCGCCAGTTGCAATTGTATAATGCACTGGCAGTATTCGGATAAAGACCCTCGACAATTCACCGTAGACAGAAAAAATAACAGTCTTGGTCATGTCAGAAACAATGTGATGTTGACCTGTCTTGAGTGTAATAGACGTAACGGAGCTAGTTAAGACCATGTGGCGGTAATTGAGTATCGTCCGGAATGACTTGTAGTTGTTCGCGTGTAAAACCACGCTGAGGTGCAGTTGAATCCAATCTGTAGATTGGAGGTCTACCAGTTGATCGCGTTATGGTTGAAATTGTATGCGTAGTAACACTCCATATAGGATCAGTAGCTCTTCTTTTACCGCCTTCAAGCTCTCCTGGTTCGTACAAATATCTCACAGTAACATCACCGAGAAGTGGCTGAGTGCTAACCTGCTGCGGTTGTTCGGGAATATATTCTTTTTTTATTGCAATATTTGGTTTCATATTAATAGTTCGAGTAATCTCGTTATTTAACGCTGCAACTACACTCGGTAACCTTTGGACCCATTCACGAGATCGTTTTTCTTGGATGAATTCTTTTGCATATTGATATCCAAATAACCGTTCTGCAAGAGTTCGATTAAATCGTTCTACAATTGCCTGATCACGATGTAACGCAGTATGTCCCCGTCGTATTGTAACACTATGAGTTTTCATTGTTGATAGAACAGCACCTTGAAACTCTTTGCCAGGATCAACTTGTAATAGATTTGGCCATCTTAGAGGACCTCGTCGATAAATCCTTTCAAATGCAGAAGCGATTTCAGAAGCTGACTTTGTTTTCAATGGTTCTGCTTGTTTAAATCGACTCGCAATATCAACTACAGTTAGCGCGTATTTGTAACCATGGTCATGTGGTAAAAACAATAAATCAGCCTGATAAACTTCATTGGGTACGGTAACATCAAAATGAGAATAATTAATTTGTTTAGGCGGTGGTAGATAAATTTGCCATATAGCCTGTTTGGATAACCAATCTTTTGCAGTAGATTTTTTCACTTTTGCAGCGTTAGCGAGTTTACTGATTGCTGCTTTACCTTTCCAGTATCCTTTCGGAGAATAATAAATAGATTCCATACTATAAAAAACACTAGTGTTTTTAATTACCAGCACCTAACACTAATTTGCCTTTCATAGCTGATTTGACCAACCATGAAGCCAATTTTTCTTTGAAGGATTTATCGGGAATAGCATTTAAGGCATGAATTAATTTTACATCCGCGATATGTCTTTGTTGCAAATTATTGCTTTTATATGCAACATCATGAGCATGACATGCCTTATCAATAGCATTTATCTGATACTCACCAGGCCGGGGCTGATTTTGATCATCAAGTCTGATATCTAATCTCGTTCCGGGACCACAGTAGCTATATCCTGGAAGGTGTTTTTCTCCGGGGTATTTTGCCCATGGGGTTCCGGGGAGTTTTCCAAGTTTTGCGGCAATATCACCTCCGAGTTGCTTTTTTTTAAAAATAGAAATTTTTTTGTACCACATGTTACACACTTACCAGTAAGCGCTAGTCTATTGTTTTTAGTTGTAATGGTTGTCTGATCGGTTGTATCAGTACGCTGTTTACACTTAACACAATATAGATCCATAATTTATATATAGAGTTATGAATATAATTGATTTTTCAGCGACTAAAAGAAGAGAACCGGTAAAACACCACGCAGCGCTTCCGAATTCTGTCCGTGCCATTATAATCGGACCATCTGGATCGGGCAAAACACAATTGCTGCTTAATTTGATAGTGCGATTTATGAAGTGGGATAAATTATATTTAGTTGCCCCATCCGTAGATGATCAACGGTGCTATGAAGTGCTAAAAGATTTTAATGAAAATGCATCAGAACTTAAAGGTGAAAGTGTAATTGATTTTATAACAGATATTGATGATGCACCATCAGTAGAAGACCTCGATGGAGACATAAACAATCTTGTAGTGTACGATGATGTAATGTTAGATAATCAAAAGAACCCTGCTAGAATATTTTCCCGAGGTAGGCATAAAAACACTGACGTGATATATGTCACTCAACGATATACTCAAATTCCAAAAGTGATTCGCGATAACTGCAATATTCTTGCTGTATTCAACGGCGTTGATACACATACGCTACGAAATATTTGGCAAACATGGTGTTCCGATATGGACTTCAATGGATTTAAAAATTACTTTAGTCATGCTCAGTCAGTCCCATATGGATTTATAACAATAAATTTACACGACCCTCGGTCACGATATCGTATTGGACTTGATCAAATATTTGGTTAAATAAATTGTATTAATCAGCAGCAGGGAGGGTGAGATGACAACATATTTGCGACGTAGATGGCAGCAATTTGAGGGTGGTTATGCCAATGTATTTGCGACAAAATCGCTAAGGCTCCATTTGTAAAATGGGGCCTTTAATTTTTTTGGGTTAAAATATGAGATTTCGTAGGAAGGCTCCATTTGGCATTCTGAGGCTTTAATCGATTTTGTCGCAAAAATTTGTAGGGTTCACCCTCCCTGCTGCTGCTTATGTATGTATGTATGTATGTATGTATGTATGTATGTATGTATGTATGTATGTATGTATGTATGTATGTATGTATGTATGTATGTATGTATGTATGTATGTATGTATGTATGTATGTATGTATGTATGTATGTATGTATGTATGTATGTATGTATGTATGTATGTATGTATGTATGTATGTATGTATGTATGTATGTATGTCCCTAAAGAAAAAAATTAAACAATTATATAACATTGTGAATTAAATCATATATAGTCCAAAAAGTTATATCGCAAGTCCATAAGTGCGGATTATTCTAAATGGGTTCAAGTTGTGTTCCAAATGAAGTTTAATTTTGAATGTGCCAAAAGCCTGGAAAATAAGTCTTGATGTGTCAAAATTATATAATCAAGAATGACTTTAGATGAATTTACAATTGTCCCAAATTAGTAATTTTATCCAAACAATTTTGAACGCTTTGTAATGCCAATGCATAATTGAACTAAGCAAATCTTCTTAGATAACAAATTGAACATAATTAAAAGACTCACTCTAAATGAGTCGCTTAAGATAAGAATAATTCTGTTTATCACTACCATTACATAAAAAGTTTAAGACACAGTAACATAACTAGGTCGAAGTTCATAAGTTCAATTTCAAGTTGTAAACTATGTCTAAACGTATTTACACATATTAACAGAGCAACTGATTACCATGAATCTATGTGATATTGTTTACATAATATAACTATTATAATTATTAACAAAAATGAAACGTACACTATAGATATACTCAACACGTCTTCTCATAAAGAAAAATTAAGATTTATAAGATAAAGCACTTTTTATAATGCTGGTCAAATATACAATAATTAAAGAGATGTGTCTTATAAATGACACAACATATATTCAAAATAAAGCAATACAATATTCTCTACTTATAGGTTACTGCTTTTGTATGGCAAAATATTAACGAGTTTTTTTTCCGACGGAAATACTGCACGACCTTAGGAGTGCAATATATCCAACCAACAAAACGAGGTCCTATTTTCCCATACAAATGTAGTAACCTTTTTTTTATAAGTCATTTTCTTATTCTACCTAAGTTTTAAGTATATAAAAAATACATTAAAAGAAACAAAGTAACTGAATGTATGCCGTATTCTAAACTAGATACACAAGCGCAGATTAATCATTACACAACAACATTATTAATGCGCACATACATCAGCTAAGTTTGAACTTGATCGCGCGCTAGGCATAACATTCGATATAAAATGGCTGTCGAATATAATGTTTATTTCATTTTGAGTGCAGTAAGGAACATGTAATTGCACTTGGTATATAGTCGAAATTAAGTACAATTTCGAAATGCGTAATCAAGTTTTAGAACCCATGACATGGCTCATGTAATTCGGATTTGCAGAACTAAGAAAGTACATTCTGAGGAAATTCAGGATGTAAAACTGTTAAGTATATCTTTTGTCATTCTTATTACCTGCCAAATAAGACAGTTTGTGTCTTGTCACTTGCATGTTATTTGTAAGGGCCCTGTCTGGCATCTGTAGCAAGCCTAAATAAAAACAATATCACAAAGGTTAAGGTGGAATCTGCCAAAGCAGCTGGTATGTGGCAGTCCATGAAACATCTGCTTTAGTTCATTCACAAACAAATTTAATCCACCATAACGTAAAGCGTTTATTACGAGAGTGTACATGATCTGTTTCCAAAAGTTGTTCCCAATATACTATTTTGCACACGCGAATAGAGTATGAATTTGCGAGCAAGGCAACATCGTAAAATATAGCACGATTCTGACAATGTAAAGTTAACGGAGAAAAAATCGAGCATATTATAATATGTGAATATGCAGTCAGAATAGCTTTCCCTTTGACATGCCTAATGCCAATGACATATTTCTGCAACATCAAACTATCTCTGATGTTTTCTTTTCACTTTGCTAATGCATGTGAAAGGTTTGTGATCAGGGAATACAACAATAAGAGCAGGAGCTGAACTAATATAGACTTCAAAGTGTTCTAATGCCAGTATCAAAGCCAAACATTCCTTCTCGATTGTGGAATAATTTATTTGGTGCTTGTTTAATGATTAGAAAAATAGCACAATTTATTATTCATGTCATTATTGTCTCTTTGAAAGAATACCCCACCAACCCCTGCATCAACACAGTTTTAATGATTAACAGAAATTTGCCGCTGAAAGGCCAGGTGCACTCTTAAATATAGCCTTCAATTTATCAAAGGCTTTCTGATATTTGTAAGAGGAATGAAACTTAGTTTTCTTACTGAATAATTGGTCAGGGGTTCAGCAATTATGGTATATTTTGAGGAAAAATTCCTAAAATATCCAGCCGTGCCCCAAAATCACATAAATTGCTCTTTAGGTATAGGTATTAGGAATTCAGAGATATCTTTGACCTTAACTTCAATAGGTTAAGAGTGACCGTGTCCCACATGTCCAAAAAGCATAACACATGCACGACAATGACGTCATTGATCTAAGATCATAATAATGTAAATTATATGCTATCATGTTCATTATACTCTCAAATATTGATGAACCTTTCATCACAAATGACATTACTTTATATTGATAACGTTTATCTTGAGTTAGGAATGCCAGACTTTCCTTTACTCTTTTAGTAAGTGGAATTTGCCAGAATCTTTCAAAAAGGTCAAACTTGGTGAAATATTTTGCGTGTGCTTCATGTGAAGTTTTAACATAGCTTTAACAATATTTCAGTCATATCGCTACGATGTCAGCAGTGTGGCAGTTTATAGTGTTGTCTAGCACAGGGTCATCATGCCGCACACAATGGGCATGATGTCCCACCCAGTCACATTATCCTGACACCAGGCAGACCAGTCCTAGCACTAACCTCTTAATGCCGAGCGCCAAGCGAGACAGCTTTTAGGACCATTTTTAGAAGTTTTTGGTATGACTCAGCCGATGACCGAAACCACGACCTCCCGCATCCGAGGCTGACGCTCTAACGTGACCATCAGAGCGGTCAATTGCAATCATAATTTTGTCCATGCAGCCATCGATTCTTGGTATAGGAGAGGAATCTGTTTTGGTGACACTCTTCACTTTCTATAATCAGTATACATACGGAAAAGGTACTATCTAGTTTCAGAACAAGAATAAATGGTTAATGTTAATTACTTTTACTTGATTATATAAAAATGCTCTCCAGCAAATACTAAATTTATTTTTCCAACATTCCTCTTTCAGAAGATTCGTCCTTCAAGGATGCTGTTTCAACTTCAGTGGTCCACGCTGTTACGTATATGTGATTAAATTGCTTGTATGTAAGTTTTTAAACTTCTTTTTATTTCATTTTTTATTGTATTTTATTGCAATGAATATTTTGTCGTATTCTGTATTCTTTTTCCAGTAATTGAGATATATTCTTTTAACAAAATTTGTTTATTTAAAACGAAGACGTATTACTTGAAAATTATTTTTAGTTTGTCTTCGGCTGGAAAGTGTCAACAGGAAGTTAACATGATGGGTCAGCATCAGGGGTTTACTTTCTTTGCGTGATCACTATGTGTAAACAACGTTTTTATGATTGGTTCTTAAGTGGAAACAAATTGGTCTACGTGCTAGAGAGAGTCATTTGAAACCTTGAAGGAACAAGGTGTATGTTTTAATTTTTGGCCAAGATAGTTTGTTCTTCATCCGATTTTCGGATTTAATAATATATTTCCCTGAACACTCAACAAGTTGACTATTTTTAGAAATAAATTTTGATAGATATCCATGGAAATTTATTCTGGAATTATTCCGAAACAAAGACTGTGATTCAACTGACGAATTGTTGATATATTCACACATTGCACATCTGACGTCATTGCCTTCCATATTTGTATTCGTCGGTACTCGAACCTGGATTCTGATAAGACTATTTAGTAATAGGACTTGTGTTTTCATTCTTAGGATCAAATTTTGGATTTCACAAACTGTAAGTCCTATTTACCAATTTTTACATTGTTGTCTATGGAAATAAATTCATTTGTTAAAATATATAAAGTGCGTTGGATTTAACTCTTTTCTTTGTTACTGAGTACGAGCCCTTGTCACGTAATAACGGACAATATGTCTAAACTCCAGTATAAAAAGACTAAAATGATGTCCTAATAGCAAACACTTGTCCAATCTTTCTCGCTAACAAAGCAATATGACCCATTCATATTCTTCAATGTTTATGAAATCTTTCTACAGTCCCTTGACTTTCATGGTGATAGGCAGACTATTTAAACTCTTTGATGCTTAATTTCTGGAAAAATCCAAACGTAAAATTTGACTCTCAATCAGACTGGATAGATTTGGGAATGCCAAAAAGAGTAAAAGATTTATTATGGTTTAGTTTTAATATTCCTCAAAAGATAAGCATCTGAAAAGTTTGTATTCTTATAGTCATTATGTGTTGGTGCCTGACTTGGTCTTAGGTAAAGGAGAGACACAGTCTACCATTATCCAAATGGTTCTTAAAATGTTGGAAGATGATGGAGATGAGCTTTCTGTATCTTCTGATTGGGATGTACCCTCGGTGGACAAGTGGAAAGATCAACATTATGTTAGACATTGCCTGCTGAAAGAACTTAATATGTTTAAGACCTGATCTCTCGATTTGGAGTGCACGTACAGACTGATGATACTGTCAACAAGTTAGAACTGGATGCACATTAAAAATACCAACTAGTTTACCACACTTTGAGTAAAGGTGATGCCAACTAGGGAAAACATCAAACATTTTTTTCAAGCTTTCATTCGATTAGAAAAAAACTAGGTAACACATTTTGTTGCTTGGTGTTTGTCTTGTCTTGTCTCGATTTATGTATATATAAAGCATTTAAATTATAACAATTAACTGTTGCGATAAACTATAGATATAAGAAAGATATTAGTGAAAGCATCACAAATTAATGTAAGCATTTGACAAGTAAATTATTAGTAAAACTGTTTGACTCTTCTTGTGCTGTTCACATTATTTACATTTACAATAATATTAAACTTAAATTCCACAGTAAAAGGATATATATTTAATTCATATTTCATCACGAACTATGTCATGTGCATGCTTTATATATACATAAATGGAGACAAGACAAGACACGTACTTAATGATTGAAACACTAACTAGCTTTTCCGTATTTTCAATATCTATGCAAACACAATATCAGAATAAATAAAGATTTAGCAGCGATACATTTTGAATGAAACACTCAAAATCTGATTTTCCATCTGATTACTCCTTTTTTATCTTTTCGTAAAAGAATACTGGTACTTTGGTTTTAATCAGTGCTCCAGCTATACTGAAATATATGGGCACAGTCATCTTTACCGTCAGTAACCTCCCCCGCACGACTCTTTCCACATTTCTAAAGCACCTCCTTCGACATGTGTCGTTTTCTATTCATTCATAATATTTCTAATAATCATCTAGTGTATGATAAAGACACGGGAGTACCTTAATCTGTTCGTATTTTCTAAAGGATGAAGTTCAGAATTTATTCAGTTTCCTCAAGTTATTTTATTGCTAAACATGCACCTTTCTTTTCAAAATAGTTTCCCTTCCTTTATTATAAGTATTCCTCTGTGCGAAGAATTCATAGTCGAAGAATGATTAATCTTTGGTAAAATTGGAGCTGTCATGTAGATAAATATATCAATGTCAAAAAATCAATTGCAAACGGAACTTTTAGTTTCAGCATTTGGAAAAAGTTGCCAGTGTGGTCTTAAGCTTAGGAAAACTAAGACAATTACATTATAGAAATTCTCATGTACAATATTACAATGAATCGATAGAAAATGAAATGTTTAACATGATGCTGTCAGAATGCAAAACATTTGTAAAAGTATTATGGCTCTCAACTTCTCGTGGAAGAGGGTTCGTATTTCGATCACATTATTTAACAGAATCTGCGCTGTTATGTAATATTAGTACTGCTGTAAAATCCTTTTAGCAACGAATCTATTGCTGTTAGGTGACGCAGTGTAAATAATGTATAAAATTTGCTAATAAATCATATTTGTAGAAGAAGGGTGATGTTTTCACCTTAACCTTTGGCAAAATTCAGGTTGACATGCATCACCTCATACAAATTTCGCAATCAAATCGATCGGAGTAGGAATGTTTGGAGATGCAACAGGAAATGTGGACTATTAACAAAGTGTCTTTGTGTGAACTCCTTTCTTTCATCTTCGCCTACAGGTAACTACACTGTATTTGTAAAAAATAACAATAGGACCAAAATGCTAGCTAAGCTCGAACACAAGATAGCTATCAAAACGACAGTTATAGTAAAGTCTGTACTGAGTCAATAAAACAAAATTAAAGATATATTTTTGCTAAGGTTCGATTACCGAGCTTTCTGCATATGTAACCATTTTGTTTTGGTCACAAGACAACATGGCATTATGGACATGGTTGCAAACGGTGTTACTTTGTCATAAAAATCTTGAATACGTTACTGATCGATAATGCAGGCACAGAGGCTTGTATTGTAGCTACATCAACAAAAACTGTGTATCAATTTCTCTCCATATAAATGCCTACGTATAGTCTCTAATGATTTTGAGGTGGCAGAAGAGACATATAAAGTTGATTCGTGAATAATTTCGTATTGAAGAGTCGATGGCCTCCCTATTGCTCATTTTTTTTTATAGAAATGCTTACGGTGGTTTTTATCCAAATATTGAGCAAATGTGGAGGCCATCGACTCTCAAAGTATACTGAAGAAGTTTATGGAGGTCTCTAATAGTGGCATTGATTTTCGAAGAAACTGGGATATTAAACGTGTAATGGATAAACGCAGATTATAAAGGTCTATCAAGGAAACACACATGAAAAATGTTTTATACATTATCGCAAACAATTGCGAAACACATTGGTAAGTTGGTTATCCTGGGAGTGAGGTTAGAAACGGAAGGAAATAAGCTTTTGATGCCTTTAAGGCAAATAAAACTAAAAAGAATCTACAAAACATTGTGCACAGTACACCTGTAAAAAAACAAAATCGCCCGCTATCTCTCAAAGGAGTGACTTTTTGATGAGGTCATTGATAAGGATGTTCAAGACCAAGCCATCATATGGATTTGAGTTATAAATATAAGAGTGACTTCCTAACTCACTACCCTTCAGTGCATATACGAAAGGTTTAATGAGGAAGCAAAAGAGCAAAGCTGTTTGCCTATGAAAATACGAACTCTGTGGCAGAACATACCATTATGAGTACTGTAAAACACAGAGGAAGGTGTTATGTAATACTCCTGGGACACGGTGATATCTTAAATGTGGCATCGGAATCAAATCATATAACCAACATTGCCAGCTCTATGGATCTGCTGGCGAAAATAAATAAATCAACATGCTTGTGGCGAACTATATTGTTAGGGTGGAATCCTCCCAATGATTTACTTGAACTATTATAGAAGTTCCACCTAGGCTCTATTTTGTTCGAAGTTAAATTTAGTGAAATTTTTGTAATCACGCCTTTTATCTCAATTTCTTTTGGTTATCTCTGTGAACCGATCAAATCAAACTTAGCGGCCAATGTCCCTCTTGCTGTCTGTTGGAGTGGAGTGATTGAAGAAGGGAAAGCATCATGAAAACAATGTAATCAATGTTCGGTGTCTTTGTCATTAATGGAGCCACTACCTCCTAGAGACCCCCATCATGAATATGCAACAGAGGAGCATGAGAGCGCCCGTAAATTTCAGGAACGATGAAAACAATGATGGAGTTGACTAACTCAACCTAGCAAAGAGGAAGGAAAATCTCGGTGTCTAGGCGAACAAAGAAAACGGAGGCTAGAGCAAGAAAGACCACTAACTGCATGTGACTTCACAAAAACCAAACCAGCAATATGGAAAAGACCAACCCAAACGAAAGTATATGCTTTAACTATATGATATATAACTATATGCTGCCATATTTTGTAGACGATCGAGAAAGAGAATGATGTCGTAACAACCAAGCAGCACCACCAAGATACAGCCACGTTTGAATGATTATCTGTGTCACTAACTGAACAAAGAAGGTCTTGTAGAACTTAAACAGCAGCTAAAGCGATAGAGACGTGTAGCATCTGCACCTCCATCCATTTCTCTACCCACAGAGGAAGAGACAAACAAGATGATACATGATTTCTATGTGTGAGATGTCATATCGCTTCTGACATTGTGAGAAATACTTCAACGACGTCATCAGTGGTAGTTATGAAAGCAGTCATGAAACGACAGGCATAGTTTGTAAATGTTACATACTGTTTAGGTTTTCGCCAATCATGGAACCTTGTGATTTTATATCGATTACGCCCGCAGCTGTACAGCTGTACATTTGAGATTGACCTGATTTTTAATAATAATAATAATAATAATAATAATAATAATAATAATAATAATAATAATAATAATAATAATAATAATGCCTCTAATTTTGAGTTTCGGCTTTTATTTAGAATAACTTTATACACGTTTTTAACCATTTATTTTCATTGTACATCAATATATCATTATTAATTCATGTAACCTGCAAATAGTAAATTGAAACGCATTTTACCGTTTTCTAATCGTACGCCAGGAACAGCACATTTTAAAAATCTTTCGAAGCATTAATCATAAATCAGCGCATGCACAGACGGCAGTGTATAAATGACAAATTTGCATGTTGCAATTTTCCTGTTTTCAAACAATTATAAGCAGGACAAAGCAAATTAAATCATTCATTGTTCCTAAATCAATAGAAAACAGAGAGTAAGATTGCTTACCAGACATCAGTTGATCAAACTTTTTAAAAACTGTCTGTACGACCAGTATCGATAAAAGTCCTGTTACATCACTAACTTAAAAGCGTCATATGACTTATTCAACGTTGCGTAAATTTTATTGTCAAGTCACATGATGGGAAATTTATGTCAAGCGAATTTATCACGTGAAATAACCTTTTTTATACAGCAAATTACAACGCAAGTAAAATACGACTAATAACTGCTTGAGAAACTCAGCTCCTTTTTAATGTAACCAATATTATTTTACAGTTTCTCAGTTGACCCAATATTATTCATTGTATACTTTCTTAATGTATCTAATGTTGTTTATTGTACTTTCTTAATGTATACGATATTATTTGTTGTGCACTTTCTTAATGTATTCAATATTAATATTGTACACTTTCAAAATGTATACAATTGTAGACATTCCTAAAGCATCCAATAATATTTTATTGTAAACTTTTGACAAATAGTATTGATTAAAAACATAATTTCCAAGATGACCTGACAAAGAACATGTTAAATTGCCATTAACAGTAGACCCGCGTTAGAGCATGTATTTTTTAAACAAAATTCTCTAATCTGTATATTTTTCTCATTTGGTACTTCTGCGGGACAAACATATACATAGAGTATATAATAGAAAAGAAATTTAAAGAAAAATCGTTCAGTTATGTATGTATGTATGTATGTATGTATGTATGTATGTATGTATGTATGTATGTATGTATGTATGTATGTATGTATGTATGTATATATGTATGTATGTATGTATCTACTGTAACATAGCTACGATGTCGTAGCCTCAGTGGATCAAATAAAACTTGTCAAAGACAAAAAGATGAATAGTTAAAATCTACAACCTAAATAGAGCTATGATTTTCAGGGAGTTTGGCTAATGTTAGGTACATTTAATTTGCCCTTTTTGTTATAGGGGTGGGGCGGTCAACACGTTCAAACTACCCATTGACGAAGGCTGAAATGCCCTCAGACGTGAGGTGTGAAATTGTGGGACCCGAAATTACGTCACCCTATTCAGTTTTCAGTAGTCAACGCAAAAACGAAGAGTGCCATCTCTCTTATGTATTAGGACAACTGAGGAAATGTACGAGGAGTCAGTGGGTTCGATTACTCCCAGAACAATTATTTCTTCAATTTCCCTTACCACTTATTGCTTCGCGTGGGGGACAGGGTAGGGTTTCCGTTTAACTGGTTGGTCGCCTACTAGCTTTAAAATGAACTCAAAGAGTGACGTTCTTTCCGGTAGTTCCGTAACTTCATCAGAATACCCTGTTAGCAATGTCTCTATCTCCATCAGAATACCCTGTTAGCAATGTCTCTATCTCCTTCTGCTGATCCCTAGTCAGCATTGGGGTTCAAAACAATTTTTTTTTTGTTTCATTATATGCTATAGTAATGCAATATTGTTTATTGGACTTAAGCTTGTCCAAAGCAGGTTTATTTTCTAGTTGACCTGAATTATTGATTTTTTTTTAAATTTTATTTTCTAAACAAGTAATACATCAATAAAATATTCTCTGTGTACGAGTATCACATGCATCCTACGGAATCGGTCACGTACCTCATGTAGCGACCGGCCAGTCCCAAAACGACCACAACTCGGTCATCGTTGTAGGGCGCGCGGCGTTTCGCTGCTGCTCCAACTTCGATGTCACTTGTGACAGTGTACCCTGGCTCAGCGCGTGTCCTAAATAGTCTAAGTTCCGGAATCTAATATCGCACTTTGATGGACGAACCGTCAATCCAGTTTGACGTAACCATTTTAAGACCTGAAAATACGTCACCTGATTCAGTTTTCTGTAGTCATCGCAAAAACAACGAGTGCCATATTTCTTCTGTATTTGGGCAACTGAGGAAATGTATGGGGAGTCAGCGTGTTCGATTAGTCCCAGAGCAATTATTTCTTCAATTTCTTCTCTTACCACTTGTTGTTTTGCGTGGAGTACGGGATAGGGTCGTCTACTAGGTTTAAAATGACCTCAACGAGTGACGTTCTTTCCGGTAAATCCGTAATTACATTAGAATACCATGTTAGCAATGTCTTTATCTCCTTGCTAATCCATAGTCAACATTGGGTCACACACCACGTCTGAGGGTATCTCAGCCTTCGTCAATGGGCAGCTCAGAACGGTGTTCGCATTTCCGGATCCCCTTCCGTGTCCTCCGTGACAATCTTGGCAAAAATTAATTCGCTAGTGAGCTCTTGTTCTCTATATTTCCTAAGGAGGTTGGCGTGGTACAATTTCTCCTTAGTTGGTAGCCGTATCCGGTAGGCCTGACACCCAACATTCTCGGTTACTACGTACCGTCTTCTCCACTAAACTTGTAGCTATGTTGTGTTCATGGGTCAACACCAGCAACACCTTATCTCCTACCTCGTAATGGTGTGATTTAGTGCGTTTGTTGCAGTATCTCGCCTGACGAGACTTCGCCTGCCGGAGATTCGCCCCTGCCAACGTCCTAACTGCATCCAGTCTGTTACGTAAGTTCGTGATATGTATAGCGTACATCTTCAACAGCATGGTCTTCAGTCCACAACTTCCTCAGTACGGCGATGGGACCTCGTACTGTCCTTCCATTTAGAAGTGTAAAAACAAAAACCCTCAACTCACTTGAGGCACTTCACACTATGTAAATAGCATGGTAGGAATATGCCGATTTCAATCCTTAGGACGAATTTCAGACAGCTTCTTAAGGGTGTTCTTCAGTCACGTTAAACCGTTCGACGAGTCTGTCGCACTGGGTGCGATACGGCACGGTGGTGAGATGTTTAATCGACATCAGTCGGTTAACTTCACTATTACATGACTCATTAATTGCGTCTCCTGATCGGTCTAAATGTCGTCGGGTATTCTGACCCGTGACCAAACCCTAAACAAAGTTTCCGTGACGGTTGCCGAATATTAAGTAACGCGACAGCCTCCGATGGCGTGTAGCATAATCAAGTACCATTAAAATATAATGATTTCCTTGTGCGGACGAGGATTTTTTTATCGGTCCGATTAAATCCATCGCGACACCGCAGAATGATGCATCGATAAAAAAAAATGTATTCCGCAAGGGATCGGGTCAATTACCTCCTTTTCGGTGCCATCTGCTTACACTTATCACACGAGAGACAAAACCACGCAACTTCTCCCTGGCCCTTAGCCTGTAGAATCCTTTGACAAGACGGTCATGTGTCTTGGCAATCCACATGTGTCCTCACATGAGACTTTCATGTGCGAGCTTCAATATTTCGCCTAACTCGCACTTTGGGATCGACGACTTGCTTGAAGTACTTGTGTTCCTTCCTGGTGTAGTGGTAACAAGATCCCAGTCTTGTATATAAACCTTCCCTCGTCATTTGGCGTTTTTTCCCCTTTCATTCTGCAGCTTACGTGTTCTTGCTTAAGTTTGTTCAACACGACGAAGTAACTTCCATCAGCTTTGATTTCGCCTGATGACTCGTGGTGCACACGTTGCTGGGTTAGGTTGCGATAAGACATAACTACATCCTAGTATGACGTCATGTGACAAGCCAAGCAAGCACTCGGCTTCAATTTTCCCTTTCACGTCTGGCGAATTGAGGCAATGATGGCAACCTGTAACGAGTCTTGCGTGCTGTTGGAGTACAGGACCGCCATTATCTCCCCTATATAGTCCTCTGGCCTCACATACTTCTTGTCGACAAGGACGGGACAACTACACCCAGATGCGAGGTCTTCTGGCTAATAGATCGCCTCGTTACCCCGTTTCTCCCTGGCAACAGCATTCACCTGGGTCCGCCTTTCCTTGGGTTAGTCCATAGCAAAATGCACTGGACGCTTGCAATTGTAGCACGTCGATGGCTCTCCCCTTCATACAAAGCTTTTTTCCGTAGTTGCAAGATCGACGAGTGGAATGCTTAACCGCAGATCCACTTCCGACCTCGTTACCATAACGGTTACATACGGCTGGCTCTCAGTCAACAACACGGTGCGACTCAGTGGGGCGAGGTTTATCCTACCCTTACCCCCGAAACTTCAGTATTTAAGTGCTCTTCTTTGTCTTTTTCCTCCCTGTTAGTAATCTCTTCGAGTGCCCTATGCTCTCTCTCTCTCTCCGCTAGAAAAACTGTCAACTCTTGCCTGTATATACTCAGGATATGTTCAGTAAGTATCGCCTCACGTACAGCTTCATACGAACGGACGATCTATGCCATTTTCATCCACTTCTCAAACAACACTGTCACGTTTGCTTGGCCAGCTATTAGAAAGTGTATAAATATAGGTATTATTAAAGCGTTTGATGTGCAAACATCTCCGCAGGCATTGTTAATTCCTTATGCAAGATTGTCGTTGACCGCCAGGCAGGCTATAATAGTACCAGCTAGATAAAGACTGGTATTATTCACATCCAGGCGTTAAATATTGGTTCATATATCAAAGGAAGCCCGCAGTGTGAACGAGGCGTGTTCCCATCCGTCCCTCCGTGGAAAGAGAGTGAGAGGCCATTTTCCGCTAAGTTGATTGGATCAATCCACAGCGACATCCAATCGGAAATAAGGCAGATGGTGCAATTCCAACTTTTATTTGGATTATAGCTCAAAATCTCAATAAAATTATTAGTTGACATCAAAACATTTTATAAGCAGCAGGGCTACTCCAAGAAGTGAAACTTAAAATCATATTCTAAGAGAAGAAAAATTTCCAAAAGAAAGGTTTTCAGGGGACATAACTTCCAGTTCAAGTTCAGTAGAACAGAGTCTCTAAGAGGCGTGATGGAAGTGACACTGGCAGAGCAGTCAAAGTTGAGAAAAGTGTAGTCAACATAGGGAAAGTGGATGGAAGGTGGAGGAGGAAGGAAAATAGTTTTGAGGAGGACATAGAGAAGTGTAGAGAAGTCAAGAAGGAAGAGGAGGAGAAAGAACTTGGAGGGAGTCAGGGAGGAAGAGAAGGAATTAGGAGATGGGACAGAAGAATATACAGATGAGTACAACACAAGGACAGATGGAAATCTCTCACACTACAAACCAAGTGATGGTCAAGTGGAAGATGTGTACTTGTGAGATTTGAATTATTATACTAATTGTTATTTAATTGTTATCATTGAATTCCATCTCTTTTTGTATATTCAATCATTTAACCGTTTGAATTGCTGACTGGGGGCTAGGAGTTGTACATCTAACTTTCACTAATTCAACTATCAACCTAAATTGAGCCTAGGTAGGACTTCTACAATAATTTAAATAAAATATTGGAAGCACCCCACCCCCAATCCCCCAAAACCAATTCCCAATGGGGGAAAACTTGACAAATCTGCGAACATGGGTGTCAAGTTGATAGTGTTTCCATTGTTTATTCATGGACACAAATTAAAGCTTTTGGTATGTTTCGGCAGTCAGCCAATAATGGCAAAGAAGGGCCTTTTACAGGGTCTTGTAATCATCTGCTTGGTCTACACAAGTCCTATGCTGTGGTAAAACTTCTCTAGCTGCAACTTGCAGAAAAGCTGAATGATTTGTTGCCCAATGTTGTTCAGGAATCTTATATATGTATGCAAGTTTCTTGAATTGAATTAGGAAGTCATCAATCGATTTTTCCCTTTCAATAAATTGCAGCATGTTTATCTGGGCAATAAAGTGGTCAGCAATCTGTCATCCATTCCCTCCAGGTCTTGAACTTGTGACAACTCTATCTGCAGATCTAGGTGCTACTCATAGCTTTTGCTTCTCGAAATCGTGAGCGAGCACTCTTTCCTTCTCATGTTACCCTTATGGAATTATTACTAACACTGGAGATGGCCGGACAATTAAAAGAATAAATAGCTCCAAATCAACAAGGCTGACAGTCTAGGCATATAAAGATTAAAAAATAATAAGGTGAAAGGAATAACAATTTCATAAACCATATCACAGTATTCAACAATTACAGGACAATTTTCAACGCAATTTCTTTCAATATATACAAAGACGTATTCAAAGTGCCAGTAATTTCATTATGTGAAATTAAAGGTGAGAGTGCTGCCATCCCGTGTCCCATCTATGTTACTCAACTGTAACTTCCACCTTGTATCCCAATTCGGTACTTCCACTACCCCTGTTTCCTTTCTACTGGCTCTGCACCTTCACTCTATTATTCTCCAATCCCTGCGTCTTCACACAACTGCCAATTCACCTGACTCTGCGCCTTCGCACAATTGCTTTTTACCACGTGCTGTCCACATTTTTTCCTCTGTCTAATTTTCTGATTACACCCTATCCTACCAGAAAAGCTTTTCGTGTATTAAAAGAGATGTACAATTTTGTCTCCTTGCTCAATCACGTGTGAAGTAACACCCTCACAGACCTTTCATGAGCATAATGACCATTAAATCATTAAGTCAACTCACACATTTACATCTAAATATTCCACACACACTTATTCCATAATATAAGAACAATTATATCATGACTTCTGATACATACACACATATCCCTAATTCTCAATATAACAAACTATCAGCATCAACAATATTCCTACATATATCCTACCTTACAAATTATAACAGACACATACAAATATAAAACTGCCTAATTATGTATGCACAAGGCTAACAGTGCCTTCCTCTGCATAATATAGAACTATATATTCAAATAAATACAAGTAGAAGTTCTAACACAACTCAATATTAAA
This sequence comes from Potamilus streckersoni, assembly GCA_016746295.1. Taxonomy (NCBI): domain Eukaryota; kingdom Metazoa; phylum Mollusca; class Bivalvia; order Unionida; family Unionidae; genus Potamilus; species Potamilus streckersoni. Next base: position 42,727 of record JAEAOA010001691.1, read on the forward strand.
TTCAGTTGTGCACGACTATATAACATTGTAGCAGATTGCACCATCAACTTCGATTCTATCCTAACAACTACAAACATTTTTTTGGAATATCAATATATATATGCTACATTATGACATGTCGATAATTCAACTATACAAAGAAGATAAAATTTCTATCAAATTAAATGCACATACACGTAATAAGGTATAAATCTTACAACACTTAAGCAGGAAAGTGAAACATATTTGGGCAGATATAGTTTACATCAGAAGCCTTTGTTCCTTTGTTGCCATTCATTTTCATGAGTGCACAATTTTCTATCGGAGTGCCATGATGTTTCTTTAGTCACGTCAAAACCTTTACTGACTCTTCCATAATGACTGTAGCAGGATAATGTCTCAGTATCATGAGAAACCCACCCAAAATTTGATCATCTTAGTTTTAAATGGATACCAGTGGTCTCCTTGAAGCTGTCTGTGCTAGTAACACTAGAATATTGAGACATTCCAAATAAGTGTAGATGATATAAGGAAATTTCATCTTTTATTGTGTCACAATGAATTTGAGAATGTTTTCTCCTAGATCAGACATTACTATCCATTGTGGTTTTCACTGAACCTGCATAGTATATATAAGTTATCATTGGTGAGCAGTTTTGTCAGGTGCTAAATATATGGATGCAACATCTGCATTTAAAGTTCTTATGCTTGTGTTTGTTGTGTCAGTTCAGCAACCGATCAAGATGCCTTATCCTTATGTAGTGCGAAACAGACTCTCATTTCACTCAGCAACAACAAAATTATCTGAGTTTGTTTATGTTGTCTATGTGGTGATTGTGCAAGCTAATACAATTCTTTATTTTAAGAAAACACATTAACAGTGATCCAGGGCTCAGTTTGGATTTGGTAACCTGCACAGGAAATTAAATATGACCAAAGTTGATTTTCCAATTGTGCTGCTGGTATTTTCAATGCATATCTTGGTGTTCACTAGAATTTATAATGGAGACACAATTGCCCATTCAAAACATTTGTTGTTAACATTCTTTACGTTTATCACTGTCATTGGCAGAACCCAAACTGTTGATGGTGAAATATGCACCTTCACTTGGGTACATCTGTCAATAATCTATCCTGATCCTGCATTTGTATATTTTTCCAAAATCTCTAGAATCTTTCCAATGCCTTTATCAATTTCATCTTTGATAGCACTGGTGTTGCTACATTTCATGATTGTACGAGCACCACTGTGAATCCAATGTAGTAGTTTTAAATCCATCCTTGTAATAACTAATGACTACATGCAAATGAAGAACAATATCTGATTTAACTCTAGAATTGCCAAAGTTTTGTTAACACAGATGTGATTACTAGTATCATATTTGTTAGAAGTTATTGAGAGTCTTTGCTTGGTTTGAATGCGAGTGGGATAATTGCTGCTTGACCTTCTAATTCACCACTAAGTGGAGAAAATTTAAATTCATGTTCTACTTACTGCTATGTTTGGTCACAAGCATACTCAGCAGCTTTGGTATTTATTCTTCATACAACGATGGTGTTTTTCCTTCTCAATTCGATGACTTTTTTTGTTCAAATTCACCTAATACCTCAAGTGTGACAAATTTTCTTGCTCCTCTTGGTATTTCTATGCTATGCTCACATGCATATTGTTTTAGTTGTTTTACCATTGCTTTAGTATTAACATCTGGTGGCAGATAAGGGACCGCTGAAGGATTCAGTATTGGTCTCATTTATCCATATATGTCAGCCTTTTGCATATGACTTGATATGTGTATTCCATGCGGTTTTGAACAATTTGCTCAAGCTGAAGGTGGTGGGCATGCTTATATATGAGGTAACCTTCCCTAATTAAGAAACCTATCAATATCTTTTAAATTTTGTATTTTACCAGGTGCCTTCCTACTAGCTATTATGTCATTTATTTATGTATGTATCTGTGCAACTGCCAGTGTCTGTGCCATCACAGGCTTTTGTGCAATCACAGATGTCTGTATTTATGCAACACATTATATTAACAAATAGATACACATGGCTGACAGAGTTGCTTATGTGACATCTCATTTAAGACATAGCCGAACATCTGGACCAGTATGTAACACTAGCATTTGTGTTTTACAGTATTCATAATGGCATGTTCTGCCGCAGAGTTTATATGTATGTATGTATGTATGTATGTATGTATGTATGTATGTATGTATGTATGTATGTATGTATGTATGTATGTATGTATGTATGTATGTATGTATGTATGTATGTATGTATGTATGTATGTATGTATGTATGTATGTATGTATGTATGTATGTATGTATGTATGTATGTATGTATGGTGTCACTCTACTAGTCTTATACCAGGGAAGATGTCCAATTGTTAACTGTTTATAATTCCTTGTGAGAGGTTGCATCAACATCAAATGGACAAGATTTTGAACATGAGAAAGTAAAAGCTGTGCAAGAGGTGAGTTACTGCTGCTCTTAAAATTAAGTGGTAGCAAAACAAAATTGACTGGAGTGCAGCCCTCATTAGAGTAATTTCTCTTACCTGTAGACTGGCACCACAAATGCAGTGTCTTCAGGATGTTAAGTAAACAGGGATAATGTAAACAGCACATTTATTGTAGACTCCAGTGTTGTGGCTATTACTGAATCTATTGCCATCCATGTGCATACTGTTTGTTGATTGCACAACTTTTGTACAAACCATCCCATCCTTGTCTTCAGACAGGAGTGCAATAGATCTGATCTAAGATTCTGTTTCATTCATATTGTCAACACAAGAAAGATCAAGTAGTGATGGTGCATCACAAAGAGTCATCATTCACAACAGATTACAATAGAAGGCCTTGCAACAAAAAGAAATCAAAATGGGAATAATATTACACTAACTGCCACAAACAATACAAAATGAGATAAAATGCAGGCAAACTCTAGCAAGATTTGACTGTATTTTTATGGTGAAAAAAAAACTTTCAAAACCTGGACTATATATGCACCTGCCATATTCCTAAACAGTGTTGAGGGATTTTGTTTTAAGGTCCCAATGGTGGGTCAGTGCATGTTACCAAAATGTGATGTTCAATTGATAATAAGCCATTTTTAAATATAACACATTAGAAAATGTTTGGAAATACAAATCTGAATTAAAAAATACAACTTGTATGTTTGTTCACAGCATTTATTATACTTACTGAGAAAAAAAATGTTTGGTAGACTTAGCATTGTCAAATATTAACACCATACACATATGCAAGCACTCACATAATAACTGGTTTGACGCCAATTCCGCCACACTCATGCCAACAATGCCCACCTGGAATACAAGTGTTCTCCCTGCGAGAGGACACTACATGCATATAGGTCTACCAGAAGCAAAGTGCAGAGGTTAGCATGGCAATACACCAATGAATACTGGCTTCTACTCTGTTAGAGCATCCAGTCAGCAGTAGACAACGGAAACATTAGAGGCATGTACAATGGCATAAAGAAAGCAAAGAGAAAGCAATGGGTCCAACGAAGAAAGTGATAGCACCACTGAAGTCTTCTGCAGGTGATATCATTCACGACAAGGGCAAACAGATGGAGCACTGGGTGGAGTAGTACTCATAACGGTATTCCAGAGAGAATAACGTGACGAACGATGCCCTCAATGCCATTTAAAACCTCCCTTGTTTGACCAAACTGGATGAGAAACCTACTGAGGCAGAACTAAAGTTGGCCTTAGAGAAACTGACCATAAGTAAAGCCCCAGGAAAGGATGGCATCCCAGCAGAAGTCATCAAGTGTGGTGGCAGATGATCTTCTCTGCCAGTGCTGGGATGAAGGTGCAGTGCCTCGGGACATGAGAGACGCCAACATCATAACCCTGTATAAGAACAAGGGCAACAGAAGTGATTGCAACAACTACAGGGGCATATCACTTCTCAGCATCGTGAGTAAAGTCTTCGCTAGAGTCATCCTGAACAGACTGCAGACGCTTGCCGACAGAGTGTATCCAGAGTCTCAGTGTGGGTTTTGCGCAGAGAGGTCCACAATCGACGTGATCTTCTCCATCAGGCAATTGCAGAAGTGCAGGGAACAACACAAACCCCTTTTCTTGGCTTTTATAGACCTCACCAAAGCATTTGATCTGGTCAGCAGAGACGGACTCTTCAAAATCCTGATGAAGATTGGATGCCCTCTAAAGCTGTTAAGCATGGTCCAGTCCTTCCATGAAGACATGAAAGGCACAGTGCAATATGATGGCTCATCGTCCGAACCATTCAACATCCACAGTGGAGTGAACAAGGCTGTGTCCTTGCCCCCCCCACTCTTTGGCATCTTCTTTGCTGTCCTGCTTAAGTACACCTTTTTGACGTCCACATAAGGGATCTATCTGCACACGTGTTCAGACGGCAGACTGTTCAACCTGGCACAACTGAAGGCAATGAGCAAAGTAAGGAAAGCAACCATTAGGGACATGCTCTTTGCAGATGATGCTGCTATAGTCACTCACACAGAAGCTGAACTATAACGCCTGATGGACTGCTTTGTTAAAACATGTGATGAATTCGGGTTGACCATTAGATTAAAAGAAAACCAACGTGATGGCTCAGGACGCAGACCCTCCCAGCATAATCATCAACAACTACGAACCATAAGTAGTCAGTGAGTTCACTTACCTTGGCTCTACCATCACCAACAACCTCTCACTCAATACCGAGATCAGCAATCGGATTGGAAAGGCATCAACAACTCTCTCTAGATTGTCACAGAGTGTGAAACAACAGCAAGCTAACATTGAACACTAAGATCCCCATGTACTGTACCTGCGTGCTTAGCACTCTCCTGTACGCCAGCAAAACTTGAGTGCCTTTCACATGCGTTGTCTTCGTCGCATACTCGGTATCACCTGGAGCGATCATGTGACAAACAACGAGGTGCTTCAACAGGCCAAAATTCCCAGCATGGTCACACTCCTCCGCCAACGTCGCATTAGATGGCTGGGCCATGTGCGTCGAATGGATGATAAATGGATCCCCAAAGAACTTCTCTACTCTAAGCTTGCCTCAGGCAGAAGATCAATCGGATGGCCACATCTTCGCTTCAAGGATATCTGCAAGCACGATATGAGAGCTCATGGGATCGAGGTCAACACCTGGGAAGAGCTTGCCCTCGACAAGTCCAGCTGGTGACATGCTCTGTTCAAAGGTCTGAAAGCCAGCGAAGAAAAGTTATGACAGCTCGCTGATGTGAAAAGATCTCAGTGAAAGAGGATGCAGTTCCAACCAAGACCTGATTCATCTTCAAGTGTAGCAACTGCAGCAAGGATTGCCACTCCTGTGTGGGACTTTATAGTCACAGAAGATGCTGCACAGCTACAAACTGGGACACCTTTCATGGGCGCATTTCCATTGTCTCTTGAGACTAACATAAGCCAACACAAGGTATTACACTTACTGAGAAAAAAATGTTTGGTAGACTTAGCATTGTCAAATATTAACACCATACACATATCCAAGCACTCACATAATCACAACCACATTAACACAAAATAGAATACAGGCATACAGTTTCTGTCTTTAAAATCCAATGGATGGCTGTTTAATTTGATGTGACTTTTTCTTTCAATAGTTTAATAGTGGGTTTAAAGGCAATGCATGTGTAATTAGTGTTCATCTATGCACTCCCTAAAGACTAGTTGTTGTTCAAACTTCCCTGACCAATTTAATCCTGGTCAGAACTTAGTTGTTCATAACAAACATATTGTTATCATTGTCAGAAATTATTTGAAGTAGTTTGATATATATATATATATATATATATATATATATATATATATATATATATATGTATATCACATCTGAAACTGACCATTGGAAGATGGGGGAGAATATATTTTTTAATATAATTAGTTTTTTACAGGTAATACAAAAGTAATAAAAGCTTCCTTCCAGTATGAGTGTAATGCTTTGGCAACACAAATCAACTGTGCAAACATGAAATGTTTATCATTGTTTCAATCAATTTCCTAACTAAAATCATCCTGAAAAGCATGGGTCAATAAAAATTTGTATTTTAACCTAATTAAGATAATGAATTTTTAATAAAAAGAATTTGATAGTGGTGCTGCATATTTCAATGACTAATATGTTTGCAGTATGTCCAGTCAATGCAATGCTCCCTCTTGCTTGATAAAGTAAAACATTTTTCATTACTATGTTGATAGAGTATTGCTTCATGAACCACTCCTGAATACTGTTCTGACAAATGAAATAATCGTTTTGCATTTTATACATGGAATAAAAATCCAACTTTAAAGACATGTTGCTGCTGATCACAAATGTTTAAGTTAGCTTCAACATTCTCATTCAATGCACTGATGTGTAACAACACTGCTTCTTCAGCACATCTCTTTGATGTACATTTACAAAAATCACATTGGGTTGTTCTGCTTTGTGTAATTTACCTATACAAATTATAAAAAGGGACTCTCACAAAGCACAATTTACACCACATATCACCCATGAAAGTTCAGCTATTGCTGATTGCCTCTATAAACAGCTGTATGCCCTGAAAACAGGTCTAGCTGATCTTTGAGAGTTACTGTTTACTGTTGATACATAAAGATTACAGGCATAATTATATTGTAGTGGTCAAGAAATTTGTTTGTTCTTTTTGTTGCTGAAAAATCTTTGCAGTTAGAATTCTTGTAAATCATTTTTTTTTCTCAAAATGTAACTGTGTCAGGATGGGTGGGTGGTATTTCATATTTTTTTTAATGTGACACAGCATGTAATGGTAGGTTTGGGACTATACTTAACACACAGTTTTGTAACCTTACAAATAGTTTCACAAGAAGTAGACATACAAACTAAATTATGAGATCTTAGAATTAAGCTAAATTTAATTGAATTGTAATTTATTTAAAGCTGGCATGACTTAAAACAATAATTCAACATGAGCTGTAACAAAATTTTAGCAGCATGATAAAAAAACAATTGAGACATTAAATCAAACATGATATGCAAGACATATAAACAACGCATATACATAGATATAATGGGACAAAACACATAGAGCATATCTTAAAATATAAGTAAGCAAAGCTAAAAAAGGCAGTAATTAAAATGAGTATTTAGGCAATTATGAAACCACAGGTTTGGACTTGAGAGATCGAAAAACATTTAAGTCATTTAAAATTATATGTTAAATTAAAATTATATTAAATTTAAAGCAAAAGCACCAATTAAGGACTAACAGTATAATATGATAGAGATTACGCCTTACTTAAAAAGAAAGGAGATAAAAGTAGGGCATTTGATGGTACTTATGACAAAGACAGTAAATGGGCTACTGTCGTCCTGGCATGAGACTTGGTGAGGTCTGGTGGCTATTATTTTGCTGATGAAAGTTATGAAGTGGAAACCAGGAGTTTTGGATTACATGCAATCAGTTGACACAACTCTCTTATATCATAATATAAAAAAATTGATATAAGCTCATCTAAGATTTTGTTATTACTTATTGCATACCATATTCCTTAGAAATAAAATCTTTGGTTAAGCATTTTTTAAAAACCAAAACTTAGGGCAATGGGCAACCAGGATTACTATGGCCTGTAAATACTGTCATGAAACTTTGAGAATTGAAGACTTGCAAGCTCTCATAAATAGAGCTACTGGAAATATTTGGTGTATATCCAATATTGTGTAAAGTTATGCTGTAGAAACCTTTTTTTTGAAGTAGATGCAATCAGAGACCATAACTCATGTAAATGATGTATTGGAATGCTGGAAATCAAACTCATCTGGGTTTTAAAAACAAAGTTGTAAGACAAATTTAGTTGAAATCCAACAACCCATGTAAGGTTATACTGTGGATACTAAGTATGGGCTATAAAGGACCATATTTCCTGAAAATGTGAATTACTCAAATTCCTTTCATGTCTCATGAGTTCAGAACTGTATATAAAACTGAACTTGAATCATTTTATCCTCTATATAATTATCTTGTAGAAATCAGATTGTTGATCAATGGTTAGATGGGGTGTGTGTGTGTGTGTGTGTGTGATTTAGATTTCATTCATATCCATACATTGTTTGCAGAGTGGTAGTATATAGTGATGTCTAGCACTGAGGCATAATGCAACAGACATGTAGCATAATGTCTCACTCAGTCCCATTATCCTGACACTAGGCCAACTATTCCTAACACTAACCTCCGAATACTGTGCACCTAGCAAGGCAGTTGTTAGTACCTTTTTTGTTAGTTTTTGGTATGACTTGGCAGGGTTCAAAACTTCAGCCACATTCGAGGCTGGTGCCCTAACCAGAGCAGTCCAATGGTCAGTTGGTCAAGATTACTATAGGGTTCCACCAGCACTGATAATCATGGGCTTGAAATAAAGTGCCTTTAACTGCATTGAATGAAGAAGAATGATAATAAGGGGTGAAATGCAAGAGCAACATCATAAAGTTAACAATAATACCTTTAATTAAAAAAATGCAATGTATTATTGCACATGTCAGTCTTGCAGAAACTGAACATACTGCACAAAACTGCAGAAATGATTATCAGATCTAGAAGTCAACAAATAGTATATTTACATTTAAATGCAATTATAGTCAAGTTTATAGCAATAAATCAGAAAAATATCAATTTCAAGTCTAAATAAACCATTAATAAAACTAAGATGAAAAGGTTTGTTTGTGCATAAAACTATCATAAAATAAGGACAAATGTTCAAAATCATTAGTGATTAAAAAGAATGCAAAGAAAACTTGAAATTGTTAGTGAAGCTACACAAATCTTTGTATGGACAGGAACAAGTAGCCACTGAAAACTTTAAGTTATTTACTATCAAACAAGAAAAATAACCAAACATCCTTTTCCCATTCCTTGACTTATTTTTTGAACTGCTAGAATGTAGTACACCCATTCTTTTTGTATAGTGTACAAGTTTCATTTGTCTGAGTGATGCTGACAAAAGACACATTATCTTCACCTGAAAATAGTTGCAATATACATGTCTCAAATATTATCAAATGGAAGACAAGAAATATTTAATACCTTCATATCAAAGCACCAGATTCAATACAAGTACTAAATTAATACACAAATGTGAACAAAGTAAAATTTGTGTTATTGGTTTCAAATGGAGATAAATAAATTGGGTAAATTTAGAGTTCAAAGATCAACAACAAAGAATTATTGCATTGTTAATTTTAAAAGAAACAAATTATGCAAAATGATAACATGCAGAAAGAGAATATTACTAAGTCATCTACACAGTACTCAGGACACTTCCTGCAATAGCTTGCATCAGTGCCAGTAAATACCATATTATACTGGAATTACAGTAATAACATGTAAAACAAATGGTTTGTTATTTCAAAGTATTGGTTATAACATGCTCAGAAAAGGTCATTTTATAACAGTGATATTCATACCTGTCACTACTACATACATGTACAGTATGTCTTATGAGGCCAACTTTCATCAACAGATAATCACTAAACCAATATTTCATTAACACTGAGATCTCTACCTCTAGAACACATAAATACACATTGACTTTCAAAATATTTGAATAGTGCATTTAAACTAAACTCAGACACATAATTTGGCCCATTTTGCTGTTCTAAATTCTAGATGAACATTTTTCAAGTTGCAATACAAAAATCAAGAAATTAAAATGATAATTATAACAAGAAAGTGATACCCTATTACCACAGATGACTTGGGTCAGCCAGAAAATGGGGGCTGGCCACTCTAGTGAGACTAATCTATTGAGTGTATAGTCAGTGTCTCCATAGATTGAATTATCCAAATAAAGCAAAACAAGGAATTGACCAGAATTAGAATGAGATACCCTGTAACTCTGAAATATTTTGTGTAAATGATAAAAAGATAGATAAATAAATAGATGAATCATATTGATGAAAGGTACCAACATAGAGAAAAAATAACCATGAATGTGAATACATCAAATGTATAAAATTATAATAAATTATATTTTATAACAATATTCATAGTATGAAATTTACATTATTATTGTCTATTTTGTCTGGTGTTGCTTTCTATTCTCATTTGTCTACTAGTCTTGCATAATATAAGTTGTTTTGAAAATCATGAAATCAGAGACACCAAAGTATCCCATCTTTTAGCTATTTCAGTCTGTGAAATATTCACCTTAAAAAATGAATGATTTTTACTTTATCACCAAATAATATATCAAAATCACCAAATAATATATCATTCCATTTCCTCTTACTTATTCCAAATACATGGCTGTTGATATTGCCAGGCCAATAGGATGTGATAGACTGATGCAGGTCAATTGTTCTGATATGCATTTTAACATCATCATCTCTAAGCAATTAAATACTAACTGGAGGCAATTACCAGACAATAATCTGTGCAATACAAAATATGCACAAAAACCCATAAAGAATATGCTGACTGAGGTGAATTAAAGAATCTGTGACTGGTTATTTTATGCATTTAGATGATTTACAAATAATCAACTCACTAACAAGGGCCGCTGAATAATTATATATTCAGGGTCCTAAAAAAGTGGATTACTGGGTATTGCATATTTTACACAAACTAACTAACAATGCATCTGGATATAACAAGTTCAAATTATGCAAAACAAATTAATTTTAAACACTTAGTACAAAGCAGTCACTGTATTATTGTTCAAGCTGTAGACACAGTTCATGTTTTATGGCACATTCAGTCATATATATTTCATGAGTGTTATAAATGATAGGACTTGATAACAAGTAAACATGCTCAAATAGCACCATACAATCAAATGCACCCTGAATCAGACTTGGTCAAATCGCCATTTCAAGTTTTAGGCATAAATAATTTCTCCATGATTAAAACTTGGTCTTGAATTGTAAGTTTTCATTTTGTGGTGCTGAGAAAATATCCCTTCAAATTTCAAAACATGCAAACATTTTCAGAGTAAAATTCCCAATTCATTATGTAAAGTGATGTTTATCTAGTTCTGTGTGTGTGTGTATTAAAGCTCTCTCCCATTATAATGCACTTCAGATATAACCCAGTCATGCTATAAACCCATCATCATAATTTAAAATGTAAAAAAAATAAAATACAATAATAATTTTTGACATCTGATGAAAAATTTTACATTTAAACTACTGGACTTGATTTGGACATTACCGGAACCTATTTTACAGTTACAGTTTAAGTCTAATTAGTTACTGTTGTATGCAGGGAATATGATATATTCCAAATGGGCTTTTTACACATTGGAGCCATAATTGCCATTGGTCCATGTCAGCCATTGCATTTGGACAAAGCATACAGAACTGTAAAACTTTCTTTAGCACTAAAACCACACCAGCAGACATGTGACTTAATCTCAGTAAACAAAAAGCTCACCAACTGTACAGAAGACCAGCTTATGGTCCATCATTGTTTACTGACACCTAGATTACAAAAAGAGTATTATTATGACTCTATTTAAACTCAATTAGCTAAGAACTAATATACCTTGAGGCCCTCAGTATAGGTGTCCTGTCTTCTGTATATACCAAAGCTTTGTTTTATCCATTGCAGCCATCAACAGCAATGGATAGATGCTCATCTGTACAATATTGCTACAAATAATGGACCATACAAACAATTCAGTCAAACTTTCATAGACATAGGAGTTCATTATACTCAGCATTTATGAGTGCATCACATTTCAGCTCTCTTTGCATGGTTGGGAGAATAATGAGGGAGAAATTAATATGCTGACTGGTGTAGATTCAGATGCAGAACTTAAACGCAAGAAAGTTAGAATAGCAAATGACACAGACCTGGACAGTGCACTCTATATATGGTTTGTTCAGGAATGATCGCATGAGGTGACCATTTTTGGTACTATACAGAAGGCACAGGAACAGATATATGACAAAGTTAAATGGAAAAGATTTGGGATTTAAAGCCAGCAATTGTTGGTTATATTGCTTCCAATCTTGTCACACAATATGCTGATACACAACATGTGACTGCTGCTACAAAGGTTTATCATGAAAAGCAAATTATCCAAGAGGGATGATATTGAGAAGAACAGGTCTGCAATGAAACTGGCTTGTGTCCTGACAAACCTCTAGCCATGAGCAAAACAACAGGGATCTAAAAGAAATGTAGACAGATCATTGTGTGTACAAACAAGATAGGAAATCATAAACTGCATCCCAATGTAGATTTAAATGTGATGAACACTCCAACTTGAAAACAGCTGTTTTTATATGGACATAACAAAAATGCATGGATGCTTGCCACAAAATCTAAAAATTGGTTTTTCAAGAAATGTTTACAAGAAGCAGGGAGAACATTTATGGAGTAAAAGACTAGAACTAAAAGCGATTTTATTACTTGATAACTGCCCCATCCACCCAGCTGCTGAAAGATTTGTCAGCAGCAAAGGAAAAAAATCAAAGCTGTTCATTTGCTAAACAAAATGGTGAAGAATGGCCTCTTGATCAATGGATTATTGCAACATTTAAGATGAACTAAGAAAGAGAACATATAAAAATCTCTAGTGAACTGTGAAATTTCATTAACATATGTTTTGAAGAAGTTAAACTTACAGGAGGTAATCTATTTTGGTAAGAAAGCATGAAACAACGTGAGTCCCAATCTCAGCATAGAGATGCTGGGAGAAAGGACTGAAGGGAATTTAAAAGATGCAAAAGCAGAGGAGATATGTGATTGTCTTGGATTCATGGAGAAGTATGTTATAGAAGCTGAAGGTCTTCTAGGTGACACTTGAAATCATTTGATAATGTTCAGCAATGGATTAAGATCCATGAGGGGTAATTCAAATGATAAAAACTTAGCAAAGCAACGCTAGCAAATCTCCAAAAAAGAGCTTTTGAGTTAATATCAATTCAAAAAGAAAGCAAGAAAAATTTAGCTGGTAAGTTAAAAATACTACCTATTAAACTAATGTACATGATAGCCAATAATAGTGCTCCTGAATATTTACAATCACTATTCAAGTATAGGCTACCTGGAAATACTCCCCACCTACGATCAATGTCTACCAAACATTACAAAATTCCCAAACCAAATAAGGAATTATTTTAAAAAGTTTCCAATACTCTGGAACTGTGCTTTGGAATAGTATTCCAGTTAAAATTAGAAATGCCCACTCTAGTTCCTTTTTCCAAACCCAGTATATACAATGGCTTCAGAAATGCAGCAAAAATAAATTCCTTTGAATGAGGGCCTCAAGGTAGATTAGTTCTTAGCTATTTGAGTTACACTCTTTAAATAAAGTCATAATAATAATAATAAAAGGCTACTCACTGTTGAATGTAAGATCAATGCTGAAATCAACAGGAAGGAGCTACTATTGACAGCGATGAGGAGGACTCACTGGAAACACCCTCTATAGGTTTTGAAGGTATATGTGCATTTGAGAAAGGATTGATCTGGCTACAAAGCCAGGATATTGAGCCCATGAAAATTATGTAGCTGAGAAATGACAGAATTTGCTAAAAAGCAATCAGGTTTCAAGTGACAAAGTTTTGAACAACATTGGATTTTAAAAGGCTTCCATACATGTACATGAAAGATAGTTATTTGACTATTTCTGTTTTTCTGCAGTGAAAAACAACCAGATTTTAAATAAACCAATAATATCACTATATGCTGGACTGACATTTTGTTTAACTGCCCCCCCCTTACATGTACATTCATATAATTTTCAATAATTTTCACTTAAGTATTATTCAGTACATAATGCAGTTGGCAGTTATGGACCCTGGCTACCACATTATATTGGGAGATCTGTATATAACTAGGGAGTGCTGTATCTACCAGGCTTATAATGGGAGAGAGCTGTATTTGCTAGTTTTATAATAGTAGAGCTGTATTTACTAGGCTTATAACTAGGGAGAGCTGTATTTGCTAGGCTTATATCTAGGGAGAGCTGTATTTGCTAGGTTTATAATGGGAGAGAGCTGTATATGCTAGGCTTGTAATGGGAGAGAGCTGTATTTGCTAGGCTTATAATGGGAGAGAGCTGTATTTGCTAGTTTTATAATAGTAGACCTGTATTTACTAGGCTTATAACTAGGGAGAGCTGTATTTGCTAGGCTTATATCTAGGGAGAGCTGTATTTGCTAGATTTATAATGGGAGAGCTGTATATGCTAGGCTTATAATGGGAGAGAGCTGTATTTGCTAGTTTTATAATAGTAAAGCTGTATTTACTAGGCTTATAACTAGGGAGAGCTGTATTTGCTAGGCTTATATCTAGGGAGAGCTGTATTTGCTAGGTTTATAATGGGAGAGAGCTGTATTTGCTAGGCTTATAATGGGAGAGAGCTGTATTTGCTAGGCTTATAATGGGAGAGAGCTGTATTTGCTAGTTTTATAATAGTAGAGCTGTATTTACTAGGCTTATATCTAGGGAGAGCTGTATTTGCTAGGCTTATATCTAGGGAGAGCTGTATTTGCTAGGCTTATATCTAGGGAGAGCTGTATTTGCTAGGCTTATAATGGGAGAGAGCTGTATTTGCTAGGCTTATAATTTGGAGAGAGCTGTATTTGCTAGGCTTATATCAAGGCAAAGCTGTATTTGCTAGGCTTATATCAAGGCAAAGCTGTATTTGCTAGGCTTATAACAAGGGAGAGCTGTATTTGCTAGGCTTATAACAAGGGAGAGCTGTATTTGCTAGGCTTATAACAAGGGAGAGCTGTATTTGCTAGGCTTATAACAAGGGAGAGCTGTATTTGCTAGGCTTATATCTAGGGAGAGCTGTATTTGCTAGGCTTATATCTAGGGAGAGCTGTATTTGCTAGGCTCATAACAAGGGAGAGCTGTGTTTGCTAGCACATGTTAATGTGTTAAGTGCATGAATTCCTTTGCATGACTGCAAATCATTCTACGATTTTAGAAGCACACTTTTTTTTCTGTTTGAATTGTATACAGTTCCTAAAATAAATTAAATTTTTTCTTGATCATTATTTGTTTTATGTTTACTGACCCTCCTTGACACATATCTTGACTGGGTGTTGGCATACCAGTCAAAATTTCACCAACTATTATTGTGTCAATAGTGTAGTAAATTGTAGGCTTTTGTGTCAACACTTTAGTTTATCAACAAGCTCTCTAATGCATTTTATTGCATGTCAGCCATAATGTCCAGACTTTAGTTGCAGTTTTTATATTACAAAATAATTAACATACAAATATCATCTACTACAAGGCACTGACCTCATAAAAAAGGAGGGAAATCTTCTTTTGAGCTAGTTACTTTTCTTG
Source organism: Potamilus streckersoni (assembly GCA_016746295.1). Classification (NCBI taxonomy): domain Eukaryota; kingdom Metazoa; phylum Mollusca; class Bivalvia; order Unionida; family Unionidae; genus Potamilus; species Potamilus streckersoni. Next base: position 58,001 of record JAEAOA010001691.1, read on the forward strand.
TAGCTCAAGACAATTCATTTTTGTATATATAATGATATAATTGGTGTTGTTTTGCTATACATCAGAACAAGGTATTTTAAGACAGGCAAGTAAACAATTTGTTGAAATATCTTCGGGACAGTTAAAAGTATATATTACAAAATATAAATAAATTCATACATAGTAATAAAAAATATTTGTATAAACTGGCATGAATGAGTGCATTATGTCAAAATATACTTTGCAATTTTGAGTGTTTGATATTTTTTATGCATGTGTTATGTACTTCCAAGACTTTTTAGCTCATATAAAAATACATAGTTGAAACAGGAAATACTCTGCTCTCAACATTAAAATAAACAAAAAGTGCTTTAATACTAAGCTGGTTTTCGCAAGATAATAATATTACAAAAAATTCACATTATGATTCAGATAATGCATTGATTCTTTAATTCATGTAAATGGACATAAAACTATATATTATGATTCAGTGGTTTTCAATCTGACATGTTCTTTGTAATATTTATTAATAAATATAAATATTCTTGTACACGTACTGTAAAAACTTTCAATTTGTGATTATCAATTTTCATGGAAACATATACATTTATCTGTATTTCAATCTGAGGATTGGGAAAGCGATTCTATTGTTTCCACTTATGGATAATTGTTTCTTAAGTCATTATGCAACCATGAAATTCACAACAAATGGTATTCATTGAAAATGATGAATTACTTTTACAAGGGAGAAGTAAGAAACATCTAATCAGGGTTCATATGATTGCACTCGAGTGACATTTAAAAAATTTCCAGGACCTAAAATGTAAACATTAAAAGTGAAAATCATGTACAGAATGACCAACCACACAAGAGATTGGCAACACAATAGAAAAAGATTGTTGATCAACCTAGTCATGCCTTTATTCCAAACCTTTCTGCAAACAATGATGTTAAATGATATTAGAATGAGAAAAGTGATTTTACAGACAGTTCAATTACTTTAAAACTAGAATGCTAATTTTCAAGTGTTTTAAGCCATTAAATTTAGAAAGCCAAAATCCATTAGTTTCAGTGTTCCTTCAAGAATATGAACCCTATTCATCTTGTACAGCATACAAAGTTTTGTCAAATTGGTCAAGTGGTTTCTAAGAGATAATATGATACAAGCCTTTATTCAGTGCTGGATTAAAACCTGTGGAGGCTCCTAGGCAATCAAAATATTGTGGCCCCCACTCGCAAATTATATCCAAATATGTAATGATCAAATCAATATTATTTTGAAACATTGTGGTAAGGTCCCTAAAAGGCATGGGGCCCATAGGCAGGTACCTACACTGCCTATTGGGCAATCTGGCTCTGCCTTTATTCTTAGTCTTATTATTTTTATTATTAACTATTATCACCATTTCTTTTAGTTACACATTGCAGTTACTCCTGCAATATAAGAAAAACCCATTTAATAATATTATGCACAAAATATCTCATTATAAGGCAAACTTACTTATAAGTGGGGCAATCAATAGAATTATAATGAGGGAACAATATAATTGGTGGCATATCAGTGTTACACATATTAAATTGACACACCCTGACACCAAAGTGTCCTAACATTTATATATATATTATCTTTGTTTTCTTGAGAAAAACATCATTTGGAAGATATCCACTTTTGTATACTGTACCATGCAATTTAAAATGACATGACCATTATCCCATCATTACTATGTTACTGTACATTAACGATTCTTGGGAGAAAAAAGACATAAACAATTTGATTGCAACTTCTACGCCTTATTAAATAACTAAAATGATAAATGCTTACACAATTTAAATACCCAGGTAATTCCAATAACCATTTTGTAGAAGGAAATAATAAAATAATAAAATCAACAAAAAGCATGAGAATAAGGAAAATAATTAGTGATTTTCTGAAAGACTGTAAATCAGGCAACACAGGCTTTCTGTTGCAGAAAAAATGCGATTTCAATAAATTTTTACACTAAAAAATTTCACTCATGAATGTAGATTTTTCTTATATATTTGATATGAGAAGTGAATGGTCTTCAACCTGTGCATATATAATAAACATAAACTTTTAATCAGCTATTAGTTTATGGCCAGTTAGCTTTTCCCATACATTTATATACAATAACTCTTACATGGTGAAAGAAAGATATATATATATATATATATATATATATATATATATATATATATATATATATATATATATATATATATATATATATATATATATATATATATATATATATAGTTGAAAAGGCAAACAAACTAAAATATTGAATTGATATTGGATTGCTTGAACCACATGCTATGTAAAATATTTATTTTGGATTGTCTGGACCATAAGCTATATAAATTTATCAAATTTTCAAAAAATTCAATACTTCAACATTTCTGATGTGATTATCCTCAAGATATTTGTACTTTTAGCAACAGTGCTCATATCTGATAGTGGACTTACATAATTTTTATCAAACTGAAAGCTCTAAAAGTCGGGATGCTTTTTGTCAAATTTGGTCCAATTGTGTTCAACAGTTTATGAGAAGAAAGCATTAAAAATGTCTTCCATTTGTAATAATGCTTGTCATATTTCCTTTGCACAACATATTCTGTTAAGAAGTTCCTGAGTAACTATTTATACGAATTTGTAGTAAACTTGGCCACACTTGGCAGATCAGAATAAACATAAACTTGAAAGACCTTCATGTATACATGCTTTGTGTTAAATGTACCCCAATCTACCCAAGTTCTGTTAAGTGATTCCTGAAATCATCATTAAAGGGTTTTCAATATATTTTATTAAGAGTGGCTACATTTGATGTTATGTATGTTTGAACGTAGAGGGTTTAACAGCAACTACATTGTACGTTATATATGTTTGAACACAGATGGTTTAACAGTGGCTACATTCTATAGGTTTGAACACAGAGGGTTTAACGGTGGCTACATTTGATGTTATGTAGGTTTGAACACAGAGGATTTAACAGCATCTCAGCAAAAGTTTGGTTAAATGGTATAAAATAAAACTTAAGCACTAAACTGTAAAGGTAAATATTGCTGAAAATCTTAGAAAACAAAACTCTTCTAAATAAATGTAAACATTATACTCTAAAAAAATCTCATAAAAGATGGATTGACATCTTTAGTATAATTCTGAAAGCCCTATATGCTTGGTGTTCTATTTGCTCAAATTCTGTTTACCTGTTTTCTACTTTTGGTAATAGCAGGCATACTAACAGTGTATACAATTATTTGTGAAAATTTAAAGCCTTAATGCCTCTTATGAGGGAATGCATTTGTCAAATTAAGTCTAATAATTCTGTTGAAGAGGTTCAGGAATGCATCTGTCAAATTAAGTCTAATTCTGTTGAAGAGGTTTGGGAATGCATCTGTCAAATTAAGTCTAATTCTGTTGAAGAGGTTTGGGAATGCATCTGTCAAATTAAGTCTAATTCTGTTGAAGAGGTCTGTTAAATTAAGTCTAATTCTGTTGAAGAGGTTTGGGAATGCATCTGTCAAATTAAGTCCAATTCTGTTGAAGAGGTTTGGGAATGCATCTGTCAAATTAAGTCTAATTCTGTTGAAGAGGTTTGGGAATGCATCTGTCAAATTAAGTCTAATTCTGTTGAAGAGGTTTGGGAATGCATCTGTTAAATTAAGTCTAATTCTGTTGAAGAGGTTTGGGAATGCATCTGTCAAATTAAGTCTAATTCTGTTGAAGAGGTCTGTTAAATTAAGTCTAATTCTGTTGAAGAGGTTTGGGAATGCATCTGTCAAATTAAGTCTAATTCTGTTGAAGAGGTTCGGGAATGCATCTGTCAAATTAAGTCTAATTCTGTTGAAGAGGTTTGGGAATGCATCTGTCAAATTAAGAGGTTCTTTTAAAATAAATTCATCTTTTCCTCAATATAGTAATGGATGGAAGTTAGGTATCATATGTAGAACTTTAAACAATTTTCATGCAAATATGCTCTTTGTTAAATGTGGTGAAATTCAGTGCAATAATTTAAGCAATTTTTAAAGACCTTTTTGTCCATATATTATCTACAAAATTTTGTCAAAATTTGTGGAACAGTTCTTAAGAAGTTATTTAAGAACCTTTAGATTTAAATTGAATTAATTACAGACACATCAAAATGATGGATCAGCATCTGTTACATAAATCTGGGAGGCCTTAATGCCAGAATACTTTCTATAATATTATCTGCAAATCAGTAAAGCAGTTTTTAAGCAGTTTTAAATAGCAATTGTGAGTGGACCATACATTAAACTCACTTTATAGTAGCTGAAATTTCGAAGTAACATTACCTTTGAAGCATCGATTGTTATGAAAACATACTAAGAAAATGAGTAAAAAGTCGGTCTCAATCATGCAATACAATTCTTGGTGTTGCTGCCACAAAAAGAAATGGGCATTTTGTTGGGTCTCCAAAGTCGTCCTTTAGCGGTGACTTCAATATTGCATGCACCTTTCATCGAAGAAAGCCGACTACAATCTTCGATAAAAACAAAGAACCCTTCAAAGAAATTAGTACCAAACTTAAATAAAAGCAATGGAATCTGATGGATTGTTTCATCTTCCAACATGACTGGAACACTTTTACTGTGCCATGAAAGTTTCCTTTTTACAGGAAAAATGTTTATGCTTACGAACTCTACTGACGCTCTCAAAATGCAAACTTTTACTGACTTGGGATATACTAAAAAGTAAATATGCTTCATCATTCGTTATGTGTTTCTACTAATTTTTCCACTGAATTCAGACCCATATAACCCTTGACAAAATTATTGAATATTTTAAATCTGTTTGTGTGCATATTTTCAATGGAATTACTTTTATTGTGGATTCAGTTATGTGACGTGATTTGCAGGTGAGTACATGGTGTTGATACTTTTTTCATTGCTATGCATTAGACATGAATATAAAAAGAGTATGCATGTATATGTAGCAAGGCATAGTTTTTTGAATAAATTATTATGTATGCCTTCTCTGTTTTCACTACAGGTGTATTTCTCATTTAAGATGATAACTGTGCTCATTAAACATATTTTTGTGACTGCATTTATTACCTCCCCACCCTGTATTTTTTCGGGTACATGCATCATTTTCTTCAGCTAACTGACCTGGTTGCTTGCTTATAACACAGTTTGATCTATAACACGGTCGGGTTCTATGCCTCCAAACTATTGTGTCATAGTGGGGTCACACTGTACAGAGATTTTTCTCTTTCCCGCAAAAGCTATAAACAGTAACCCTATCTTTGGAAGATCAACATTCTCTGTTTAGTCTTGAAAGGTCTAGATACTCTGATGCTCTGTAAAGCTTTGGTGACGTCAGTAGTTTTTGAACAAAGGAATTCAAAGTTATTTCTGATATTAGTAATGGCATCATGTGTGCAAACATAAGAATATATTTTGCTGGAATGCTCATTTATATTTTTTTCTGAGTGTTTGTTCATTGTTATGAGCTGCTACTGTGGATCCATCTGTAGACCATTCATGAAAAGATCAATTGACCCTGCTATTATAAACTCCTTATTTTATTGATCAGGTTTTGAGTAGCCAGCTAACAAGTTGTCTTCTTTTAGTAACAGCTCACATATTTGATTGAAGATCAGCATTAATGTATTCCAATTTTGATCAAATTCTATGCCTACAAGATTGGTTCAGAACTGAGTAGCCACTTATGTTGATGTCATAGGAAGTGAGTCAATATGACTGCTATTTTTAATGGATATACAGAACAAAAAATTTGAAAGAAAACATTACTTCCACATTTAATTGTTGCAAAATGATCTCTGGACTTGCACTGGCTTAGACAAATGACCCTCTGGATAAGGCTTATAAAGACCGTCACAACTACAACATAAATGTGATCAGGCCCAGATTTGATTTCATGTTTTTCAAGTTTGGATTTAATTATCTTCCATAATACTGAGGTCCAGTGTATGTGATGTGAGGCTAATAATTCACTGTCTTGTCTTTCTAGCAATGTGGACCAATGTGATGTGAGGCTAATAATTCACTGTCTTGTCTTTCTAGCAATGTGGACCAATGTGATGCTAGGCTAATAATTTGATGTCTTGTCTTTCTAGCAATGTGGACCAATGTGATGCAAGGCCAATAATTCACTGTCTTGTCTTTCTAGCAATGTGGACCAATGTGATGCAAGGCCAATAATTCACTGTCTTGTCTTTCTAGCAATGTGGACCAATGTGATGCAAGGCCAATAATTCACTGTCTTGTCTTTCTAGCAAGGTGGACCAATGTGATGCAAGGCTAATAATTCGATGTCTTGTCTTTCTAGCAATGTGGACCAATGTGATGCAAGGCCAATAATTCACTGTCTTGTCTTTCTAGCAATATGGACCAATGTGATGCAAGGCTAATAATTCGATGTCTTGTCTTTCTAGCAAAGTGGACCAATGTGATGCAAGGCCAATAATTCACTATCTTGTCTTTCTAGCAATGTGAACCAATGTGATGCAAGGCCAATAATTCACTGTCTTGTCTTTCTAGCAATGTGGACCAATGTGATGCAAGGCCAATAATTCACTGTCTTGTCTTTCTAGCAATGTGGACCAATGTGATGCAAGGCTAATAATTCGATGTCTTGTCTTTCTAGCAATGTGGACCAATGTGATGCAAGGCTAATAATTCGATGTCTTGTCTTTCTAGCAATATGGATCAGAGAGTTATATTCCTGTAACTTTTATACCCCATTTGAAAACCGTTAATAAATATATGTTCAAACTTTGTCATTTATGAGTTCTGATACACTTATCAGAGATAATTTTCCCTCCACTGTAATCCAATTCCAAAACCATTACAGGTAATGCATGCCTGCATAAAAGTCATTAGATTACTCTTGAATACCAGGAGTAACCTACCTGTACAGACCAAAGCACTCAGGTTGCAATTATATTTCAACTTTTCTCTCAACAAAAACTTTCGATCTTTTCCCAAAACAACTTTATCTTCATCAATAAAAATTGCTCTAGTTTACAAAGTTCAGAAATATTTCTCCTTAAATCATTAATTGTAAGATGCACAATTTGCTGACTTAAGTAGTTTGGTCACTTACAGTGTCTTTTCCTGATCCTACACACTTGAATGTTTGCTTTTAGAAACTTGAACACTTGACAGACTTATTGAAACCTATGATCAGATCCTGTGAAGAATTGTCTATGATTGTCAAACAATGCATTGAACAAGATGATAAAGTATCTGATGAACCCTTTGCTTGTTATGTTTCGTCTCCTACTTATTTTTCAGTTTCTATTGACCCTCTTTTGTCAAAAAGTTTTCAAAAGACTGAATTGTTGAACATGATATTCAAGTTATTTCAGCCATATTTTATATCTCTAAGTGAAATATCAATTGCCAATGACCATCTGCCATTTCCATACCATGAGCAATTGTTTTGTAAGGTAAGTTGAAAAAAATAACACTTATAAAAAATGTACAAATTCAGACTGCAGTCAAAATAGCTTTATGATATCATAAAATGATGTTGATTTTTCTCATAGAGGCAGCTACTCAGGGAAGACCTGGCATTACCTTCCCATATTCACCTTTTCTTGTACTAAATTTAAAGGTGCATTCAATAAACCAATAAAACTAACTTTAATAATTACAACAAAAATAGACCAATTTTAGGTGGGTGCAGTCTTCTGCAAAATATACAGACAGGCAACGAGATTCAAAACAAAGTAACCTTTCTTCTAGTAATCCAAAGAATGAAGCAAAATTAATAATTACATTATCAAAGACTATCATTAAACCCTTTTCCTCATTGGAGCACCCTTCATTCTACAGCAATTATAGATTCCATTTCATTACATAATGGTAGAATTATAAATTATACCATTATATGACAGTATAGTCAAATGCTCAAACTGAAGGTCTTATAACAAGGGAGAAGTCTACTTTGAAATCTGCTAATCTTAATCTAGCTAGAAACCAATTTCTGCACTTCTAACGGAATAGATTCTTAAATACTTCATACCTGAATCATCAAATTCCAAAATAAGGAAGGATTTAATACTGAGAATATAAAAGAGCAAGTCATAATTAACAGATCATAGTAACAAGAAAGTTTAGAATTAGCACACCCACAATTTTCAAACTAAAATGCTGGATAAATGTTGAGTGAAAAAATTATTACAAATGGATGAATATCACAAAATCTGAATCCAGAAGGTCAGAAACATTGTACAAATAAATGATCAGGTTAGACTAGAGACCCCTCTTCTGACACTGTGGAGAGGCGTTTTCTAATTGGTACCTTGGGAACATTAAGCTGGTCAGGTGTTGTGTCTGTCAGTTTTATCACTTCATCTATGTATGCCTGTACCAGGTCATCTTTTGACTCTGATACAAGGGTGAATGATTGACCAGGGTTTTCAAGGATGACCACCTGTAAACAAAGATGTAACCTTGGGTTTAAAAGTCAGTAGAAATTAAATAGAAAGAACAAAATCATGAATAAAAACAAATTAAAAGAATCATATAAATAAAAGTATTGAGAATACAGGTGGTTTGGATGGTTTTAATAATATGGTAATGGATCTCATTCAATTAATTGAATTTGTTTTATCATTGCTATCAAATATATTTCACGTAATTTTAATTCTGCTCATGTCTCAGAGTCAATGTGATTTAATGATTTTATTTATCTCTGATGCACAGATTGAATCTTGCTGGAACATCTCTTAGTACATGTATAGGGTTCCCTCACATATAATGTATGCCATATTTATGGATCACATGAATGGCATTATACAGAGGATGTACTACATTTATTCTTATTACTGTTGCTTATTCACAACCTTGCAAGTCATTTTTAAATTTATAATCCTAAAGCAGCAGAACAAGGCAGTCTGGAAATATGAGAAAGTTGGAGCCAGAGTAACAGCCAGAGTAACAGCCAGAGTAGCAGCCAGAGTAACAGCCAGAGTAACAGCCAGAGTTGTATCCTATTATAACATCTTAAGAGTTACACAACTTCTATTACCTTAAAAAAGGTATTTTTGTGCTAGAAAAAGTTGCCTGTTCATATGTCTACATAAAACAACATGTGTTTTGTTAGTGGAGCTAATTGTACTTTGTTTTTCTGAATAACTCTTTTTCTGGAGAACAACATTACTGGTTTGGACAAAGACATTTTCCAAAAATATTTTAAATTGGAACAGAACAATACAAACTGTGCTTTACTGTGTAAATTCTGGATTTTTCGTTAGCCTTCATCTGAAGTCATCATCCACAATCTTAGACTGGAACTGAACTTCATACTGTGTTAATTTAAAACTTTTCACAGACTTATGTTTTATATCTTTAGAACAAACAATTTGGATTGTTTCCCTAAATCTAAGTCTTGTTTTACATATTTACATTTTTTTTTTCATGTTTTCTAGGAAAATAAATTATTTTTGTAAAACTTTACAAAGATTGTTGTCTTTAAAGTTTCAGCCTAAAATCAATAAATGACTTTCTTCTCTCAAAATTTGGCCATGGTTTTTTCCTCTTGGTCCTCTTCTGACCTTGACTATTGACCTTCAAACCACAAAATCTCTGTGTCTCTTCATCATCTCAAATGCAAGCCACCAACAATTTTGTTTTCTAAGAATGAAATACAAAAGTAAATTTGGGGATATTGTTTACTTTTTTCCATTTCAGTGACCTTAATCTTGGGGCCTTTTGGTCCAAAAAATGAACATATCTCTTACATGAATCAAATGCAAGCCAGCACAAAGTTTGGTAAAAGTAGGTAACAAAGATCTCAAGATATCATGCAGTAGGAATATTCTTTCTTTGTGTCACAATGACCTAAAACTTTTACCTTTGACCCAACCAGAGTCTTCTTATATTGAGCGCAAGCAGTTTATAAAGTTTGGTCAAGGTATCTGGTATATAAGTCTAGTTACTGTGCAGAAAGTTTTCTTTCATTTAGTCCCTGTAACCTTAAGAATTGACCTTTCAAACCAAACATCATTCAGTTTTCTCCTTGCCCCAATGCAAGCTACATAGAAAGCATGCTAGATGGTGGAGAACATAGCAGAAATTAAAAGGGAAATGATGGATGGATGAACATCATAGCATCAAATACTTGCACAAAGTACAAAATGTATAGTGTATAAACAAGATACTTGTACAAAGTACAAAATGTATAAAGTGTATAAACAAGAAACTTGTACAAAGTACAAAATGTATAAAGTGTATAAACAAGATACTTGTACAAAGTACAAAATGTATAAAGTGTATAAACAAGATACTTGTACAAAGTACAAAATGTATAAAGTGTATAAACAAGATACTTGTACAAAGTACAAAATGTATAAAGTGTATAAACAAGATACTTGTACAAAGTACAAAATGTATAAAGTGTATAAACAAGATACTTGTACAAAGTACAAAATGTATAAAGTGTATAAACAAGATACTTGTACAAAGTACAAAATGTTAAAGTGTATAAAGCTCAGATAAAGCTTCATCTCTACTTCATCTGAATGCATATTCATATTATCCATGGATTATCCTTTTGTTCCTAATTTATTAAGTGAAGTGTCATGTCTAGACATAAAATTCATCTGAAGGTGATTTACTTTATATTGTAAAACATTTGCTCTGTTAGAAAGCTTATGTTTATAGTCAATTTAAATATTACTTGATTGACAAACTGACTGCGTGTTTGGCTGCTATCAGGTATGGTAATTCTTGTCAATCAAATCACTAAAATAGTCAATGATATTTAGGATAATGTAAAATACATATAAATATAGTGAATATTTCCAAATTATAAAAAAAATTCTTAGTAAACTATTTTCATTTGTGACTATATAGTTGGACTAATTTTCCTGGATATCACATTAAAGAATGATTAGAGTGGTATACAAGACTGAAATAGGTTTTGAAATATTTAATTATAAAAATGTCTTTCAGAAGATAGGATGTAGTACACACAAATATCTTAAAGAGTTTTATCCAGTACTGTGCAAAAAAAGAGTGAAAATATTTGGTACACTCAATTCTCAAATCATCAATGTGTGTTAAGAAACACAAACTTGTTGATTATAACATTCACCAAGAGCCAAAAGATTGATTTGCAGTGAATTGTAATAGTGATAGTGACAGATGTTCTCAACTACAAAAACACATGTAAATATTTAAGTTGAAAAAAAAAAACAATTGCCAGACCATGTATGCCAATTGCAAGTCTGCATTTGTCTGGCATGTTTTTCAATTTGCCAGACCATGTATGCCAAAGATAATTTTGCATTTGTTTTGGGTGGCCCTGCAATTGTTTTTTCAAGTGCTATCATGAGTTCCAAGAATCCAAACTTAAGTCAGGTTGTCCAGCAAATTGCCTCGCCTCTCACCATGTACTTTTCAGCATAAATAGATATAGTATTCTTATCATATTTTAAAACCTGTTTTGAATATTAAATGCCTTTAAATTAAACTTTTCAGTTGAAGTGGTCATTAACTTCATTATCCTTGTTGAAATCAGTTACCACAGGCATCCGCAATCTTTCAGAATGGCTGTGCCACATGCCTTTGCAAAGGTCTGGTGTGCCACTATTGGCACCATGCCAAAACCTGAGCTCTATACTACAAATCACTTTTAACAGAGAAGATACTAAACAGTTTAGATGTTGGAGTAAGATTTTAAAAATAAATCCTGTTATAATTTATAATCTCAAATATTATAACTTCCCTAAGCTGCATTTGCTAAAATATAAATTCTCAAAGCTAAAATTAGTTTGGATTTGGGTCTATGTTGTCTGATCTGCTAATTACTTCTTACAAACAGCCTAGACCCATCATCCAATGGCAGAATACGTCTGGGTAGTTTGTAGCTGGACTGGACTTTCATTATTTTGAATCTAAAGTATTCACTGGAATGATGTGTCAGGGGTCACAGCTGGGGGTCATAAGGGCAACCAATGTGCCCTAGTCCATTTAATCTTGCTCCAAAAGAACAGGATGCTGGGAGAATAAAGTGAACTTGTATTTTTGTCATGAATTCATGTTTATTTCCTCCATTTTGCCCAAAATGATGAATCTCACACAGATTTTAGATCTAACATTATTTGTTTGTATGCAAAAATCTGTAAAAGCATTACTTAAAATAAACTTCTGAGCCAATTTAATACCTTCTTCTGCCTTAAAAAATGCAAATGAGTTCAGATTTTACTACCAAACTTAAAATCTAAATTGATGGAAATCCCAAGCTGTTACAGTCCCAAAATTATTTTAAAATCAGATTTTACATTAAATGCCATGACAGTTGACTGAATTTATTCAATATTTCACCTGAAAACTAGATATGATAAGGTGATTTGTCCTTAGTAAGTTTTAATGTTAGACAAGTTTGGTAAACAGCTACCTATATTAGGTTACTATCTACTCCTAATGTTATAATGCAGTTTTACAGATTTGTTTTTTTTCCTCAAGCAACTGCAACAGATTGAACATATCTAATATATTCATCATATACAATGTCTTTTAACACTTTATCATCAAATACAATGTCTTTTAACACTTTATCATCAAATACAATGTCTTTTAACACTTTATCATCAAATACAATGTCTTTTAACACTTTATCATCAAATACATTGTCTTTTAACACTTTGTCATCAAATACAATGTCTTTTAACACTTTGTCATCAAATACAATGTCTTTTAACACTTTATCATCAAATACAATGTCTTTTAACACTTTATCATCAAATACAATGTCTTTTAACACTTTATCATCAAATACAATGTCTTTTAACAATTTATCATCAAATACAATGTCTTTTAACACTGTATCATCAAATACAATGTCTTTTAACACTTTATCATCAAATACGTCTTTTAACACTTTCCCATTTGAAAATCTAATAAAATACCAGTTTTTGACAAACATATTTTACAATTACAAAGTATAGCTCACTTCCCATTTTTCCATCACTATGCCCTATGCAAGGAAGGAGACAATTATTATCTAAACATCATGCTCTACATACTTGAATAAAGTTCTAGGTACAAAGTATAAACCTTTACCTGTGTGATAGCATTTCCAATCACCAACAATAACTGACTTTTAAGAATCATCCACCTGTAATGAGGATAGAAAAAACACATGCCATACCTTAACCATCTGGCAATGAGTATAACATAAATATGTACATTACATACCAAACTATGAATTAAGTAGACCCAGATTCACCAATGTAGTCATATCTGTACAGACATTTAATGCATGTAATCAAATCTGTACAGACATTTAATGTATGTAGTCATATCTGTACAGACATTTAATGCATGTAATCAGATCTGTACAGACATTTAATGTATGTAATCATATCTGTACAGATATTTAATGTATGTAATCATATCTGTACAGATATTTAATGTATGTAATCAGATTTGTACAGATATTTAATGTATGTAATCATATCTGTACAGTCATTTAATGTATGTAATCATATCTGTACAGATATTTAATGTATGTAATCATATCTGTACAGATATTTAATGTATGTAATCATATCTGTACAGATATTTAATGTATGTAATCATATCTATACAGATATTTAATGTATGTAATCATATCTGTACAGATATTTAATGTATGTAATCAGATCTGTACAGATTTTTTTTAATCTGACAGTATATAATGCATCAGCAGATCTGGACCTATCCTGTTATTCATTTTGGTACAGATTACACTAGTGATGTTATCATGAACCCAAAGCTGTATTGTGATGTTGCCAGTCTGTCAAAATTTAAAAATATGAGATATGGTATCCAGTTATATTCAATTCTGCAAAATGTCTCATATGTGTACAAAGGTTTTGCATTGATTCTAGCACAAAAATGGCAGCACTGTTCTAAGAATGTGTCATAGTACATGTTATAGCAGAAATTAACCCCATTGTTTATTGATTCATTGAGCATGTATGTGATCCGTTGTCATGTATTTTCTCCCTGACTTATGAAGTCATAATTTAATCTGATCAAAGTTAGCTTTTCCAAGTTACTTCTTCACACACAGATTCTATATAGCTGATTTTGTTCAGATGTATCATGCTTATTACTGAAGCCACACAAACAAATGTGTTTTCAGTCATCCAACCATCCAATTTCTCACTTTTTACCCTAGCATTTTGTCCCCCCCACTTCATAATATTTAAATATACATAATGTTTAAAAAAAAAAAAAAACAACCAACCTCAGCCTACTCTAATTTTGAAATCAGTGCAATAGGAAAGTTTTTCTTTGACCTTAAAGAAAGACATTGAAGAAAGATAATGAATATGATTATTACAAACAACACCAGTATAAATTCTTTACCATCAGCTATAGTGCTCTGTATTGCAGAGAACTGAAGTTGGTAATCTCAAATACAGACAAAATAGCAATCCTGTATCAGTACTAATATTACTGTCACATGGAATCCAATGACAATACATCTTGATGGCAATAACATCACTAGGTCACACAATAAAATACTGTACAAATATACAAGCAATACAGCTCTTCACAGCCTGTTGTAGTGAATAATCATGCATGGCACCATATTACTAGTATAGAACATAATACATCATTTCTCATCTAATATGCCAAGGGAAAAAATAAATTCATGCAATGTAGCAGTAGTCTCATTATTTTAAAATGCTTTATAAAATCAAAATTTGATAAAATATTTCAAAAGCAGAGGAAAGGTTTAATACCTAATGAATTCTGTTAAAAAAAGGGTGAGTGTGATTGGGGTAGTTTTCTTCGATAGAGCTTTATTAAATCAATGGCTAATATAATTTTCACAAAATGGTGGAAGTGCTTATCCATACAGGTGTATCCATACATGCAAAGTTTTCTGGAAACAAATTAGGGAGATTTGTGTTCAAAATCCGATATATTAGGTATAAATCAAGGAGATTAACGTAACAATTATTTTTCTCATAAGTTTAAGCGTGAAAATGCAGACCATAACACAACTAAGCAAAATAACAATGATGAATAATATTTACTTAACTTTATTAATTTGGTTATATGGTTGCTGTTCACAAACTCTGAAGATGATGTTCCGATTGTCATGTGTCTCCTTGTACTGCCATATTGCTCCATGCGAGCAAACATAGTTCAGAATATAAATCTCATTGGAGACAAATTTATCTAAAGTTTACTTCTCAAATTAATGGAAAAGGCAGAGAATATTCCGATTGTAATAACCAAATGGTTTGTTTCCCTGACCACTCTTCACTCCTAATGAAGAGTAACAGAGTGGAAAGAGATCACTTGATTGACAGACTATGGTAGTCATGAGCAGTGTATTGAATGTTGTTTTAGCTGGAAATACAAATGCTTGGTAGGTTTTTTTTTATTTTCAGGAGATCTTGTTGGCAAATCCATATATCAAAAGATGGGGTCAAAAATCAAAAGACTTCATGACAATTTGGAACACTTGGTATGTTTGTACTGTATCATATCAAGTCTATAGGGTATAGATAATAGTACTTTAAAACCAAAACAAAATGACTACAACTAAAGTAAAGACTGCCTAAGTAAAGACTGCCTAAGTAAAGACTGCTGAGTAATGATGGTTTTGAAAGGGTAATTTTTTAAAGCTCAACTGCAATGAAGCATTGCAGCATTGGCCCCTTTACAATGGATGCATATCACAATAAAATGCCATGTATACTGCCATAGATAATGCAATGGAATAATCAGGAGTTGTTGTAAAAATCAACCTTACTATAAAAATTGCATATTAATACATTTTACAGCTAATAAATAACTCCTCCACGTCTGCAACTCAGTGAAGGATGAATATTTTATCTCTTGTTGTGGGGTGACATCAACTGGTCACCATATGTACTCACTTGTAAGTCAATTCAAACTGCAAAGCACAAAGATCCTGATCTGCCATAGCATAATAGATCTGCCATAGCATAATGGATCTGCCATAGCATAATGTATCTGCCATAGCATAATGGAATGGATCTGCCATAGCATAATGGATCTGCCATAGCATAACGCAAATACAGATCAGGGTCTATCTTCTTTGTTCTACTGATTACTGCAACATACTGCACCAACGAACATCTGCTGGTGCATAATGCATCAGCAGATCTGGGTATGTGCTGTTTGCAGCTAAAACTGTTATAATTGAATACATATGGTAATTGAGTTTCTAAGTGTTTTTATCATTATATTATTATTATCATCAATTATATTATTATTATTATTATTATTATTATTATTATTATTATTGCAATGCTCCAGTATTTGTTAATAACAAGTCATTCCTCAAATCATGTTCTTGTATAACAAGGTGATCACTGATGATAGTGCTAGTGAGGTCAATGCCTAGAATCACTTTTTTTTTCTCTCTGCCATTTCATGACTGTATCAAATTAAGTGTAAGTATATTAATGTGCCAATGACTCAAATGGTTAAAATGATTGGGAATATTTTTCTTCTATAGGACTGACTCCCTATTGGCCAATTTTTTTCCAGTAATAACAGTTTCTCCTTTTAACTAGCAAGTACTAACACCATCACTGATATTCCTAAAAAAATTCCAAAACTAAATTTGATCAAAAAATATTTATTTACATGTCCAAATTGCGATAAAAGATACCAATAAGTGCTGTAAAATTTGTTATTACTGACCTCCAGCCTGACATGAGGGATAGAAAATCATTTAACATGCCAATATATACCCATGATTTGACAATTCAATATTTAATTTTGTTGTGAAGAAGAAAACAACATAGACTAAAGTGACAGAGGAAGTTAAGGGATTATCATCATGAATTATTACATGGGAATGTTATAAATTGAAATAAATAAGGGATTATCATCATGAATTATTACATGGGAATGTTATAAATTGATATAAATAAAGGATTATCATCATGAATTATTACATGGGAATGTTATAAATTGATATAAATTATTTGAAACATTGGTAAATTATATATAGGTTTTGACTGTTTGCTTATTATTTCTACCCAATTCCAAATGTGTATAATTTGATCAATGAAAGAGTTGAGCGTTACTGGGCTGCTGTAAGCATTTTACAACAGTGATCTATCACTTCTGTCTTCAGTTTATTATTGTTTATTGTTTGTTTATTGGATTATTGGATTAGAATGATTTACCTGTGTACAAGTAATTATGTTTTTATTTCATACAAAAAAATGTAAATACCTATCTCACTAAAACTGTGCTCCAAGTATGATACAAACTAGCAACAATAGCATTTGGTTCAACACTCAGCTTTAGCTAGCATGTTTACATCACATTGTCACCACATGTACATTGAAGATTTTGATTTGCACTAAATGAAGTACATCCCTTGAATTGGAAGGATAGGCACAATTGTGCTAAACTTAAATGATACCTTCAAAATGCAATAAGGAAGTTTCAGAAATAATGCTTTGAAAATAATTGTAATATCTTAAACACTCCAGTGTAGTTTGCTTTGATGTAAGGGATCATAAATAAGTACCTGTTTACTCACCTATGGTAATTGTGCTACTCAATCCAGCAAATGTTGATTGACAGTGATAGTAAATGGTTAGCCAGTCCAATTTAATTTTATGGGCTACATAATTTAGTACTGGGGGGGGGGGGGCATTACAACCTGCTCAGCCAGTTCTAGATTTGACAACACTTTGATTCCTGTTGATTATTGTTGTCTAAAAATAGTTACCAGCATTGCCTTCAACAAAAAGTCTCTGCAGTCCAAAATCAAAGATAAAGAGCTGGTTATGCAACTTCTATAATTAAGGCTGTCATTTCAAATGACTTACATCACTTTGTTGGATCATTTCTTTCTGTGAAAAATGGTAACTCTTGCAGTGTGGGTAAAAATAAATAAAACAACAACTGACATTTTTTAAATGTGATTTGAAAGAAAGAGATTTGGTAAAAATTAAAAATGATAAATACAGCAAATTATGCAATTGGTATTTTTAGAAATAAATAATGATTTACAATTTGCACTTTTTATGTACTTATCTGTACATTATATATATATATATATATATATATATATATATATATATATATATATATATATATATATATATATATATATATATATATATATATATATATAACCTGTTGCCAGTAAATTCTCAAGTGTCCCATTAATTATTGAAGATTTTATTTACCTTTATTTTATTTCATCTTGGAAGAAATGGAAAATATGCACATGCAAAATAATAAGTTAAACATAAAAACAGACACAGTAGTATATAACAATATATTGATGTAGCAAAAATGAACGATTTGGTCACTGCTCTGTGCAGAATGGCAGAATGCTGTTTTGCCAATTTTATCTGGACCTTTTTTTTGAGTCTAGAAGTGTTGTGATACCAAAAATGCAACAATTTTAAAAATTTTAAATGTATAATTCTTTTATTTGTGTCCCAATTCATTAATTATGGTGTTGTTATTTAAAATAAATCTCATCACAGTGACAAATTCACAATACTGTGTTTTCATTATGTTCTTATGATTTTTTTTTTTATATGGTAGGAACAATACACCTAAAATGCTTACTTGCAATTCATATCCATCTGCAAACTGTATAGACCCAGATCTGCCATCACATAATGAACCAGTATATCTGTGTTTATACAGTTTGTTACAAGGTTTGTCTGTTTGGTTGGTCATGTCTTGAATGTGAATACACAGGTGAACTATCGGTGTCAAGTAATTGTCTCATTGTGGTTTTGAGTTTACACAGCTGTAGATGTTTTCTTTGAGAGCTGTCTATATGGTAGGTATGATGTGATAATTCTTTTGCTGTTTTAATTAGCTTATTTATTATCAGGGATTGCTTAACTAAGCAAATCCCAGTTCTCAACTAGATGTTCTCAATCTAAACAAACATCAACAGGACTGTTTTTATACAGTATATAAAGTTACTTGAGAAAATCATATTTCAAACTCTTATAAAAATTTGGGTTAGGGTTAAAATGGTGTAATTATCATTTATATAATGTATGTGCAGTCCTCACAAACACAAAGCATCAATCATCAAAAGGAATGGTTTCACACAGCAACTCCAGAAGTCATATTTCAATTCCTGTCAAATATTGGGTTGGGGAGGAAAAAATTCACTTCTCTTATATAATGTGTCATGCAGAATGTGACCTTTACATTTTTTAAAGTGTGTATTGTGCATAGCATTGGATGGGTACCTAGAAAAAAGGCCCTATATAATTTGCTGGCTAATTCCTCTGACATTTAGACACATCCTTGTATGGCAACTAAATTGAGGCTCTGTGTGGTTTCGTAGCTAAAGCCATTTACATTTATACACATCATTTTATGCTAACTTGAAATAAGGCTCTGTATTGTTTGCCAGACAGTGCCTTACACATCAAACACATCATTATATGGTGACTAGAAATGAGACCTTGTATGGCTTGTCAGCTAGTGCTTATGAAATGGAATGGCCATACATATGTGACACCGCAAAGACTACTGAAGAGCTGTTTTGCTTGTAGGCATGCAAAAAATGGTAAATTGACAATATAAAAGGAAATGTTAAACAAAACTCTGTGCTCAAAACAAAGCTATATTTTAATTGTGGAAAGGTACAGGTGTTGATAACAAAATTATTTCTGCACAGTGTAAATAAAATTCTAAGTGATATATGAAACAAAAATGTGAATCTATAATTTAATTTTTACTAAGAAAGCTTTGTGAAAAATGTGTGAACAGACTATGCTTCTCTGAACTGTTTGCTTTATAATATTTAGACATCATTATTATTGGAATGGATAACTGATGACTTAATCAGATCCTTGATCATTCAAAAATTCTGTACAGCTGAGGATAATTTACCATTATGTGATACCAGGTAGGTTTTAATCAAGTTCCTTAAAATTAAAACAAACAACGCCCATGTCACAAAAGAATAAATCTGAGCAAGAATCTTACCTGAGTTTTATCACCTCTTTGGATAACCAAATGGACAGGTCCTGGGTCAAGGTTACGGAACAGCTGATAGGCATCCAGAAGAGTCATATCTCTCATTGATTTGCCATTTACTTCACAGATCCTATCTCCTCGTCTGTTTTTTAAAAACAACTCTTTAAAATACCAAATGATATACTATATGGAAAACATAAGGTTATTTGCTTGAATGTGTTTTCTGCAGTGTACTCTTAAGTACATATGACAAAACATGTACAGACATTCAAAGGCCAAATCTATTTTCAAAAGCAACCTTGACCTTCAAGGTACAAAAGATTAATAGGACTCTTTCTTAGACAGAAAGGAACACATATACAAGGTTTAATACAAATAGGTTGTGTAGTGCTTGGACAGAAAGGAACACATATACAAGGTTTAATACTAATAGGTTGTGTAGTGCTTGGACAGAAAGGAACACATATACAAGGTTTAATACTAATAGGTTGTGCAGTGCTTAGACAGAAAGGAACACATATACAAGGTTTAATACTAATAGGTTGTGTAGTGCTTAGACAGAAAGGAACACATATACAAGGTTTAATACTAATAGGTTGTGTAGTGCTTGGACAGAAAGGAACACATATACAAGGTTTAATACTATTAGGTTGTGTAGTGCTTGGACAGAAAGGAACACATATACAATGTTTAATACTAATAGGTTGTGTAGTGCTTGGACAGAAAGGAACACATATACAAGGTTTAATACTAATAGGTTGTGTAGTGCTTGGACAGAAAGGAACACATATACAAGGTTTAATACTAATAGGTTGTGTAGTGCTTATGTCATTGTCCAGAAATGAAATGTAAATGCCAAAACCTCTTGTTAATAACTGCAATCTAGTTCTTGGAATTACTGCCCCTCAAATCAATATGATTCAACCTGGGGTCTAAAAAGAACAAATGTAAAACATTTTGCTGAATTCTGCCACCCAATAATGAATGTAATTTAAAGGCAGAATCTGTGTTTTCTAGCAACAATGACCTTGACCATGGAGCCAATGATTCTAAATCATCAGGATTTGCAACTTGTGCACACATCTTTGTTTGTGTGTGAAGTAGCTTTAACAATTTTCCTGTCATATTGCTACAATGTTTGCAGTGTGGCAGTTTATAGTGGTGTCTAGCACTGAGGCATCATGCGGCAGACATATAATACTCAGTCACATATCTTCACACCAGGCTGACCAGTTCTAACACTAAACTCTTAATGCTGAGTGCCAAGCAATGCAGCTGCTAGTACCATTTGTATAACTTTTTGGAATATCTCAGCTGTGAGATTCAAACCATGACCTCCTGAACCCAAAGCAGACACTCTTACCACTTAGGCCACCAAAGTGGTCACTGTAACTCAATAAGTGATTTGCAAACCAAAATGAACATTAATATTGATGAAGTATAACTGGAACACACTGCATTTGTTGGCAGGCTTTAAAATCGTATTATATTATCATGGTAATGGCTTTTGCTAAGTGGAAATGTATAATTCAGCTATCTTCCTCTGTTTAATTAAAATGCAATTTTCATCAAACAAAACTGATTTTGGTTTCTTGTCCTTCATATAAAAGAAGGAAAAATATTGTGCATTTTATAATCATTTGAAATACAAACCATCAAGTATACAAATAATGCAAACTCAAATGGACTAAAGGTTATACAATTCAAAACCTGGTGTTAATGAGACCAAAATCATTAACTATACTAAGGCAAATAACATCACTAACTGTTATACTGCAACTGAAATCGCTAACTGTACTACTGCAACTGAAATCATTAACTGTACTACTGCAAATGAAATCACTAACTATTGTACTGAAAATGAAATCATTAGCTGTACTACTGCAACTGAAATGATTGACTGTACTACTGCAACTGAAATGATTGACTGTACTACTGCAACTGAAATCACTATACTACATCAACTGGAATCACTATCTGTACTACTATAACTGGAATTGCTAACTGTGCTACTACAATAGGAAACACTAACTGTACTAATGCAACTGAAATCACTAACTTTAATACTGCAACTGAAATCACTAACTGTACTACTACAACTGGAATCATTAACTGTACTAGTCCAACCGAAATCACAAATTGTACTACAACTGGAATCACTAACTGAACTAATGCAACTGAAATCACAAACTGTACTACTGCAACAGGAATCACTATCTGTACTACTATAACTGGAATTGCTAACTGTGCTACATCAACTGGAATCACTAACTGAACTACTGCAACTGAAATCACAAACTGTAATACAACTGAAATTACTAACTGTACTACTGCAACTGAGATCACTTACTGCACTATTTCAACTGAAATCACTAACTGTACTACTGCAACTGGAATCACTATCTGTAATACAACTGAAATCACTAACTGTACTACTGCAACTGAAATCACAAACTGTAATACAACTGAAATCACTAACTGTACTACCACAACTGAAATCAATAACTGTATTTTTGCAACTGAAATTACTAACTGTACTACTGCAACTAGAATCACTAAATGTACTACTGCAACTGAAATTGCAAACTGCACTACTGCAAATGTTTCAATGCAACAAGTATTATTGTTAGAAGTAATTTTTTTAAATAAAATAAAAGCACAAAACACTGAGATGAATGTAACATATTTGTAACATTCAGCTTAATCTTGGGTGTGGACAGACATGGATGCCAAAGTGATAACTCTGTTCAGTTTCTGTCAAGGTGAGCTCAGCAATTTGACATCTATTAAGTCCAATTCCTCTGTTTCCCATCCACTTTTTAAATTAGAGTTACTTCCCTTCCCTTTTAACTACCCTTCATACAACCAGTATTTGCTATGTTGATACAGGATTGACAAACAGATGGAAATACATTATGCCTATTGTGCATTTTCTGCTTATAACTTTCAGAGTCAGGCAAAACAAAAGTCCCTCAAAATGACTAATGCTCTAATGAATTTCCTGATATTCAAGGCAATACCATTTTGTCTACTTAACGGCCATGTTGAAATCATCTCCCATATTCTTGACTGAAAATTTTGATCAAACTTTGGTGAAAACACCATGCTGATATGTTTAGGTTTCCTAATTCAGGAAAATAAGTTGCAAGATTTTAATATGTTTATTGTGACATACATGTTTAAGGTCAGATCTGCAACATTTTCTTCTGGGACTACTAGATGTCATAATTCTGAAAAAACCATTTTCATTTATTACCAACTATGACATCATAAGAAGTCTTCTGGAGAAAACCCAATGCTGATATGACTTTCCATAAGATGTGTCTGTGTGTGTGTTTCATGGGAACCCTTTAAATAGTTTAGTAGTAGTCATAACAAATTGTGCTAACAGACAGACAGATAGAAGATGGATGATGAACAACAGACCATTTCATAAGCTCTTCTGGTCTATGACTAGCAGAGTTAAAACAGAACAAAACACGACTTCCGCAAAGGGTTTGATGCTCTATTGAATGAAAAGAACTTCCAGCAATTCAAGATGAGACCATTTCTTCCTTTGACCTTCTTAGTGCTGAAATCATTCAGGATTGGATGTCAGATTTGCACTGTTTTCATTTAAAAACCAAGTAGATATTATCAGAAGTATTTTGGTGAAAACCTCATGTTAATATAAATATCCATTATGGGAGAAAAGTGACAGCAAGATTATAAGTTGGCCATTGTGGCAACTATATTGGACGTTCAATATGTACCATTTTCATTTTGGACCAACTAGTTATCACAATAAGTCTATTGGTGAAAATCCCCATATTGATATAGCCAACCATTTGGAAGGAGTAGAAGAACAATATTTTTAAGACCGCCATATAGTGAGGGTAAATTTTTAAAATTTTCATTTAGGACCAACTGTCTTTCCATTTAAAACTAGCAAGATTTTTAAGATATTACAATGGTGGCCATGTTAAATGTCACACTAATTTAATTCAGGACCAACAATATATTATGAGGTTAAAACCCCATGTAGATGTGACTTTACATTTTGCAGAAGAAACAAAAGCAAGATTTTCAACATGGCTTCCATGGTGGCTTCACTGCATATGAGATAAACATCATTTCCTTCTAGGACCAAATAGACATCATAAAGAAGTCTTATCCATTTCCCTCATAGAGTGAATGGATTTTTAGCCCTTCGATACACATGTAGCAAAGTTACATAGTGCAGTCTGCTACACAAAGGACTGTTAAGCATTGAAGTTTATGTTACGTTTAACAGCAATTTTAACTATTTTTATGTTTTTTTTGTAGCCATATATTATATATGGAAAGATTTAAGAGTAAAATATGGTTGTTATAGCTGTATAATTATTTTTCATGAAAATAATTTTGTATGTACTTTAAAATCTTGAGAGAACTTGTTTACTATCAAGTCAGTGAAGCTGTGTGATCAACCATAGCATCCATTTCATATACTCAAAAATTACAAATTCTTTGTCGGCATCTACATCACTAAATCAGCTGAATTTGATAATTTATAAAAACTAACAGCTTCCTACATCAGTATCAGAGCCTTTTCCTAAGTTATTGAAGCTTTCATAGTTGTGATTCTACTCTAGCAAGTACTGAATAATATCAGTGACCGCCATTTTGTCGAATAAAGATTACCACAGTTACGACCTATGTACTTTAAATAGCAGATTTTGACCAAAGCATAAACAGTGACCACATTATCTGACATAATGGTTATTCTCACCAATGAATGTAGTATCTCATAAGGGATTTTACACAAAGGTGGTACTATGAATACCCGCTCAAAATGGCTGCTTTTTACATAGTTACCTAAAGGAGCTTGTATTGGAATCGGCTAAAATGCCAAAAGGCACCTGTATGAGATAAAGGGTTAAAGGATAAATAGTGATAAAAGGATTTCAAGATGAACACTGGTGTTTATATTTTAGATGTCTGAGCAGCATTATTTTCATTTGTGACCAACTAAGCATCATTAGGAATATTACAGTGAAAACCCCATTTTGATAGGACTATCCATTCAAGTGCAGCAATAACATTTTCACTTAGGCCCAATTTGGCATCAAACATGAAGTCTTCCAGTGAAAATACCATTGTTGATCTGACTATTCACAAAGGTGGAGTAGGGACAAGATTTTCAAGATGGATCTTATGGTGATCACTTTGGATGTCAGATCAGCACCATTTTTTTTAGACATAAGAATTGTTTTTAGTGAAAACCCCATGCTGATTCAACCATCCATCAGGAAGACTAAGTAGTTATAACAGGAGTTTCAAAATTGCTGCTGTGGTGGCCATACTGGATATCCAAGTAGCACCATTTTTTTTTAGAACCAACAAGTCCACAGGAAGAATGTGTGTGTGTGTGTGTGTGTGTGTGTGTGTGTGTGTGTGTGTGTGTATGTGTGTGTGTGAGAGTGTGTGTGTGTAATGTTTCATGGCAATCCTCTAAGTAGTTTAGTTGGAGCAGCAGTAACAAACTAAATCTAACAGACTGATGGTCAACAGACCATTCCATAAGCTCTGCTGGTCTATGACCAGTACAGCAAAAAACTGATTGATTCAGTCCTCAATACTTACTATTTAGTTTACATTTATTTTAATGGTGTGACCCCACTATAAAATGATGGCTTGGGTCCATAAAACAAGACCATGTTAGATACTGAACTGTGCTATAACCAAGTCAGTTAGCTGAAGAAAATGATGCATGCACAAAAAAATGGTTGGTGTGTGTGCTTCACTGGCACAGTTACCATGTTAAATAAGTTCATATTATAAAATCGACTTGTTCCATATTAAATAAGTACCTAAAACATCTGTTACATGTTTATTTGTATGTATATGAAATATGTAACAGAAGCATAAACAGTTTGTGTGTGTGTGTGTGTGTGTGTGTGTGTGTGTGTGTGTGTGTGTGTGTGTGTATTGAACAGTGCATAAATAAGCATAATTTCTTTACAATAACAAAAAACATTTTCTAGGTCCATTCATATCCCTAAACGTTTCTGCTAACCAATTCACACAAATTTATGGAATGGGTGTTATTTTTCATCACAGCATTTGTATTTGTCCAAAGAGTCTGATTTCAGAAAGACAATAAAATGTATAATTCATACTGAGAGTATCTAAAAAGAAAATGTATTTAGGCTTGAAAAGTACAAGTAATTCAGCTGAAAAAGGTTAAAGATATTGACCTGGTAAAGTTCTTGAATTGAATAGTGTACATGTTAACTGCCTGAAACCAGTTTTTGAGTACGAGTTCCTTAAAAAAATTCAAGTTATTTTCTAAACGACAAAGCAAAAAGAAAAAGAAAAAACTATTTATTGAAAGATTTGTTTTATAATGATCAAATTAATTCACCGCAGAGCATAGGAGTTGAATGTTTTATTATAAAGGCCAATCATTCCACCTCTATAACTTCAATGGGTTTTATCCCAATCATTCCACCTCTATAACTTCAATGGGTTTTATCCCAACCAGTGATGACATTGGAAGGACAATTTCCTGTGTTTATGTTAATGATCTGAATTCAGAAAATAGAACAGGTTAAGATGATAGGAGGTCAGAGTTGTTTTACATGTGTGTGACAATGACCAAAACTGTTGACAGCTCAGTGGGTAAATAAGTGGGTATTTATGACAGATATTTGACCAGACACCCATAATCTGATGTTTTCCTGTAATATGGTGGTAAATTAACAGATGTATAAATTTGGTTAAGAACCTATTTAAGACCAGCACATTGTCTTCTTGACTTGTGACCACTACATCTAAAAAGCCAATTTAATTTGGTTAACTCTGAACTTAATCCTGCCTGGGGCTATTAGCTTGCCATTTCTGTGTCCCTTATCAATTACAAATATACACTAATTAACACTTGAACAACTTCTAAAAAACAGGAATAATAAGATGATTTTTATTGGAAATGCAGAACTGGTCAGCTCACTGCATGACAATTGATATTACCACAAAGCCATGTGTGCATGTTGGCTGCTTTCTTGTTTTGCTTTTGTTTTGTTTTATTTCATATATCATCACCTCTTAACTGTAACAATCTTAGGTATCGAGATTCGCACTGATAATTAGCAATTACAGAAATTAATTGCTTATAAATTCAAATGAGAATTTATTTCTTTAACACTATACACAGAATGTATTAAAGAAAATAAAAAGATGTATTAGCTTTTATTATTCATAGATAAATAATAAGATTAACTTTTTAATGAGCTGAGACTAAGAATGACACATATGAAATTATCAAATTATCAAAAAATTTAACATTCATTTTACATGTTAAGAATATACAATCATAAGGCAGTCGTTTCTTTGAGAATGCATCACACCTTTCAATTTTAACAAGAAACAAATTAGGTAATGTTATGACTGAAAGCACACTTCATGAACCTACTTTAGTCTGTCATCCCTCTCTGCAGTAGACCCATGGGCAATGTCTTGGATGAGGATTTCACTGATGCCATCACGGGACTTTCGTATCACAGCAATTCCTAGACCAACTCCTTGTTCTGAAAAAATAAATTTCTTCTCCAGATGATTTTATTGCCTTCAATGTGGACAATTGTGGTTGTTACCTTAATAAAATGTATACATATTTCTCACAAACTGCTAATGCAGCATAAAACAGGCACACAGCATAAATTAAAAAGTGGCCAGGAGAAAAACTTTGGATAAAATTTCTCAGCACAATGAGTGAATGTACAAAGGTTACACACAAATTTTGTGGATAAGATTCTAAAACTGCCAAACACATCTTTTGATCAACCGCAAATACTAAGTTTTAAGGTCTATTTGGTGATGTGGAACACTATCCATTCATGATAGCAATCAGAGCCAACAGTAACATAAAGGTCATGTTTATTACGCAATCCCATACCTTAAACTAGAAAAAACAATTGGAAGATCCCATCAACAAAATTACATAAGACATAAATCTGTTCTAGGCAGCCACTTAACTTAAATGGTCAATTTTTTCCTTCCCTAAGGTGGTGGTTAATGCAGATTTGACTATACAAACATCTCCAGAAATGTATAATTTTATAAAATCTACATTTTATATAGAAAATTAATTTCATCTGCATTAAATTTCATTCCATTTTTATGAGCCATACCTCATCATTTATCATTCAAAGTCTCTGAAATCCAATTTTATTTTGCATGCATCATTTCTATTCATTTCATTTTTTAATTTGATTGGGTTTTGCACTTCCTAGTGTTAAATAGAAAAAAAACATTACTTTTGTATACTGTCTTAATAATAGTTTGCTTCATTTAAATAACCAATGCATTAAATGCAAAAGAAAACACTGAATTTACAATATATAAGAGTACCATAATTTATCATTTTGTAATCTTCATCTGCTGTTTTCCTTAAAATTTATTTATCATTTTGTTTGCATTCATTCTGCATTCTGTTTGCATCCATACTTTGTTTTATTTATTTTTTTTAGAATGTCTAATCATCTGACATTCTTATGTTTTATTTATGAAATGGCTTCTTGTAAGTCATTTGACTCATCAAGGCAAAAACTGACTTAAACTCCAAACCTATTAGTCCTATTCAAGCCTATGATCAGTCTAAAGTAGTTTAAAAAAAATAATAATATTGTTTAACACAACAAAACATTAGTTATATAATGTAACTAAAGCCAATAAGACAATTTCTTTCACAGAAGCATCTGAACATTCTATATTTGTTATAAATCTTGTTGATGGTTTAATGTCACCACAAATAATCTAAGCTAATATGACAAAATGTTTATTGTTGGCTATGTCAGTACTTTCATCTGCCATTGCTGTCACAAATGACAAATTTTGTAGGTCACATAAAAGACTATCTTCAATAATGTCTCCATAGGCTCTCCAGTATCTCTGAACGGTTAGTAGTCAAGCATTACTAAATGGTGGAATTCTTAAAAAATATCAATGGCATCAATTTCTTTAGCTGTTAAGTTGTGTATTAAATTAAGAAGAGATTTGATTTTTAAAAAAGGGATGTCTTTTACACTCAGCCAATGTCCACACTTAAGTAGCACTTATGCTGCAAAGTCTTGTTTATAAAACTACACTAAAATCTGCCTGGTGTTGTGAACCTTCCCGAGGTCTTGGAAACAATCACATGTATTAGATGCAAATTTCTTTTATATCTGTTATGCAGAAAATCACTTAGGCAGGAGTCCTCCGTACACATGGAATAGATGGGCAGCAAAGTTCAAAGACTTTTTCAGTCCTGCTTCAGCCACCTGCTTTAGTGAGAAAATGTACTGATCACTTAGCTGTGCTGATAATTACAATTACAGAATTCAGTGGCTCAGAAAGCCCCTTGATATACATGAT
The DNA here is from genome assembly GCA_016746295.1 of Potamilus streckersoni. NCBI lineage: Eukaryota > Metazoa > Mollusca > Bivalvia > Unionida > Unionidae > Potamilus > Potamilus streckersoni. The sequence continues at coordinate 87,326 of JAEAOA010001691.1, forward strand.
GACATTATAAGAGTAAATCAAAAGAACATGAATCAATAACTGAGCAGAAATTTCAAAGACTTTGACTGGCAGCAGGTGGAGAAATGTGCTAATATTTACAATGACAGAATTCAGTGGCTGAATGACCTCCTGATGTACATGTTGCCATTATAAGAGAACGTAAGTTTAAAGGCTTTGACTGGCAGCTGGGTGGGAAAATATACTGATATATACTGATTGAATTGAATTGAAATTCAGAGGTAGAAAGGCCCAGAGATGAGCTTGTCCTCATTTATAATAGTACATGAAGTAATCAACGTTAGGTTAATAATTGTGTTCATTTCTGAGTGTAGCAGAATAAGCAGTGCACATGACTTTGGAATCAAGACATGTTCAGTCTTGGACAAAATGCCAATCACTTTGGATAATATTTTGGAGTTCAATCAACAATTTGTTTTCTGGCAACCCAGCATGCCTTCCCAGTGTACCGTTTTTAAAGTTACTGGGTTTTTTTTGCACATTTGGTCATTGAGATTTATTTTAGCAAAAAATAAAGATGTCCTCACTGTCACATTCATCACTTCCTTTTGAAAATGTAGCCAACTGTATGTTTTCAACCACTGCTGCACAAAATTATGTTTTATCTTACAAGTAACAGGTATGAAGCATGAGTGCAACAACTGCTGCACATAAACATTAGAATTAGAACACTGTTATTGCAATGACTAATTTATAAACACAAGAGTAAAACTAGAACACTGTTATTGCAATGACTAATTTATAAACACGAGAGCAAAACTAGAAGAATATTGTTGCAATGACTAATTTATAAACACAAGAGTAAAACTAGAACAATACTGTTGCAATGACTAATTTATAAACACAAGAGCAAAACTAGAACAATATTGTTGCAATGACTAATTTATAAATACTAGAGTAAAACTAGAACAATATTGTTGCAATGACTAATTTATAAACACAAGAGCAAAACTAGAACAATATTGTTGCAATGACTAATTTATAAACACAAGAACAAAACTAGAACAATGCTGTTGCAATGACTAATTTATAAACACAAGAGCAAAACTAGAACAATATTGTTGCAATGACTAATTTATAAACACAAGAGCAAAACTAGAACAATACTGTTGCAATGACTAATTTATAAACACAAGAGTAAAACTAGAACAATACTGTTGCAATGACTAATTTATAAACACAAGAGTAAAACTAGAACAATATTGTTGCAATGACTAATTATAAACACAAGAGCAAAACTAGAACAATACTGTTGCAATGACTAATTTATAAACACAAGAGTAAAACTAGAACAATATTGTTGCAATGACTAATTATAAACACAAGAGTAAAACTAGAACAATACTGTTGCAATGACTAATACTAATTTATAACACAAGAGTACAACTAGAACAATGCTGCTGGAATGACTAATACTAATTTATAACAAATGAGTACAACTAGAACAATGCTGTTGCAATGACTAATACTAATTTATGAACACACAAGTATAACTAGAATCCCGCTGGATGTGCACCAATATAAATCTGTACCATTGTATTATTATGTACTATCTTCTTAAATCAAGCATACACTATCATTAACCTGCACTTATAGGTCCATAGGTATGCAAACACCAAAGTTTCTTCACACAAATACTATGTTTTATGTAAGGTGTCTAATTCAGAAACCAGTCAAAGTAATGGCCTGTAAATTATTGTACCAAATAATATCAAAAATTGAATTGCACTTCAAACATTTGCTGCAATCACAAGAGGTTGATTAGTTAAAAAAAAGTTTAATATGTTCTTTCTTGTTTTTAAATGAAGAGACCAATTACCTTTCTGAAGCATTATCTCGTATTGTTTAAATGCAGTACGATCTGGACCAAGTTTGTCTAGATTAGGTACATCAGATGATTTTTTGGGTGGTGATGGTGCTGGAAGGAAGAACATGGGTTTGTGTTTTCCTTCTGGAACATCCAAATTATTATATGTCAGTCCTCCATTAACATACACTCCACTGTCGCTGTCCTGTGAGCTGCCAAAGTCATGCAGATCAGCAAGACTTCCATGTGGAGAATGTCCAGGCGTAGAAACAGGACTACCATCGGTGGATGCTGCTGGAGTTGTAATGGGTGATCTGGCAGGACTGTAACAAGCCATTGAATAGAACCATAATTAATGTGAACAAACTGCAAATTCTAAATGCCTAATACTGATAATGAATTAATTGCTCTTTGGAGTTTATTTTGGGATGCAGCAGGAAATCTCACATGCATCAAATTTATGTGTAGATATAATTTATGTTCTGCAGAACCGGGTGTCTGTGTCTGTACATTCACATATTCTGCCCAGTAGCTGAATTGCAAAACGTGTAGCACAAAACCCAGTAGCTGAATTGCAAAACGTGTAGCACAAAACCCAGTAGCTGAATTGCAAAACGTGTAGCACAAAACCCAGTAGCTGAATTGCAAAATGTGTAGCACAAAACCCAGTAGCTGAATTGCAAAACATTTAGCACAAAACTCAGTAGCTGAATTGCAAAACGTTTAGCACAAAACCCAGTAGCTGAATTGCAAAATGTTTAGCACAAAACTCAGTAGCTGAATTGCAAAATGTTTAGCGCAAAACTCAGTAGTTGAATTGCAAAACGTTTAGCACAAAACCCAGTAGCTGAACTGCAAAATGTTTAGCACAAAACTCAGTAGCTGAATTGCAAAACATTTAGCACAAAACCCAGTAGCTGAATTGCAAAACGTGTAGCACAAAACCCAGTAGCTGAATTGCAAAATGTGTAGCACAAAACCCGGTAGCTGAATTGCAAAACCTTTAGCACAAAACCCAGTAGCTGAATTGCAAAACGTTTACATGTACTACAAAAACCAGTTGCAGAATTGCAAAATGTTTAACACAAAACCCAGTAGCTGAATTGCAAAAAGTTTAGCACAAAACTCAGTAGCTGAATTGTAAACTGTTTAGCACAAAACTCAGTAGCTGAATTGTAAAATGTTTAGCACAAAACCCAGTAGCTGAATTGCAAAAAATGTATAGCACAAAACCCTGTAGCTGAATTGCAAAACGTTTAGCACAAAACTCAGTAGCTGAATTAGTGTTAGGACTGGTCGGCCTGGTGTCAGGATAATGTGACTGGGTGGGACATCATACTACATGTCTGCGGCATGATGCAGCAGTGCTAGACATCACTATAAACTGCCACACTGCAGACATTGTAGCGATATGACTGAAAAAATGTTAAAGCTACATTAAAAATTATAAACACCACACCACCACCCACTGCTAAAATGAAATCATATGGACAAGGATCTTTTGCATACTAGGGCCAAGTTATGTGGAATGAATTGCTGACAGAGTTTAGAACACAAGGATACTATAATTGCATTGAAGTATGCTTTAAAAGTTCACCCACTTCATCTATATGATCAGTCTTAAAGACTTAATAATGTTTGCTTCTTAAATAATTGTCAGCATGTTTTTGTTTTGTAATTTCATGGTGTTTGTTTTTGTAATCTTGTTGTTGTATATGCCTATATTCATTATCTACTCTGTAAAGCACTTAGAGCTTCTAAAGATTAGCTGCTGTACTAAGTCTACAATATTATTATTATTACTATTGGTAGGCATTTAACTAGAGTCACTGAAAAGAATGACATGTAAATAGGTTGGAGTCTTCCTAAGTGGTTTCTTTTGTTGCCTGGCCACGCTGAGTCTTCAAACTACAGCATGGATAATGAAGAAATAATGACAATCACAGAATAAACAATCAGAAGATATCTTACTCCCCTTTCCACTCGACAGCGAAACATCTTGACAAAAGATAAATTCAGACAAGTTTTGAACTTTTTTAAAAGTCATTAAAAAAATCTAAATTTGACTAAAATCCAAAGATTCTCATCACCTCTAAAAATCTAAATTTGACTAAAATCTTAAGATTCTCATCACCTGTACAGATCTAAATTTAGATATGTAATAAGAATTAGATACCTGCTTTCAGAAGTTTGATGTGTAAGACACTTTAAACTGAAATATTTGGGTAGTCAGGAGTTAAGCAGAAACCCATGAGATCCAATCATCTAAATTCATTATGGATACATTATTATTAAAAATCTGAAATAGTTTTGAAAAGCATGCAATAATATAAGATCATTAAGTAAAGCATATTGGAGCCCTGTATATACCTGCTGCAGGGTGATTTAATTCTATGACGGAATGTAATGGTGACCGGTCCCTTCTTCAATGTACGGAATCTGACGATGACTTCTTTGTGATTCAAACCTTGTAAGCTTTCCCCATTTAGCTCCAAAATTTCATCACCTGCAAAATATAATCCACTCAAATCACAAGATGGCAAAACTTCAGAAACTGCATTTTACATCTAAAACTTCAATTTTTAAATAGGTATTTTTTGTAAAAAGTGTTATAACATTTGAGGGTCATCTAAAAATGATTATCAATATGCATTCAAAATTTAACAGCCTCATGCATTTTTTGTTTTTGAAAAATCTAATCTGGTCATTAACATATGGATACAAATATAAAACATCATTGTATCCACATTAGTGTCTTGCTTTTAAATCTTGCTTAATATTTTTCCTGGATCTCACAGTTGGGCAAACATGACTACATGATTGGATCTCAAAGATGGACAGACATGACCACATGATCAACATTCCCCAGTATTCATGGCGTAAATATTGGTTTGTGGGTACACAATGTCTCACTTGGTAACTGTGCCTTGATGAAATATCCCAGCATACAACATTTCAAAACATAAAATCTTGGTACAAACAGTCTTTCCAGCAGCCTTTTAAGACACAAAAATACAGGGATAAAGTAGGATTAAAATGTTTACAAGTAGGGAAAAAAATAAAAATTAGGTAGATTTCAGGCAAAAAAGGATGTAATCAGGATCTGTGCAAATAGGATTAGATAAGAACATGAACAAAGTCCTCATGCCAAAATATCATGAAAAGTTTGGCTGAAACTGGTCCAGTGGTTTTGAGAAGAAGTTAAATATAGCAACTGGACATCACATGACTGATGATAAATCATACAGCATATGATGGATCTACCACACTTGGTTTCAATCTAAAACTGGCAACAAAGTTGTGACAAAAATGTTTTTCCCATAGATTCAAAACATCCCAATTTACTCTGGCTTATGAAGAACATATACAAAGTAGGAAAAGGAAATATGAGGACCACTGGAAATATTGCACAAAAATTCACTTTGCTTCTGTTACCAATGTAAATATATCTACAAATTATTGCATTTGTATGTCAAAATATGAATTAGTTTTTATTCTGAGCAATACTTTGGGAGTGCAGAATTTCTAAAAAACACATTCATATTTTTTCCATACAAATACAGTAATCTTTTCATTATATACTCATTTTGTTTTTCTACCTAAAGCTTCATAATAAAAAGTACACATTACAAAGTAAATGAATTTATGCTCTCTTTCAAAATAAATGCACAACTGTATATACATAAATACCCATTAAAAGTACTAATGCATACATAGCACAGCCCAGTGAACTTTGAACCTGGTCTCACAGTCCTCATTATTTCTAAAAATAATTCCCACTTTGGTTTACTTAAAACTGAGGAGTTATATTGTGAATGAATGCACACTGAAAAAGTTTTTCCAGTCTGGAATGGATGGATTTTTGTTTCTCTATTGATTCAATGGATGGATTGTTGTCTTTCTATCAATTCAACTTGATTCTGCTTTTCTGCTTATGATGGACTGAATTTATTGGGTTAATTCTGTATGATGCACATGTGATATGAGTAGTTGAATCAACTGCACCTGTGTTTCTTTTCTGTAATTGATTGTTTGGAATCTTAATATGAATTCTTTAAACTGAAATTATCAAAAAGATGCTATGGAATATCACCTTCACTTCTTTTTTAATGCAGTAAGGAGAATGGCCCTTATCAAATTGCAATGAATAACCCACCTTCTTTCAATCGACCATCCTCTGCTATCAACCCTCCAGGAAAAATTCTTCTTACAAAGATTCCAATATTTCCAATAGAGGAGTCACTTCCTCCCACCACAGTGAATCCAAGGCCCTTTCCCCTGTCACCCTTACACACCATTATAACCTTAGGGGGCAGGAAACCTGGAGAAGGACTTCGAATTCTTGACCAGCAAGAATTACTTTTGGAAGACTTCAAGACATCATTGGCATTACTAAATTTCTGAAAAAGTACAATGGTAAACTAGAATTAGGTCAATATCATGCCATTGCATATACCTGCACTTCCAACTATGTTACTAGGGACAGGGTCTGATCCATGTGCCAATGTTGCAACACTGTGTATTTGTCTCTTCATGACCACTTCACATATAAATGTTTACTGGGTGGGAATCTTGACAGCTTCCAAGTTATGACATGTGGCAAGTTTCCTACACCAAAAGTATGACCCAGGTTATGTACTGGATATCTCTGATAAAACCAGCAGGTGGAAAAGTGACTAGAATCACCTTTTGGGCCAAGAAACAACTTTTTTTCATGAAATATTGATTTCCATTTCACCTTCTGATTTGCATATCTGCTCCATCCACCAAATAAAAATACAGCTTGATGTTCTGCCCATTGGTAATATAACCCATATCCTGCATTTTCATTGATTCACAATGTACTTAAGGAACTAAAGCATGAGTTAACATATCCTTGGGTCCATGTTTAATGACATACTCCATGTTCAGATACATATAGATCCTACTCAGATACGCCTGTGTTCATGGTTGCAATGACACTATACAACTTTTACACAATTTTATATTGGTTGTTTCATATTAAAAGACAAAAACATTATCACTGAGCTTATTTTTTTTATTCTCAAAACTTCTTAATAGAAACCTATTTCTAACATGATCCTATGGATAATGTCCAAGGTATTCCAAATATGTAATATCTTGATTAGAATCAACAATTAGAGCAGGTCCCAGAAAATAAATGAAACCAGCTATGTGAAAACATTTGCTGAGAAAAAAAAGTGGAGAAAATGCAGTTTGGTTACAAATGTTTTCTTCTTATAGAAATCTTGCATTTTGTGGCTAAGTGGTCAAAAGCACTTACTGTTACAGATCACAGCCATCTAACATCTGTCTGCATGGGTTTGAGTCTTGGGCTTGGCCATTGTGGGTGTGGAGAAAGCTTGCCAGTAGCTAATCACGTGGGTCAGTGGTTCTTTCCAGGGTTTTCCTCCACCATTTATACTGGGCACCATGTATAGCCTATCTTTGTGCTGAAACAACTACACAACAACAATATTTTGCCCTATATTTTGAAACTGGGTACATCTACCCAAATAATATGAACCACTAAATGAGGTTGCATGATCACTTTCTGTTAGGTTTGGTATCTTGTTCCTTTAACCTGGCAATTAAATTTTGATATTTGCTGTTATTCTTACACAATTTTCATCCATCTTTTTTAAATGATTTATGAATTTTATTAGATCTGGATCTCTCTTAATCTGACACTGAATTTGGCTTCTTTAAAGTATTGAAAACGGAATTTTGTGAAGATATAAGAAATTAGTTCTCTTTATTCATTGATATACATTTCCAAAAAATAGAAAAATCAATTCTCAACATACTTAATGCAAATCATTTAAGACATTCTCCCCAGAAATGCACAAAGCCTTTATGATATATGATATCTTTTATATACAAGACAACTAAATCCAAACTCATGCTGCACGAGTCATGTAACATTTGAGACGAAATGCATACTGTTACTTCTGAACTCGAGGAAATATTGATGTATGAATATAAAATGAACAAATTCAACAAATAATTACAAACTTACATTCAGTGAACATATATTGTGTGCTGTTAGGACAACATGTGAATTCCATGTGAAGTCCATTAATTTATTGTGTAATGAAGTTATGAATTCTTTTCAAGCAAGAATTGAGGGTGTAAGCATTAGGAGTGTGCTGACCTATAAATCAACTGGTAATTTATAGCCACATAATGGCACATAGGCAGTAATGGTTATCTGAGAGGTCTAATTGTATCATAGTTCCAGTTAAAAATGTGAAATAGAAAAGACATAAATTCAGGTTTCAGGGTTTTCAGACCTGTAAAGGCTAGAGAGAGAGAGAGAGAGGGAGGGAGAATGAAAAGAAATACAGCAATGATGATCTATCACCACCATTGATTGGAAAAGACATGGAAAATCAGGTGATGCCGCTATGCCAGTAATTTGAGTTTGATCAGTCTCTCAATCATAGAATGAAATTTAACAGAAAGGCTAGTTGAATTTTGCATAAATTTAGTAACTATTTCTAAGAGAAACTGAGTAGTTAAAATGTGTTTAATTTCATTGCGTTTATGTAATTGATTAATTTGTTATATTTTACATACAGGGGCTATGTTATTCCATTTCAAAATCATAAGGAGTGGGGATCTCACATTGTCCCACCACCTCCTGACAAGATCAGTTTTAGCAATGAGTTATTCATATTAGTGTCAAACAGATATTTTGCATGAAAATCATGATCACTTGTTGCATTCTGCAGGTGGATGTTTATAAATTATTATAATAATATATTAAAGACATGGTTGACATGCTCTAAAGAGATGAGGTTTCTGAATGACATGTAATGTCACAGTTGTCATTGCAACAGATTTGAAAATCAGCTTTTACATTAAATGCATAGTGCTTAGTTAAGTCCCTTAAAATTTATTCCATCCACACTTTAATTTTGAGTAATATATCTGTTGCTTAGATTAATGCAATGGGAATGAGGTAATTAATGCACACTTTGACATCTCTGCAAACTTTAAAAGCCCAAGCCATTCTGGGCGTAATTTAAGCCACTTTATCTTTGAAGTAACCTAGCCGTAATCAATTCATGTCTTTAATCCTTTCCAAATTACTTTTAACCATACATAGTACAGATTCTAACTCATCTCAACAACTTTAAGCACTAATGAAGAACACACCTTCCATATTTTGATTGATCTCTTAAGTAATCAATTAACATCTTTAATCTTTTGGAATTACTTCTGCTTTCCCACAGTATGGCTAACTAACCTTTCAGGTAAAGGATTTAACTGTTTTATGTAGGAGATAACTGTTAAGTGATTAGAGGAGACAATCATCAACTTGGAGGAAGCACCCTCCTATCCAGGAAGTTCACATGTATGCTGGAATAAGAGATCCATAACTGCTACAGAAATACTACAGTAACAAATTTATCTAGATGATGATTTTGTTACAAATTCAATCTGGTAAAGATAATGAATTAGTGGTATTTATATTTTTGACAGCAGTTACTAAAATGAATCATAGTGATTTTCACATAAATCTCTGATCTGCCAAAATGTATGTTGCAATTAAGCCTACTGAATTAGATTTCTCAAATGTGATTTTGCTTAAAGGAATAACAAATGTACAACTTAAGTTGTGATTACAAATCTCATTTGCTGCCCAAATATCAATTCAATATAGTTTGAGGCAACCTAGTTATACCAAAAGGGAGTTACAGCACATTATAAGCAAGAGTGCCCTGATTTGCATATTTTTGAGAATAAACGAGGCCAATTAACAAGACATTAAAGGATTACTAGCAGCTAGCAGCCATTGATCAGCATTCTGTTGACCAGCAAAAGCATTATTCTAAATTGAGGGAATGCCAACTTTTGGTAAACAGACATTTACATTGTTACATAAATATTTACATCATTACAAATATCTGATATTATTCCTGTGGTTCAAAGTGGTATGGGAGAAACACCATGATTTCTTAATTTAAGAGAGAACTGGAAACAAATGATATGTGGAAATGACAATCATTGTGATTCCCCTGGTCTTTCAGCCAAATATGGAGCTTATACTTTGATGGAAAGAAAGTGATTGATATGCAGCTAGTATAGGTATAATACTTGGGTGTCATCATGGTTATCTATAGAACTTTCATATCATATAAGACACAGAAAAAGACAACCTTTAACTTTGCATAGAATGGAGTTAAGAGTTGTTAACTCTTAAGGTTTTCTTAAAAAAAAACAAATTTCAACTACGCTTAGCACACAATTTGGATAAAATCAGTATCATAATGGTTTGACCTTTAAAGCCAAAGTTACAGATTGGCATAATGTGGTACAGAAATACAAAAGAGAAGGGAATATGATACATATGACACTTGGCAAAAAGTAAGCACATATATGCATGCATTCACACACCCAGCCACCCACACTTGTAAACATAAAATGGAAATTTAGATATTTGTCTTTTTTGTGTTTGTTTGGGATGCTATTCTTAAGCAAAATTATTCTTTTGTTTGAATACATGCTTTTGGCAATTTCAGGCATATCCATGGAGCTAGATGCAAACAATAAGGATAGCAAGACGATCTGGCTGTGGGACAAGTCAACCATGAACCTGGTCTACTGGCTTGTGGGGGTAACAGTAATCTTAAGGTGGAAATCACTGATCAACCACATTGCAAAAAAGCATGTGGACATTTCTACCATCTTCTGCAGATGTGAACATGGTCCCATTCTAGACCACTTTCAGGCTCATTGTGTTCTCAAGATTCATCAAAGTGAAATGAAAAACAAAAACGAACATGCAATGTCATGGTAAATTATTACAATTTATAACACATCTGGTATATCTTTCTCAAAAACATTTTTTTAAAATTATGTTTTCTATATGTATACAGTTTAATAGCATATGAGCACAATCCTGGCTATAGAGTGTAAATAACTGTTTAGATAACCCCAGAAAGGTTAAAACCCTTAAAATACAATTGATATTTTGTTCTTGATTATTTGCTTTTTTTTCTGAAGTTTAAAAGTCATCATAGATTCCACATCATCATGGAATGCATCACTCAGCAAAAATGTTGCCTCCATGAGTTGTAATGTCAAAATATGATTAAGAAAATCTTATGTGTAGTTTGTTTTATAAAATCTGACCCAAACATTGTCACTAGAGTAGCAATGACTGATTAAATGAGACTCAAACACTGTCACTAGAGTAGTAAATATTGATTAAATACATCAGCAGGAATTTAAAGAAGCACACAAAAGAAAAGAAATATTTCTCATGTAGTGGCTCATTTTCATCCAAAGGTCCATGATGTTTCAGGTACTCGTACATGGATACTTCCAGCACATATCTGTTAAGCAGTTTACAATTAAATTTTTAAGTCACCCTTCTATGTCTGTAATATCCACCTCTTTATGACCTAAGCAATCGATTGTTGAGTTCAGCACTTGGCAATATCAGCAAAGAAACCTGTGAGGAAATTACACATGATAATTCCGACCATCATTGAATGTTTTTAAGTCACTTTGCAATCATCTGTAAACATTTTGAGAGGATATAAATAGCATCTTGATACTGCAAGTGAAAAAGTTTTCATGTCTTGTGTTTCAAATTATAGCAAGCATTAGGTACTCTATGTGATATTAGGAGTAGATTTGTCCTTGTTTAGTTTACATAATCAGTGGAAGTACTTATAACAAAATCTGATCCATGGTGCCTGTGTTTACAAAAACAGCTAGTATCTGACTGGAGTGTACTGACACTCATAATGATAGTCCTGTATTCCGAGTGGGCTTTTTCTTTTTATCTGAATTTAAAAAAAAAACGACCAAACGTACACTGTATAAATGAAAAATATAAACGAATTTTAAAATAATGACAACTCAAATACAAGGATTACAGTATAGAGAATGCCATTACTTCTGCTTGAATCTATGCTCCTAAACAACGAAGCATAACATGAGTGTTGCTCAGATTTTTAATATGAAATTCATGCTGTAAATCAGTACAAACCATGGTGTGTTCCTGAGTCATCCTTCTTCACTCTGCAAAAAAGCATCTTCATCTTTTGAAGATCCTGACACCATGTCATCACTACCTTCATCATTGTTACTGTTTCAAAGTGGCTCAAACTGATATGGTAAAATATGCTCAGGCAAACGTCGGGGAAAATCACTCTCACAATTTTGCATGTCGGATAAAACCAAACAAAAAACGCCAATCATCTGAGCCTGGCTAAGTAGTAAGCTAGTCAGTTGACTAAAGATACTTTGATGATGACACTACCTGCCATGTGAAACCTATCTAATTGTCTAATTATCTAATTGTCTAATTATCTAATTGTCTAATTATCTAATTGTCTAATTATCTAATTGTCTAATTATCTTATTGTCTCTTGAGGTACTTCATGGATAACCTATATATTTTCTTGTAGTACTAAAAAAATGTGTGCAGGCATAACATAAAAGCTAGTTTTGAAAGACATGTCATCAAATAATAACAAGCCAACATGTACATTTCCTATTCCTTTAAATAAAGTGCATTTGAGTTCCATCATTCTGCACTGACTTGTATTTTGGGTTCATATATAATATTAGTACACATACATGCCTCTTTTTTGGTCAAAACTCATATAAAAATTATCCATTTCGAAGTGCATTTGTCTCAATTTTGGCAACACATCATGAACATCTTATGATTTCCTTGGAACCTACCACAACACCATCTGTCATCCTGTGACCATTTAACTTTTTGTGTTAGAAACAGATCATCCATGTGCTTTACTGGGTCTGGCCATATTGGGATAAAGAACTGTGTAAGAGGTCTCAAAAACAAAGGGGATCTAACTCTGTCTGTCTGTCTGTCTGTCTGTCTGTTTGTATGTATATATATATATATATATATATATATATATATATATATATATATATATATATATATATATATATATATATATATATATATATATGTATACCAATATACCATCATGAGTAAGTCACCACTATAATTCTTTGTAATACAAAAATCTTATATACCTTGATTTCCTGCATATGTATGAGAATTATTTACTAGGTCGTCATGCGAGTGTCTGCTACACAAGAGCTTATAAAACACTGATTCATTGCCATCAACTTTTGTGATGCGTGCTTATTTGTGATGGCATATGGGCTAATAAGTGCAGGCAAGGTGATGGGTGCCATTTACTTGCGGACCTGGGTTTGAAACTCCCTAGAGTACGAATTTAATTTCTCTAACCTGTATGATAATTTTGTTTGTATTAAAATAATATATATATATATATATATATATATATATATATATATATATATATATATATAAATACACACACACAGATAAAGAGGCTGTTTATGACTTCATGTGCATTTATTAGGATGAAATTAAACCTCACAAAATTTACCTATATAGTATTTTGTTAGGTGCACAATGATATTATATGTACATATACTAAAGAATGTCCCCTGAAGTTGCAGATTTGATACAACTCTGTCCATGGTTTATCCAAAAGGACTTAAGAGATTTGTTTTATAATCTACACCAAACTATAAAAACACAATTACAATTTCCACAAAAAGTAACTTACTTCAAACAACTCATCAACATTGATAAGAGTTCCCTGTGGTGTATGTGCTTGAACCTCAGGAATCGGTGGCTGTATAAAAATGTCATCTGCTTGTGTGGGAGACGTAATAGAGGACGAAGCCTGAGATGAAGATTTCCTGACCTGCAATAGATTAAATCCCAAAGTGCTCAAATACACATGGATATATTATAAATTGAGAAAATGTTTCCTGTGATCAAATTTGTATGTCTAAATCAATGAAATTCTTACCAATGATTATTCTGCAAAACAAGATGAACTGCTAAGGTCCTTTCATGAAATGAACGGCAGAGTTAATTCCATGACTCACCATGGCAAATTGATAAACTAGCTTTACCAAGATGAAGTTTGAATGTACTTTTATGAAGACCATAAGTGCCTTAGTGATCACATGAGATGACATTGGTCACAAAGCTGATCTGTCCTGAGAGCAAAAAGAAATGGAAGCCTCATTGGGTGGGAAATTGAAGGGTGGTCATGTAATCACTAAGGCACTTATGGGATTCATGAAGTCTAGATTAATTTATCAATTTCACTTCCTCTTCAAGTGCCTTAAATGATCCCATGAGATTTCAGAGTGAGGCTACCATTTATGGAATACATTAACAATAGGGTTAGGGTTAGGGTTACAATAGTAAACCAGATATATGAAAGTTACATTACATGACAATTATGAAATGGTTACAAGACTTTTTATGGGTCTATTATGTGCTGATGAATAACTGTTTCCTAGGGTCCATAAACCCATTACAAATGTGTCTTCTTGTATGCATATTTATAGTGAGGTCAAATGTATTAAATGAAAATGTTACTGTATCTGCAATTATGTGCATATCTGAGCTTTGAATCCATGCCAGGGGTTCTAGGGTGCAAACCCCAAAACCATACCATTCTTGTAAATGGTCATCATGTAGACAACCAAGACTTGACAATTTTAGCAAAAGAAAATTAGATTTGGTTATGGATTGACAAATGGATATCAAAATATCCCCTACTATTGCATGGAGATAACAATTCTTCTACATTCATCTATAAATGCTATCCCAAAACTGGATACATGTACATATTCAAAATACAAAAATTGACATTTCTCTTGCAATTTTAAACATGGTTGCTTTTTACACACTAAAGACATCTCTAGTTCTGAGGTCAGTCTGGGTATAACAATTACTCAGACATAATGCAGATTTTTAGGTACAGTAGTTGATATAAATGTTTCTCTATGAAGTAAATTAGGCACAAATTCTTACATTGTTTATGGTGCTTAAATAATTTTTTTCTGATAAATTCTTTTTAAAACAAGCAATAAGCATAATGCATTTTACACTTAGTCACTATTATTGCACTCATAAAACAAGGAACTAAAAATGGTCTGCATGTTGAGCCCATGCTTTGATAAGAAGAGCACTAACTGAGTTGGACATCAAAAACTTACACAATGAGATTTAGACCATTTCACCTTTTGAACTGCTAGGTGTTGAAGCCATCTCTGATATTCATGAGTAATAACAAGATTTTCAAACTGGCAATTGTAGTGGCCATATTAGATTTAAAAATGGTACCATTTTCATTCCAAACCAACTAGATATCATAGGAAGTCTTCTGGTAAAAAAACCCTATTGATATTACTTTCATGCAGAAAGAAGTTCAATATAACTGCCATGAAGGTTACTTAGATGTCAGATCTTTAGTCTTCATTTAGAACCAACCATACATCACAAAAGGGCATGTGTGACAAACACATAACATAAGTTTCTGTCTAATAGATGTAGTGATAGCAATGTGGTAGCCATGGCAATCACATCTGAGGTCAAATCAGCACCATTTTCATTTACAACCACATAGATAACATAAGAAGTCTTCCAGTTAAAACCCCATTTTGTGAATGAGTTACAATAAAAAAAATTCAAGATGGCTGAAATGGTGGCCATACTGGATGACAAACTGGTACCATCTTCATTTGATGCTTATGTGACATTATTGTCTTCTGGTGAAAATCCATATTATTATGACCATCCAACCAGGAATAGTGAAACAATACTTTCAAGACTGCCCCATACTGGGGTCAGATTGGCACCATATTCATATCAGACCAACTAGACATCATAAGAAGTCTTGAAGGGAAAATTTCATGCTGACATGACCAACATTATTTGAGTCTTGTTACATACACTGTTTTGTATTTAAGATAATTCTCATTCTATATACTCCATTATCCCAATTCTACAGAATATTCTCATTACTTTATGCCCTTGTTTACTTGAGTCTTTCATCATGTCAACTCTCCCCATTCGGTCTTTGTCTGGTACTCTGTTTGTTTAATGTTAATTGTGTATAATCCCTAAAATATATTTTTAGCATATCTGACCATGTTATGATCTTAATATGTTGGTCAGAATTTTAATTAAAAACAAACACACAAACAAAAAATTTGCTGTGTGAAGCCCAAAGCTCCATCAAACCATTGCTGACTCCATTTCTATCTGACCATGTTATGATCTTGACAATTAAAAATGTCCAGTTGTAATCCTCAATGTGATGTGTCGAATTTTGAAGACTTATTGAAACTTAAGATTAAATAAATTGTGCTTTGAAGTTAACATAGTCAAGCCAGAAAGGTCTTGAGAAAGTTCACTGATTATTTCTTTATTTCGTCTATGAACACATAAGAGTTACATTAAGTTTCAGTAGCATTTGACGGGGTCATTTCACTGGTACAATGACGTGTGCAATAGAAACTCAATGCTAACAGTTCAAAAAGGATTCCACGTCAATTAATTGATTTCTTAAAGGAAGCTAATTGCAGCATGTTTTAGGCTAGTGAAATCTGATAGACATAATTATTTGGAGAGAATTTTATGAACAATCATTTCTGATTGGTCAGGGAAATTAGGGGTGTACACTTTGGGAAACTGACAATTTAAAAGTACCGACTTGCCAAGATTCTTTAGTCTGATTTTTCTTGAGTGAAGTCTAAGTTGACTGTGAAAACTTAGAGAGTAGTGTTTGTTCATTAAAAGGGAACTCGTAGAAAAGGGGCCAGACAGCTGTCTCAAAAAGAAAGACAAGCTACAGACTAGGACCCTTTGTTTGCAAAGAAACGGCATTAAGGTACGCAATTTTAGTTTCCATCTTTAATATTCTTTATCATTTGTTTGGTTTGTTTGCAAATGTGTTGATATGCTTATGATTAATGCATGCATCATGTATTCATTTTGTAGGATTCTGTTGATAAGTTAGTTTTATGCAATTTAATTCTTTGATTTTACAATTATTAGTTCATCGAGAGAATTAATGGGTTGCATGTAATTAAATATTCAATGTGTAGAATTTAATACGATTTATGAATTAACCCTAACATACAAATATGTCACATTTCTTAGGATATATGAATTGATTTTCTGTGTAGGATAAAATTCACTTTCACAAGTTAATGACATGGGTATATTTATATATGATTTTGCAATATTCAAATTATCATGCAGGTTACTTTAATTTAGCTGGATATCATGCCATAAGTAATTGAGCATTTATTTTATTAAACTGCATTGACTAGCCAAAGATGTGTAGTAATGTATGCTGGTATATACGGCCACATCTGCCTGTAAGGTTGCATAATGGTACTTTACAAAACACAGAACCTGTATAGACAGTTATTGTCAAGATCACGTTATGTCAGAATTTGTGCAGTGCATTCAATTGTCTGACTATGACTGACTTTTGTCACTGTAAATCAGTTGGATAGGAAAGTGAATTTTAGTTATGTAATAATTGTTTGGAAAATGAAATTTGGTTAGGCATTAATTGAGTACATTTAATTTAGTAAATCTGTTGGATAAAACATGATTTTCTTTTGATTATATATTGTTTGATTAAAAATTTTATTTTTGTATTTATAGAAAGATGGCTAATTTTTATTTATTTGTTTAGATAATTTGCTCAGCTATCTGTAATGTTCCATATATCTGTCCACACTTGGCAATAACACTGTGAGAGATCATTTCCTAGCTAATGATGCTGAATCAATTAAGGAGGGTTTTAATGTTTTTAAACTCCTCTGTTACAGTAAATTAAAAATAATCCTCTGTGTAAAGCCAAAAGCTCTATCACAACACTAATGACCCTATTTCCTACAAACATTGTTTTCATGATGCAATAGTAACCTTAGTGGTACATGTTCTTTAGCCAACAATTCTTTCAGTAAGAAAAGCCTGACAACAGGAAACAGACATCGGGAAACATAATCAGATTAATTATCTCATCATAATTAAATATTGGTTCTATACAAATTAATAATAAATTGTGGCCACTTGTGAGGGGTAAATTTTACATTTGTGCACTAATATGGTGGCCACTGGTTGTGTTAGCAGGGTGGCCTTTCTTGAGGGGTACTTTTGAACACAATTTTGTCAGTGCCAAGGGATTCTTGCCATAAAGAAGAGGTGGCCAATGGTTGGGAAAGGTGCATTCATGAGGTGGACAACTGCATATACTTGTGCAAAAGGCTGTCAGACAAGAGACAACTGCATACTCTCTTGGTCTATAACCAGAAGAGCTAATAAAAACAACCCATCGATGAGTGAAAACTAAGAGGTGAGGGTGCTGTCTACATATTCTTAGTCTGAAATTGCCCATACATCTGCAAGTGTTTTTAGGTTGTACGGTTGTACAAATGATGTTCATATACAACATTTTTTTTAATAAAGTAACATACAGAAATGCATAATTTAGCAACAAAAAAAAAATTTCTGTTTTGAAGAGGCAAATTTCTGTTAAATAAAGGAATTATGAAAGTAAATACACAAAAACTTGTCTTGTTAGAACACTGTCAGGACAAGCAACTTGTTTTGAAATACATTTATAATGTACTGGATAATCAATTATATAGTGATCTGTCCTGTAATAACACATCACCTGTATTGAGAAATTTCATTTTGCTGGGAGAATTAGTGGTCTCTCAAACTAGGTTCTACTGTTTTACTTAATAATGGTTCATGGCTGAAGTTAAATAAGAGCCTGATGACAAGTGGAAATCTCCGTAGTTCAGACTTTTTCAGGTACAATAGATAATCAACTACGGCCATATTTTTCTCAGTGTAAAATCTGGCAACCTAAGAAATTTTTGTGCCAACGTGTGAATACAAGATCTTGCAACATGGCCAAAGGGAGCCAACTCTTTGAGCATGTACCTCAAAGTGCAACAAAAGTTAGAGAGCTATTGGTGTTCAGGTGTCTGCAGTTTTTACGAACAAAACTAATTTGGGAATTATCAGAATTTGCTTAACTCATTAACCCCTGAGCCAAATAGCTAAGCAGTCCCCTACAGCATACTTGCAGATACCACCTAGAGCAGTGTTAGCCTTAGCAGTACCTGTATCCCTGAGACCTACTGACAGCACTTGGCTTGCATATTTTTCCATAGGGGGGTACTTGCAGTAAATTTCGTAATATTTTATTTATATTCATTTAATTTGGCTGAAATTTGGCAAATCAGTTCTCAATAAAATTATGTACATAATGGTATAAATTTGATGCCACATGCAGAAATAATACTCCTGCATAAAGGTGAAACTAAATGGTGTACTTACCAATTTACTTTTCTTGCCATTGAATAATCCATAAAATCCATTAGAAATTCACACACAATAATGAACACATGAACACATGAACAATAATGAACACATGAAATAATTCTATTTTATGTACACAAAAATTCCACTTGTCATTTCTCTTGCAAACTTAATCTCCTGTGAATACTGTTCCAAGATGCATATATTTACCTTGCTAATAAAACACTTATCAAACACTGAATTATGAACATTCATGCTTACAAATTTTAATTCTCAAACATTTATTTAATGATTCTTCAAAAGATCTACATGATATGGCTTAAAACAATCTACACACAAATGAATATTACACTGAATACACATATTTAAAACTTCCTGTCGTCGCTTTTCTTTGCTGCATTGTCTACATCTTCCCCTCTTCTCACCATTCTTAGGAAAGTGGCCTCCTGTATTTGTTGCCAACGTGGCTAAATCATTTTCCTGGTAGTCACCAATCAGCAATTTTGCCAGATTCATTTTAAAATCAATCATCCTGTGTGCTTTTACCCGTCTGTTCCTGCTCCGCTTGACATGATGTTCGGATTCTCTCATTAATATGAATCCATTGGTGACAGCAATATCAAACAAAAACCAAAAAAGGTACAACCACCACTTTTTAGCTGCTCTGTATGTACTGTACTGAGTTCTAAGCTGGTCTGCTATGTCCACTCCGTTCATGTTGATGTTTGGATGGTGCTTTGATGTTTTTCACATCTCCATTTTTGGATTTGCGTTGTACTATCTTCTCTATGGCTGCTGGATCTTCTGCTGTTGATAGGGTGTAGATGTGCCTCTTGTCCATCCAAACACAGGCTGTTAATTCCCCTCGCTGTGCCGTTTTAAATTCCCCTTGAACCTTAATATCTCTCTTATTAAGATGCTGAATAGGATATCCTCTTCTGTTGTTTCTTGCAGTTCCGCGTGCATATGTACCTTTCTGTAGAAGCTTCTGAAATAAGTCTGGGCTAGTGAAATAATTGTCTACATTTACAATATGATTTCTTTCCCATATCTTTTGTGTTAGGTCCATAACAACACGTGTGGCTAATCCCACTTCTCTGGTACCTGCATCCTTACCTGTATATACCTGAAATTCGTTGGTGTAGCCATTTTCTGGATCAGCCCTCATCCACACCTTGATTCCATACTTTGTCGGCTTGGCTGGTATATACTGGCGAAAGGCTAACCTACCTCGAAATTTTATCATTGCTTCATCTACACTTACATTTTGATGAGGATTGTAGTTTTGTAAGCAGCAGTTTTGAATGGCGTCATACACTGGCCTCACATGATGCAACTTGTCATGACCTGGTTGAAGTCGAGGAGGATTACGTTGACTATCATTTATATGAAAATATTGAGATATTTTTTCAAACCTGTCTCTCTTCATGATCCTTCTCAAACTTAGGTTTCCAAATAAGGAATCTGTTGACCAGTACATGGCTGTCTCAGGGAGCTGAAGAATGCTCATATAAACTCTCATTCCCAGCCATGCTTTCAATTCTATCTCCGTAACATCTCTCCAGTTCCGGTCTTCTTTCTCCACCTGTTTTTGCCTTGCATAAAGATTGGTCTCGTTTATGATCAACTGAAACAAAAATGCTGGGAAAAATAGCTCAAAATAATGAAATTCATTTGCATCAGGGTCTGAATTTGTTGTTGGTCCTGGTGTTGGTCCCGTAAATTGCCTCTTGTCGATGTGTGTTCTGTCATTTATAATCCATCGATCACCTCTTCCACCATTTTCTTCTCCATTCTCTGCAACATTCTCATCCTCATTCTCATCACTCTCGCTATCATCATTAATTGCTACTTCAATGTCACTATCGATCTTGTCCGATGAGAATCCAGAAAATCCTCCATCAGAATCTGTCATGTAAAATTCCGCTCCAAGTGGCTGATTCTCGACAATTTCCATCATTTTCAAATCAAAATAACTTAACTATTACTGGCGCTATTGCAATCAAATTTTTTTCCCTTTGTTCAGCAGAGTTCACTCTGTCAACGTAAGCCAAAATTTTATTGGTTCAATTGCCTGAATAATTAAGAAATGGCTTGAAATCAACCAATGGTTAGTGACGACGTAACTCGTCGTACGGGAAATAAGCCATGCCAAATACTGCCTCTCAAACTCGGCGCCCGGGATATAAGCTAGGTAAACTCTGCCTTGCTAACGAGGTGCTCGGGAGATTAGGGGTGAAAAGTGCGACGAGTTATTGAGACGCTAGGGGTTAATGAGTTAACTTGATGCAAACTGAGACCACACATGCAAACTACATTTTATGCATAGATTATTTTTTGACAATAAAATCTACTTAATACCTTCTTACAAAAGCTCCAATAAGTTGAATTTTTAAAATAAATCTACCATGTCTTGGTCATTATTAAACTCACCTTCATTGCCACAACCAGTTGAACCAGTCTAGGGGAGTTTCTAAGCACTTCAACAGCCTCATGATGGGCAAGACCAATTAGACTGTGTCCATTTATCATTAGAAGCTCATCTCCTCTTTTTAATCGCCCATCCCTGTGAGAAAAATATAAAAATACAATGTTTGAGCCTGAAAATTATAGTGGTCTCATATATGAAACTGATCTTTTTTGGCCACATACCAATTATGTATTATTAGTGCTAGCATCTGACCTATTTCATATTTGTTTATATAAAATGAATTAAATAAGCTGCCTGATACATAAATTGTCTGAAAAGAATAATAAAAGTACACTGATTTATAGGTGTATCAACTATATAATACCAGAAATAAGCAAAGTTAACAAATGTCTAAGCTTTTTTTGGAAAACTGTTCTTATATCGATATAGTGAGCTTAACTTTTTGCCTATGATGTAGATTGTAAGAGTCAATTGTAAATAACATATTACATAGCTAACTTTTGTACATGATTGTACATATTGTACTTTAACATAATGTAAACATGTTACATGACACTTTGACCTTAGAAGGTTCTAGTGAAGGTGTACTTGCTTGTTTCTAAGTTATAAATTGGTTGTTTACTGATGTTTGGTTGAAGGTTGTTTTTTAAATAGAAATTTAGAATGCTCTAGAAGCGAACTTGTTTACAAATTTGATAGGAATATTACCCATATCCTGGTCCACTTACTGCGTCTAAGGTCTTGATATATCAACAAAATTAATTATTCCAATCTTAAGATATGTAAAGTGGAGTCAGTCTTCTAGTTGTGTTTAGCTATAATTTTGAGAGGACTTATTTAGTTAAATTATTCATTTGAATTGTCTCATTTACGTTTTGACTAAATCATTACTTTGTGGTTATTGTGAATTCATTTAAGACATTCTGGATAATATCACTGTGATACATCAAGACTGTTGACATATCAGCATATTCAAGGCTGATGATACATCATTACACTCACAATCAGAACACTCTATACTCTTGGACTTGTGACATAATTTTTAAGATCATTTGGTATTTAATTCATAGTACTGTAAGTTCCTTGTAAATTGTCACTTTTTTATATTCAACACTAAACTGTAACAGCTACAACTTTTTTTTAAAAAAAGTAATTTTTTGAACTCTTTTGTTATAAATATGAAAAAACACTTAATATCTTTAAATCATAACAAGATTCATCTGGAATTTTCTAACATGACATAAAGGCAGAAACTACCAACATACTGGTACAGTGAAAAAATACTGTGGTATGTATCAACGGAAAGAATAGCATAGTAAAAAAGTATACTGTTAACACCATGCACCCATATTCTTTTCTCTTACTTAGTTTAAGACCAAAAAGTTGTCACACAATCAAATATTTCTCTTCCCAAAACCTCAGCTTAAACCAATTATATACCATATAGATTCAACTTTTCTGACCCTGACATGTACTAAAAATGTGTTAACCCTTTTTTCTGGCAGCTTGCACCAGCCAATAAATATCTCTGATATGCTCAAAATGAGTGACAAGCTACAAACATGGTAGGAAATATTTGTAAAAATATATCTGCTTCAAGTGTCCAAGTGCTTTCTAAAATGAAAGTTTAACTGCTGTAAATGTGCACATATTTCTGCTTTCTCCCACCATTATAGGTGGGTAGAACTTAATAGGTCACTATTTAAATTGTTATATAAAAATGGACACAGGCACAATCTGTTCTGCAGCAGATGACATTGGCACATGCTATACTGCAGCAGATGACACACACATTTTGTACTACAGCAAATGACACTGGCATATGTAGTACTGCAGCAAATGACCTTGACACATTTAGCACTGCAGCAAATGACCTTGACACATTTTGTATTGCAGCAAATGACACTGACACATTTTGTATTGCAGCAAATGACACTGACACATTTAGTACTGCAGCAAATGACACTGACACATTTAGTACTGCAGCAAATAATCTTGACACATTTTGTACTGCAGTGAATGACACTGACACATTTTGTATTGCAGCAAATGACACTGACACATTTTGTATTGCAGCAAATGATATTGGCACATTTTTGAACTACAGCAAATTGTACTGGCATATTTAGGACTGCAAAAAATGATAATATCACATTTAAAACTGCAGCAAAGGAAATGGTATAGAGGAAATGTACCAAATTTTTTTTCATTTATTTATACTTTGGATTTTATACTTTACTTAAAAAGCAGAACAGCTCCCAGTAGCTTTTGTTGTTGTAGGGTTTAATGCCATTTTTAACACCATGCACCCAGTAGCTGTTGTTGTTGTAGGGTTTAATGCCATTTTTCAGCACAAGATAGGCCAGTATTCATGGTGGAGGAAAAACCTGGTAAAACTACCAAAAAAACCACTGACCCACAAGAAGATACTGGCATAGCTTTCACTAATACCCACACTGTCCAACTCCAAGACTTGAACCCATGCATATAGGTGAGATGGCAGTCATCTGTAATGGTGAGCACTTTAGACCATTCTGGGGTACCTTAGTAGCTGTAAAGTTAACAACATTACACAGGTGCAAAAGGTAGCAAATTTCGAAACTGATGCCTAATCTAAGCCATCTTTTCATGAAATACATTACTCTTATTCATAATCAATCTTCTTACCCTCTCTGCAACTTACTAACCCACCATTCACTGACTACAGGAATTTGGCAGTCAAATGCACAAAGACAGTAGGAATCCTTACCAAACTTCTTTTAATAATGTTCCTAATTGGAGCAAATCTAGCAAACTTAAAGAGTAGCTTATATGTTCAAATGTGACTGCTAATTTAAAGCACATTTAATGATTTACTTGATTTACTTAGCAATGAGTGTTTGCCTTCTAAACTGATGTTCTGTAAATTTGTTAAAAAAAAGCTTCATTAAACGTTTGCTAAACTCAGTTCAAAATTATTTTTTTCAAATGTTTCATGTTTTGGATTGATTTGATATTTTACACAAGTAGATTTTTTAGTCCTGAGGCAATCCAAGTGACACATGCCAAAGACATACCAGGTAGCCAAGTTAGACTCATCTGATGGTTGGATTTGAGAACTCCTAGATGGTATTAATTCAACTCCCACATTAAAACTATAGAAACGGTTTAACATTAACATGATATCTGAATTTCTAATACTAGTGATCAAACTAGCAGGATAGACCCAAGCTTCTACGTGGAATAAACTATAGGACTGACAGTATGTTTTTGTTTTATCTATAATGTACATGGGTCAAGTCTAGAAAGAAAAAACTTTCTGGTTTACTGCTGACCCTATTTTAGTCACTTACCAAAGAGAATATTGCTGTCTACCTGCACAAACTTAAGAATCCTGGAAGTAAGATTGTTCTATACTTTGGCTATTTTCCATCATTTCATCTAACATCTGTTTTGTCTCATTTTCATAGTGGTAATAATAACTCAAAAATATAACACAAAAGCTACATATAGAGTGAATTCTGACTAGAATTTTAAAAGAATACACATCACGCAGCATCCTTGTGTGCCACATACTGCATTCCAGATTAAATTTTTATTTCCAGACCTATATGGTCAATTCAGTCATTGCACAATTGAGTATGAACACTTGATTCTTTCATGAAACTGCATGATTTATGCATTTTACTAGTATCACTCAGAGGAACCAAAACAGAATCTGAAAAAAGTTAGACTTTTAAGTTTTTGCATCAGTGTCGATGTTCTTTTGGGCAAACAGCATCATGATACCTGAGACTCTGAGACTCTTCAGGACGTTTCTAATTCTGGCATGAAGTTTTGTTTCATTATGTCACAGATCCAAAGAAGCGACTTGACAACACTGCAGAATTTGCAACATGTAAAGTGGTTAATGAACTGAAAATGTCCACATCATATTAGGAAAGGGTTTGCCTTCAGAACTTCACTGTATTTTCTATATATAATAGAATGTGGTATACAATCCTAGATGCAAATGCGAATTCTTTTGAATTTAAAATGTAAATCAAAAATAGCGCTAAATCAATTCAGTATTGTTTTGTGTTTTTTAAGTACAAGTTTTCATGCTTTCCACTAATATTTCTACTCTCTCTCCTTCCATCACTTGTAATATTAACCAAACAGTGCTTGCACATGCAGCATCACTTATAGAAGATAACAAAACTAATCTTAAATTACAAAACCTCACCTTAATGGACACTCCCCTACAAAACCTCACCTTAATGGACACTCCCCCCATACAGATAATACAGATCGGCTGTATTGCAAAACATGATGTACAACAATCTTTTCATACATGTATTAATTTCATATGCAATGATAAGGTGTTGGGGGGACATAAAACTATTTTCAATTATGTGATAGTTATTTGTTGCTGTTGCTGCCTTTTTTCAAGATTGTAAATACCCTGGCAATATGGTGAGAATTCATCTTACCATAGGGTGGGCAATATGGTGTGAATTCATCTTACCATAGGGTGGGCAATATGGTGTGAATTCATCTTACCATAGGGTGGGCAATATGGTGAGAATTCATCTTACCATAGGGTGGGCAATATGGTGAGAATTCATCTTACCATAGGGTGGGCAATATGGTGAGAATTCAGCTTACCATAGGGTGGGCAATATGGTGTGAATTTATCTTACCATAGGGTGGGCAATATAGTGAGAATTCATCTTACCATACGTTGGGCAATATGGTGTGAATTCATCTTACCATAGGGTGGGCAATATGGTGTGAATTCATCTTACCATAGGGTGGGCAATATGGTGAGAATTCATCTAACATAGGGTGGGCAATATGGTGTGAAGTCATCTTACCATAGGGTGGGCAATATGGTGTGAATTCATCTTACCATAGGGTGGTTCTTGAATACTAGGATGCCCCTGGTCCAACCCCGAGATATCTTTCCCATGTGCATTGTTCTTCATTATTTTTTAGGGTGCAGCCTAAACTGGAGGGAGGGAGGGAAGGAATCTGGCGATATCAACAGGGAAGTATTATATCATTAAAATCAGTTTACCTGCCCTCCTCTGCCCCCCCCCATATTTTAATTTCAGTAAATAAAGTAAATCATTTAGTATCATAGCTGTATTTGTCAGTTTGGAGTAAAGCTGATGATCCCGATGCTAGTAAATGAAAAACAAACACATATACTTACTCACTTCATTGTAGAATAGAATACTACCAAATGGTATCTGAATTGGCCATTAACCTTTAGTGCCATGTTAAGGGTAGCCTACTTCTGAGCTCTGAAGCATTAAGGTCATGTGTGACACAATAAAGTGGGTGGTATTATAGAAAGGTAGACAGATGTAGCTTTACGAGGACACAAAAAAATATGGACGTTCTAGCTGCACTACAAAAATACAGAGGGAAAAACGTCACTTTTCAGATCCAAATTTTTTTCCAGCCAAAATTTGTCCAAGGTCGTAATCAGGTTTTGTGTTCGGATTTTAGACTTTCTGGCCTCAGATTAAATACACAGATCAATCTGAATTGTACACAGACATGTGAACCTTTGCAAAAAGTAGGATAAGATGGGCATTTAGAATGAAGAGTAGCCTCGACACAAAAATGATGGGTCCATTAAGCAAACAAAAAAAAAAAAAGAACTCCAATATTTACCCTTCTGCTCATGCTCAGGTGAAAGAGCCAATGAAAATCAATGTTTCTAACACAAATAGGCATTAAGTTAACCAAAAATGTCTTGGAAGTCAATGTATTAGGATGTATAATGTATTCAGAAATATCTCCCAGAATCTATTTCCTACTAGCATTTCAGGTGAAAACGACAAAAACCTCCAGGGGTTAATGGGTTAAGCTACATATACATGTATGACAATTGGACCTAAAGAAAATATGCCTTTGCTTTGGTGATGAATGATTTAGATAAGCCCATGAGGTAACTATGGCTCAAAACCTCATGGGCTTTAAGTTTTAAAAATTGAAGGTGATTCTCAGAAAGAGACTGATAAACTCTTTAGCAGTTATTGCAATCCACCTTAAAATGGTGTAAACTGTATTACCAGATGAAACATTAATGAGGAAGAAAAAGATGATTCCTGCCCTTTCTTCTCTCTTCTCAACATAGATGCATCCAAGACGTGGAATTTCAATCAAGAGTGGAGCAACTGATGGAAGCTGTCTTATTGCTAAAAACAAAAATTGTTGGCAAAAGTGAGAAATCAATTCATAATTTTCATTGAACCTTATACAACTCTATGGAGAGAGCATAAATCTTACTCCTTTGTCTCATGGACTTTAGGAAAGCAAGAAAACATTCTTATGGTTCTTAAAGGCAGTTTCAAAGGATTTTTAAAGACCACAAGACAAAAGAATGATTACATTTAGGCATTTTAGAGTGAGACATTAGTCTCTGCAGCTGATTAGAACTGCTAAGTGAGAGTAGGTCCCAATGACCTGGACTTTTTAAAAATAATGAGTGTTGGATAGGGCTGCCATGTAAGGTAGTTCCTGATAGTATAAACTGAACATTGTTTCTCTTCTTAATGGAAGAGAAGAAATCAGTCACTCTGCTCATAAAGAGACAAATGACACATTTTGTACCATAAATTTCAAGAGATTCTCCAACATACACATCAGACACAGATCATCTTCTGGACTGGTTCATGCACCTTTCTTCAAAACATACTTTTTGCAGAGAGATTTTTTGACACAAACACAAAGGTGGATAGTCTGTAGACTGTTGTGTAGGAGAGCTCTTGTGTGCTGCTATAAAAGGTCCTGCAGAGTAAGGAATCAGTCTACTAGCTGGTTGAGAAGATTGCTGAACCATGAATGATGGGGCCACAAATGGGTTATCAAAATTAACATAGCAGTGGAGTTCCCAGACTTTGTGATGTAGCTGTGTATCAAGGGTAAGCAAACATACAATTCCACATCCACTGCCCAAGCCCTTTGGGAGGGGACTTGGGAAACATAAAAGTGGAGTTTATTCTTAAGCATTGTAGCAAGTAAGTCCACCAATGAAGTTTCCTAAAGATGGAACTGTGGAATCCGATATGGATTGGCGTAGAGACCATTCAGGACCATCTTCCCTTCTCTTCTCTGCCAAAATGTTTTTCCAAGGAATGTGGCAAACTTGCAGAGTAATCCCTCTCAAGTGTTACATTTAATGATTGATTAAAAATCATTACTAAGGTAGATAAAAGGTATTCATCATTTATTTTACTGTTTTCCACAAACAGACCAGAATATTGCATGTAACTTAATGTAAATGTATACTTGGATCTACTGTAGAGTGACATTTTGGATAGATTTGTGATACTTATCAATCCCCATGGTAAAGTTATGGAAAAACCGTAACATTACAAATTCAATTTCTAAACACTTAAAAATCAAACTTTATCTCTCTGAATAGACCAATCTTTGATGCAACTTTTTCTGTGGAGGTAAACCTTAAAAAAATCTACATGTGCATGAAATGTCTTAGCTATTCCACACCTAAACTTTCAAATGCTACTTTCAATACTGAGTGATTTTAACTCAAGTCTGTTAAAGTACTGAATTGCCTCTATTTTTTTCAGGTAATGTTAATACAAGCTCTCAACAGTATATTTAACTTCTCATTATGAATCAACTGCATCCTTCCAGTCTCAACAGTTCTGGAATGCTAAACATTGTTTCAAAGAGACTCTTGCTTTGATCAGCAAACTATCACTATATGCAGGAAAGTCAATGAACCTTTTCTGCCCCCCCCCTGCACACTTTAGAAATGTATATGCTAACAAACTCAGTCCCAAATGGGTTTTGCATGTTTCTCAGTAATAATGCTTGTATTAGCAATCTGAGACAACAATGTGCACGACAAAGGTTAATAACTTATAATTAATTTGAGATTTTTAATTTTCATGAGTGAAGGTGAAATAGTCTAAAATAATTGCAGAAATGAGGAATAGATAACTGAAAATACAAAAGTCACTCAAGCATGAAATTCATGTCCCTGTAAAACTTTTAGTGAAGTTTAGTGATATGGATCCACATAACAAAATTCATGACAGGTGAAATTTTGGAGGGCATAATGAGCAAATATTTGTAATACATAAAGCACTCTAAGTCTGCAAATTAAGTCAGTGACCTAGCTTTCATATGACTTAGTTTCTATCCATGAGTTATACCTGCATAACAATTTTCCTGAGTGCAGAATCTCAAGGGCACATTGAATGAATGGTAAAAAATACAAAAGGTTGCTAGAGTATGAAAAATAGATCACAGTGACCTAGCTTTTTGCATGCTTAAATTCCTCTGTGACAGATGCAAATACTTGTCTGTTTTTGAACATAGGTAAAATAGGGTCTAAGATATATATGATGTAATAATTGCCAGACACTAAAGTCACTCAAGCATGATAGTTAGGTCATTGTGACCTCCCTTTTGTATGGTGATGTTTTGTTCTTCCTAAGATGCATACTAATTTTCATGAGCTCAAACAAGATAGGGTGCAAGATGCTACTGGGTATAACATAACGAACAAATGGTCAACATATAATGAACAAATGGACTGACTTAATTTGCAGACTTAGAGTGCTTTATGTATTACAAATATTTGCTCAAGTCATCCAAGCTTGAAAATTACATAAATGTAACCAGTTTATGGTATAGCTGAGTTGTACTTGATACCAATTGACCTTGATGACTCAATTTCTGCTGTTGATGAGTTTAACTTAGATACTAGGCCCCTAGATACTGATGTTCCAAGTTATTCAACTAAAGTAAGGTCAGTTGCCTGTTAAGTAAGGTGTGTGTGGGGTGAATTAGGTCTTGTCATTAGTCAATGCAGTCATGTGATTAGTCAATTCTTAGATGCAGCAGGGAGGTGGATGAAATGATGGTAGCATCAATGTTCATGAATGCTGGTAAAATAGTCCCCATGATACTCAGGGTGTAAGAAACAAATTTCTGAAAATTTTCAAAAAAAAAGTCACCCAAGCATGAACTATTTTGTCAGTGGCCTTGATTTAGCATACAGTGTTGCACCTTAAGAACATGATCCTAGGTTTTGTGCATTTTTTTGGGCACTGTCCCCCAAAGCCAGACCCTATGTGCACAATATTTACTCACTGTTAAATATATGTAATTAAATTGCTTGTGTTAATTTTAAAATTCTTATTTTAATTTTGTTTCATTACATTTTATTGTAATCATTATTTTCACAGGATTCAATATCTTTTTTACAAAGTATATTCTGTTTGTATGGAACTTAAAAGTATTTCATTAGCATTATTTTTAGCTGACCTCATTCAGACACTGGATAACCTGAAGTTTAAATGGTTGGTCAGTATCAAGGTCATACATACCTCACATGCATGATCACCTTGTGTCTTCAACATTTTTATTACTGGATTTTAAATGAGACTATCTAAGACTATCCCGGCACATGTATCAAGTAACTTCTGTATAGTGAGTATGTGACCTATCATAAGTGTCAAAATAATGTTTATTACTCAATATCACTGTTTTTTTAATTTAGTCATAAAAATATTTTCTGTTGTTGACAATTTCAAGTTTTTTGTTATTTAAGAATAATTTTATTCTTTGGAAAATAAGTGCTTCATCATCAAAGCTATGGACAGAGACATTCAGTGGAAATTATTCAGAGTGCTAAAGCTGGAATATTCTTTTTTGATTCATAAAATTCAACGTGGATCTTTATGACACATCAATATTTCATTTGTCTGACGTCATCATCCCTCATTTTTGAAATTCGCTGGGATTTAAAATTGGATTCATTTAAGACATTTTAGTGATAGGTTGTGTTGTTTTTGGATTATATTCACAAAAACTAAAAGTCCTTTTTCATATTTTTACTGTATTTTCTAGGGAAATAAATTATTTTTGTTAAAATTTACAAAGCTTGTTGGTTTCACTTTAATTTTTTGTTATTCTGAATGAGCCAAGATTTGTAACATCACGAAAAATAGAAAATACACATACTAGCTTTATTTAGTGCACGTCACTCTATTTCTATGTTGGTGCTAGCAATGGCCAGTCATTCAAAACACTGTTAAAATATCACTTACTATCAATTTTAAAATAACCTATTTGGCAATCAAATCATCCAAACTGTATGCTAATCTCTAGAAATGATAGATATTCAGTCTTGACACCTCAAGGACTAAATTTCAGCATCTGATTCATTAAGTTGATGGTTGCAATCAATGGTGATAATACATGTGTTAGCTCCTCATCATACCACCAACATATAGCATGATGTCCCACCCAGTCACATTATTCTGACACCTGGAGGCAGAAAAGTCCTAACACTTAATGCTGAACATCTAGTTTGGTAGCTGTTTGTACCATCTTTTTTATAAGTGTTTGGTATGACTTAGAGTTCGAAACCCATGACTTCCCACATCTGAGGCAGACACTCTAGCCACTAGGCCCAAGGTCAAGTGTATATTGACACAGGGCTAGGCCTTAATAACTTAGCAGCTTGTAAGTGTCAACCTCTCTTATTTGGAGGCATAATAAATTTTAATTAGGGTCTTTTGATAATGTGAGACAGATACATAGTGGGAAATGACAAAGCTAAGACAAACCAGAACCAAAATTTGGGTAATATTGGGATTTTTTAAAAATAAAATTAAATATTCCAGAATACTTATCAATAATGGCAGTCAAGAGAGAGTTATTCTGACTTGAAAGGGAGTGTTAGAAAGTTTTAGGCAACCTGGAATGCGAAGCTAAACAAGGGTATATGGATTCCCAGATAAAATTCAAAGCTTTAAGTACTCTCCCTTGCAAAATCAGTATCTCTAAGTTTAAAAGGTAGAACAAATTTAGCTCCAAAAAAAAGTATTTCTTGTTAGATTGTCCAAAAGATGTGTCAGAAAGTATGGGACACAGTAGTGTGAGATTCAGCTACATAGTAAGAGTGAGGCCCAGTAGAGCACATGACTAGTCTCAATTGCAAACAATATGTTCATTGACGTAAGTTGGTAATTATTATTGAATTTATTAGTTTTAAATTCATACTCCAATTTTCCTTGAGTTCAGAAAATAATCATAAATTCATATCCTGAATATAATTGAAATCATGTTGTGTAGGAATTTCATGCATTAATCAGATACACACTGAGAATTAGTCTTGAATGTTATAGGAATCATGTATCCTAAAGATTCCATGCATTTCTTCTAGCACAAATTGAGAAGTAAATTAGCTTTCTTAATTGATTTGTATCTTGTATGTTGAGAATTGATTTTCTATGCCTGGAAATGTAGGTCAATGAATTGCTAATTGGCATGGAATGTAGTTTGGATCAGGACCTGGAGTGAAGTCCATTAATTTATTTGTGAACTTAAGTTGTGAATTCTTTTAAACCAAGACTCTGTTTTAGCATTAGGAATGTGTTAACTGATAAATGTTCAGTTGGTGATTTATAGCTCACAAGATATATAGTTTATCTAAGAGTCCTAATTATATCTCCATTCCAATAGGAATGTGAGTAGTAGCTAGAAAGGACATTAGTTTATAATATGGTTGTGTGTATTAGGTTGCAAACTGACCATTAGCTTAGTTTTGCTTAATTATAATAAGATCATCTGATTTAAAATGAATGGGAATATTGTTCAATTCAAGAAGGGACAAACATGACAAACATGACATGTATTTGGGTTGTGTATTATATTTTATTTGAAGGAGAAAAAAAACACCACACCTGTACTTCACAGTGGAAAAGAGCACAGTATACAACTAAGATGGTTGATGACCCAAAGAGTTTAGATGTAGATAGAGAGAAAGAGAAGAAATACCACAATGCAAACTTATAACCAATAGTGATTTAAAAAAGACTGGAAGTAGCCAGATTATGCTGACATACCGGCACTTTGAGTACAGTACGTCACTTGATTATATCATAAAATTTATTTTATCAGTGTTACAGAATGGCTAATTGAATGTTGCACAATGTTTGTAATTTGATTTCTAAGATAAGGTGAATCATTAAAATACCATGCTATATTTCACTTTGTTTTGCAATTGATTTCAAGTTGTTATCTTTTATATATGGCTACTGTTGTTCTATTCAATATCCCTGCTCAGAACTGCTTTTCCATCCACTGATTTTCATATTTATTTTATTACACATCGATCCAGGCAATAACATTCATCATCTCCTAGATAATGATAACCAAAAAAGGATTACATTAATCTTTGACACAAACAATGATAGGATTTTTTAAGCACTTAAGGTTGTTCATTACTGATCTTATTCAGATGTTGTATTAACAAAAACATCAATATGTAAGAATGATGTAAGAAATTTTCTATTACAACCTGCTAGCTGGTCCTCCTTCCATAATGCCCGCAACAAATATTCCAATGTCTCCTCTTTTGGACCCCTTTCCGCCAGCTATATGCAAACCCAAACCACTGTCATCCTTGAGAAGATGCATTCTTGTGATGAGACGCTTCTAAACAAAAAGTAAAACTGATAATTCAAACATCAATTAATCACTAAAATAACTTATGCAGTTTATACATCCGGTTTTTTCTTGTAGCTGACTTGTGAAGCTAAAGCTGTATCATTATAGTCTTTCCATACTTTTTCGGAGAACACGGTTCATTACAGTAAATAAGCTTCTACTCTGTATTGCAATGAAATGGTTGTTGTTGTTATAGGGTTTAACCTGATTTTTTAGCACAAGATAGGCTATACATGGTGGCCAGTATTAATGGTGGAGGAAAAACCCTGGAAAAGCCCAGGAAGAACCACTAACCCATGAGAAGCTACTGTCAGGCTTTCTCACTTACCCTGGTTAGCAGAGTCTGGACTCTTACTCATAAGTTGAGATGGCAGTGATCCATAATGGTCAGGCTTTAGACCACTCAGCCACTTGGGGTCCAGCAATGAATTGGAAACAAAAACATATTTACATGGGCTCATGGTAATCTCAATTCCATACAATATAACTGATCTGTATTACTGTCCAATGTCATGATACCTCAAAATAGCATTAATCTTGAAAAAGAAACCATGACACATTATTTTGTAATTTTTTAATATCTACAATAATTTATATGCACACAAAATATGATAACTTATGAACTGCTAACTAAAAACGCATTAGAAACACATTTTCTAATCATTCTAATCAGTCTTGTTTCTCATTTCTATGCAAGTATACATGGTAATTCTTATTATCATCATCTTTTGTGATGGTTTGATGCTAACACACTAAAAACTATCCAAGTTTGATGTGACCAAGGCTGTTAGTTATAATAGGACCTCACCATAACAACAATCATGCAGATGGCATTTGTACATAAACCTTTTGTATACTGGTTTTTATGCTTGGGAGCAAAAGCTTCTTAAACAGAAAAATGACAAGAAATTTAAAAAGCCACTTGCATGATCAAGTAAGAGCTAAGTGGTATGCGGATAAAATTTGCTAATGGAGAAATTACTCAGGATACACACATATTCAATTTTAGCATAGTTTTCCACCTATGATTCATAAAAGACCAAGAATATTGTGTCACAATATGGACACCCAAGAAAATCTTATACAAATGAGGAAACATTTGTTCTGAATACAAGGAACAAAAAAACACAAGTCAATCAAGGGTCACTACCCAGTTAAATGTTTACGTATAAGGCTTAGCATGAAAACTGAATCCAACCTTAGCCTAGCTCATATCCTATTAATAATATAACTCCATTCATTTTCACAAGTTTTAATTATTAAGGTTTTGTAAAATTTGACATTAGAAATTGAAATGGGATGTGTATTACTATTTCCAAAGATGGGCCATCATTCAATCAGTCTTTATCTTTGCAGTTTGTAGCAAGAACAATAAAGAAAAATTGGTATATGCCTCTATGGAAAAAAAGTGACTTCATGGTATAAAGTTTATTTAACATCACTCAACATTACTGAAGGGCTCCAAGAGATAAGATGCTGTAGTAAATTTACAGATTTTTTCATCTGAAATAGTTGCAAAACTAATTGATATTTCAAAATGAGGTCAAGTCCAAGAGTCATATGGTTTGTTGGGCAGTGGTATTAGGATGTCATTTGGTGGGAGGGGAATGTTTTAAAACAATTGAGACTTAATCATAAACATGTTTATTATAACTGTGAGAAAATTGTGAAATAGCTCAGTGATAAAGACCAAATTTGGGTGCAATCATTCAGGCAGCATTTGACACTTTTTTTTAACCATTATTGTACATGAACTATCAATGAATATTTCTCTCAGCTGTATAAATTTGAAAGCATGATAATAAAATACCAATATATGCTAACTGCAGAATAATTATTCAGATAACATTGCCTAAATACTTAAAATTCATATATTTTATGCCTTTCAACAAATGAAAAAGATTCTTTGGAATTTTTTTGTCCATTTAAATGTGTTAAAGCTTAAATGCACTGCTGATCGAAGTATCTATTATTGAGCAGAACAAAATTTATAATGCATGAAACATACTAGACCTAAGTATATAGCTATTAGACATGCTAGACTTAAGTTGCTTATTATTATTATTATTATTATTATTATTATTATTATTATTATTATTATTATTATTATTATTATTATTATTATTTTTATTATTTAAAGATGGTAACAAAATTAGCTAAGAACTAATCTACCTTGATGTGAAATACAAAACTTAAGTATATATTGCTTTGTGACATACCAGACTTGACATCATAGACTTAAAGTATATGTCTTTGTGACATACTAGACTTAATTATATGGCTATGTGACATACAAGACTTAATTATATGGCTATGTGACATACAAGACTTAATTATATGGCTATGTGACATACATGACTCAAGTATATGGCATTGTGACATCCCCTATGAAAACAAATTCCTGACTTCATGAACAATCATGAATGTTCATGAATGTTCATGAACATACTTGAAATGTTCATGATCAGTTTATCACTTGAGTTCATGAACTAATAGCCATGAACGTTCATCACCTAAGTTCATGAACACTTCAAGAAATTTGATGAATCATGTACTTTTGTTCATGAACACAATGATGAACTTTTATGAACTATTATTATATCTTTGAAGTTTTCTGAAATGTCATGAATTTGCTTCATGAACAATTCAAGTACTTTGATGCACCATTAAGATATTTCTTAAAAATGTTTTTGAAATTTCTATATCATTATATTCATAAAATGTTTATGAAAATTAATCATACAAACTTTTCACAATATTAGTGAAATATAAATAAAGGTGAATAATTTTTTTAAATTTTATGATACTGTATAAATGTTCAGAGATCTTTTATTCAATACTTGTGTACTTAACTTGAGTAGTTCTAGATTAATATAGAAAAATATTTTTCTGGCCCTCATGAAAAAATTGACTTGCTATAAAAGCTTTCAACGACTTTGTTCTAACGTTTTTGTCCAGTTTTGTCTAAAACTGCATATTTTATTGACTTTGTAACTGGTTGCCAAGTTGCAGTAAAAACGGAAATATGTAAACAACGATTTTCCTGACTGTGAAAGAAGACGTGATATGATTGGGTAAAATACGCGCGTGATTTCAGCGGCTGAACACAAAGGGTTTGGAACAAGCAACACTTGTGAACAAAAATCATGGATTCCCGTGAAATTAACAGATGAGAATATTTTCAATACGATTTCTTTTAAGTACATAGAAGTGCTGAGAAGGAATTATGAAGAATATGAAGGAATTGACTTGATAAGAGCAAAATTAGGTGGAAAAGCATACACAGTGGGATCATCAAAATTACGGTGAGTGTTTCTTTTTCTTCATCATTTATTATTTTTAAATGGGAATTACATGTATAATTTATTGGTTTTTATGTCATCATATAGTTTTAACCAAACTAATATATTTGGTTTCTGTCAGACCCAATTTAAACTTTCTCTTTGAATTTTTAAAAAAAACACGCAATATTATACCCCACCCCCTTTTTCGATCTTGATACTATATGCAGTACTGTATCGGCGATATGAATTTATATGTTAGGTATCGTTTTATGTTTCATGACATCACTATTTATATGATATGATGTAATTTTGTAAATTAAAACAAAAACAAAAAACTAATGTGTCAAACTGTACATAATACATGTGCTACTAACGCAATCAAACTTGAAGCAGCTATATGCAACATCCGGCATCAGAGAGATACATTTTTATAAAAACATTTGACTCTTGTGACTTATAATACATATGGCAAGTCAGCTTAAGTTAAAATACAACTAGTGAACAAATTTCTCCAATAATGTAAATGCCCAGTAAGTTGTGTATTAAGTGTAAGGGATTAAATAATTTTGAGTTGGATCCGTAAAGTTGGGTACAGAAATAATGTGCTAAAAGCTGAAGACAATGTTGATCATAGGTTGTCTGTAATTAACTTTATCTTTCTTTCAGATCAGATAGCAGAAAAGGAAAATTATTAGATGATGAAGTTTATAAGATAAGGAGGAAAATTTGACAACTGGAGGATCTTACAGCCAAGATGGAATAGACATTAAAAAGTGACTGCTGCAGCAATGTTAAAGATTCATACAGTAATCAAATGAACAGCTTAAGTTGCAGATGGAGACATTCAGTAGTGACAATAGGTGGAATTTCATTAAATTAAAATTAGGCCCTGACTGTCTTTACAAAAAAGAGTTATCTGACAGGTCAGTTTTGGGGTGGGGATCCATGTCTTCAGGAGAAACATCAGTGGAATTAGCTCCATGACAATCACAGATAAATATGCTTCAGCAGTTGATTGAACACAACTGTCCCATTATCTCTTGAACAATTTTCAAAGAAAAATTACAAAACATACAGAAAGTGTTGCTAAGAATAAAAAAGGAATATCACTTAATGTCAGTTTACATGTTCTTAGTTGCATATTAAAAATTATATCTGAAATTAAATAGTTTTTTAAGATAGTATATTGCATTTTATACTCTTTTAAAAAAAAACCACATCTAAGGTTATTTGATGATTCAGGATGAAATAGGTATTTGTAGGTTTGTCACACAATCAAATATTTTTAGGAACTGTTCATGAAGTCATGAAAAATGAGGAACATTGTTCATCATAGTTCATGAATATGTTCATTAACTGTGATGGATGATGATGAACCAGTTAGTGAACTTTTATGAACTGTTCATGAATTCAGTTCATGAATAGTTCATGAACGTTCAAGAACAGTTTGTAAAGTTATCGTTCATGAATGTTCATGAATTCATTTAATTTCATCATTGACAGAATTGACCATTTTCAGTTCATACACATTCATGAATGGTTCATGAACCTTTTGATGAACTTTCAGGGATGGTTCATGAACAGGTTCATGAACCGTTCAAGAATAGTTCATGTACGTTCATGAATTGTTCATGATGATTTCATAGGGGTAAGCATACAGCTAGGTAATATACTAGATGCATATGGCTATGTGACAAAACAGACTTAATTATATGGGTTTGTGATATACTAGATCTAAGTATATGGCTATGTGACATACAAGAGTTTATTGCTATGTGACATATGACTTAAGTATAGAGCTATGTGACATACTATACTTATGTATATGACTATCTGATATACTAGACTTAAGTATATGCCTATGTGACATACCTGAAAGACTTTGGAATTCCACCAGAGTCATTGTCCATAAGCAGAAGAATGTCACAAACATAGTCCATGCAACGAAATTGACCCACTACAGTACTAAGATCACAGAAAGTTCCAGCTGCAAAGAGCTGTTTGAGATTACTAACTAACAAGCTACTGTCAAGGAACAAATGTACACTATTTCCAGCTACCATCTATCAGGTCAACCTTCTGGACCTGTTTGCAAATTTCTTCCGTGACAAAGTACAAACCATCAGAGGTAAACTTGACAACACAGTTTCAGTTGACTCGTCACCGAACAGTTGCGATACAGACTTTCAGCTGTAACCATTAGCAGCATCTGAACCTGTCTCTATGGATTTAGTATGTACAATTGTGATAAAGAGGGCACCAAAGTCATGTGAACTGGATCTGATTCCGACATCACTGCTGCTAGAGTGCTTGGATCCAATATTACCTTCAATAACTGATGTTATTAATATGTCTCTCTCATCTGGGGAATTCCCATCATTATACTAAACTGCCAATATAAAACTTCTGCTGAGGAAACCAATTGTGACTATAATGATCTAAAGAACTACCGCCCAGTTTCTTCTAATCTCCCATTCATGTCAAAAATCTTAGAAAAGTTGTTCTATCCCAACTTGTATCTCATCTGAATTCAAACAGTCCTTTTAGCAATGTACAGTCTGCATATTAAACACAGAACTGAAACTGCTCTCTGAAAGTAGTCAATGACTTTCTCTCTGCTTTGGATGGCGGAAAGACTACAGTCCTCACTCTCCTTGACTTATCTGTAGCATTTGGCACTATAGACCATGATATATTACTTCACCTTCTCCAGCAGGTATTTTGCATTCACAATATGGCCTTACTATGGCTCAAGTCTTACTTGGTCAACAGGACACAAATTGTAAAATGGAAAACACTCCAGCCCAGTTGATCTATGCTGTTGTGTTTCACAGGGGTCTTTTCTTGCACCTGTTTTCTTCATTCTGTACACTCATCTACTCCCAAGTGTCATAGATCATAATTCAGTGTCTCAACCAATTGTGTGCTGATGAAACTCAAATATACAAATCTAGCCATCCAGCTGAAGTTGGAGCTACCATCCAAGACATAGAGGTGCATTTTTGATGTGAGATCATGGATGACAAGTAACAAGCTGCAGATGAATGATGATAAAACTGAAGCCATTATTATTACAAAACAAAGACTTTCTCATTCACATCCTTTACTTCAGACAACAAATATTAGCAACAACAACATTAAATTCAAGCTATCAGTACCTCGGTGTCACTCTTGACAGTACTCTCTCAATGCATCAAAATCATGAATATATGCTGGGCTGCATATCTTGAGCCGAGACACGCATCAGCTTCAGCTCCATTCACAAGTATCTGTCAGTTGATGCCACAAAAACACTTGTGTGTTTCTTAGTACTTTCAAGACTGGACTATTGTAGCTCAATTCTGTCTGGTTCATATCAATATCTACTTCATAAACTTCAACAAATTCAAAACACTGCTGCTCAGATAATCCTTAGAGTACCACGATCAGAGCACGCCTCTCCGCTGCTCTGTACTCTACATTTGTTATCCTTACATCCAGAAACACAAAATTTGTTCTCTGTGCTACATTTCACTGGCGGGTTCCAGTAAAACATACTTATCTGATCTCACCTTAAATATAGGGCTGTTTGACATTTTAGACTTCAGTATATAGCTTTGTCACATACTAGACTTAATTATATGACATTCTGACTTAAGTACATGGCTTTGTGACATACCAGACTGATGTATGTGGCTATGTGACATAGCAGACTTCAAAAGATGGGTTTGTGACATAATGGACTTTGGTATATCACAAAGCCATGTACTGGACTTTAGTATATGGCTTTGTGATATACTTGACTTAAGTACATGGCCAAGTGACATACTGGACTTCAGTACATGGCTTGTGAAATACACAACTTTAATATATTACTTTGTGACATACCATACTGAAATAATATATGACTTTGCGATATACCAGACTTAAGTATATGCTTTGTGACATACCAGACAAATGTATATGGTCTTGTGATACACTAGACTTAAGCATATGGTTTTGTGATATGCTAGACTTAAGCATATGGTTTTGTGATATACTAGACTTAAGTATATGGCTTTTTGTCATACATGTACCAGACTTAAGTATTATGACTGTAATATACAAGACAATGAATGTGGCATACAAGACTGATATAAAAGTTTATTCACACTTTGTACCCTTTCCAAAGAATATACTGATCCTTTAAAATATTAGACTTGTCCTTGTTGTTGAATGGCTTAGAACAATTACATGTACATAAAATATTAGACTTGTCCTTGTTGTTGAATGGCATAGAACAATTACATGTACATAAAATATTAGACTTGTCCTTGTTGTTGAATGGCATAGAACAATTACATGTACATAAAATATTAGACTTGTCCTTGTTGTTGAATGGCATAGAACAATTACATGTACATAAAATATTAGACTTGTCCTTGTTGAATGGCATAAAACAATTACATGTACAATGCTTGTTCACACTGATGACATTCTGAATATCTGAATAACAGTAAGTGACTAAGCTATTAACAGTATCAATGTTTACTTTCTGTATTTGTTTTTTCTCTTCATACTAAAGCTTTGATTACATTTACCTGGGAAAAGTAAATGCTAAAGATATTATGCCGAGGATAATTTAGGTTGTGTTCATGAAACAGTCAAGCTTGCTCACCTTTCCTGATATTGGTGAAGAACAGTTTCCGCCTTGGTCCAGCTCATCTATGCTACATTCACTTCCAGGTGTAGAGTTGTTCTGCAGTCTGTACATTTCCATTCGTGATACTTTTCTTTTCTGGTATTTGCTAAGCATTGGCAAGTCTGGATCTGACTGATAAATACTGCTATGTAAGTGATAATTGGATAACGGCTTTAGAATGTCCCCCTGTCTTGTGTGGTCTTGATGATTTAAATAATCAACAGGCGCATTATTCCACTCAAAAACTTCCTCAACTGCCGAGGCACTATGAGTTCGAAATGTTTCTTCATTATAATTTTCTGACTCCTCAAGTTTAACTGCTGTCCCACATCTTCTTCGTGATGATGGGGAAGCCACATAATTGCAATATTTGTCAAAATAGGAAGACAGTTGTGGCAAAAGACTAGATTCTACTGCAGACTCCATGAACACATCATCATTCGATGCAGTCAAACTATTAAATGAACTATTTAATGACTTCACATTTAAAGAACTCTCATTAACATAGTCATGATAAGTGTCTGAATGGATGCAGTTCATGGACTGTGATAGGCCGTTTT
Source organism: Potamilus streckersoni (assembly GCA_016746295.1). Classification (NCBI taxonomy): domain Eukaryota; kingdom Metazoa; phylum Mollusca; class Bivalvia; order Unionida; family Unionidae; genus Potamilus; species Potamilus streckersoni. Next base: position 129,733 of record JAEAOA010001691.1, read on the forward strand.
GATTTGAGTATCGAGAATGGAATGTCCGAGTCCCATGTGATGATGAATCAATATCCAACACTGGTGTGGAGATCTGACGTGAAAAGCTTACCGACGTTTCTGTTGAGGTAGGTGGAAGTGGCGCCTGTTTTTTCCTCCTTCTTCTTATCTTTAACTCAATTTTTCCTGATGTTACTGCAGCAGCAAGGATACTCCTGCAAGACAAATAAAAATTTGCTGTCATGAACTGTAAATTCAACTAATGCATTGCTGCATAGTTAGGGTGACAGATTTGATACCCACCAAAAAGTGCCATGGCCAAATGTATTTTTTTTTCCATGGATCCTTGAGAAAGGCAATTAGCTCCATTTCTGTTGCATGATATAGTCTATAATGTGTTAAATTTAGTACCATTAAATGCAACAAAAAACAAAACCAAAATTGGGCCATGAGTGGCCGAGTCATAGCAGCTTTCTGTTATGGATCACTGCCATCTCACCTCTGTCTGGTGGGTTCAAGTCTAGATTTGGCTAATGTGGATATATGAGAAAGATTACCAGTAGCTTCTCATGAGACAGTGGTTCTTTCTGGTTTTCCCTGGTTCTTCCTCCACCATTAATACTTGCTGCCATGTATAGCCTATTGTGTGCTGAAAAAAGGCTTTACGCCCAACAACAACAACAACAACAACAACAAAACCCAAATAGTGCAAACCTAAACATTTTGTTATGTCTGTGGACCATCAACCATTAGTAACACTGTGAAAAACAATTACATGATTTAGGTGCACATTGTATGCTTGTCAGACATTCATCCTAAGCTATGTTTTGTAGTCAAATATCATGTATGTGAAATACAAATTAAAATACTCAAAGCTTCAACAATTTGTATCATTTATCATAACATTTTCAGGCTGTACCAAAATATTAACACTAATTAACATGGGGCCAAGTTTCAACATGACAGAATCTAACTTTAAAAATAGGCATTGTCATGTTTTGCAATAGGTCAGTCTTATTCACATTAGGGTACAATTTCATGGACTACAACAGTCTTATTCACATTAGGGTACAATTTCATGGACTACAACAGTCTTATTCACATTAGGGTACAATTTCATGGACTACAACAGTCTTATTCACATTAGGGTACAATTTCATGGACTACAACAGTCTTATTCACATTAGGGTACAATTTCATGGACTACAACAAACCAACAAGACTAAGGCCAACAAAAAATATTCTGCTTGTAAAGACAATAAGATTTTGTTCTGCGATTCACTAATTTAAGCACCACAGAAAGCATTGTCTTTTACAAAGCCATAAAAACTGACACCCATGGAAATAAATAAATCTGGATGGTTACCATTATTTTTTATCAGATATCATCGAGTATGATTTTTAATACTGTAACTATGATGTGAATTAAATAATGAAGCATTAACAGACTTTGCATGGATATTTTATTACATTCTCCATCATATATGAATATGTTCTGGATGATCTTCAGTGAATGTTACATTTTGCTTATGTTTAAATAGTGGGCTACAAATGATCATAATAAAGAGCATAATTATGAAAATAAATCCTGTTCTGATCATATCCAATCAATGAGATATTTCAACTAAAAATGTTTAGTCCAATGTTGTCAGTATGCTGCTACTGTTATAAGCACAGTTTATGTTATACTATAATGAACCAGCTAATCAATATAAATTATATTACCACTCCAGATGTCCCATAAGTACCTGAAATGCCAACACTTGATTACTGTGAGATTTGACATAACAGATGTCCCATAAGTACTTGAAATGCCAACACTTGATTACTGTGAGATTTGACATAACAGATGTCCCATAAGTACTTGAAATGCCAACACTTGATTACTGTGAGATTTGACATAACAGATGTCCCATAAGTACTTGAAATGCCAACACTTGATTACTGTGAGATTTGACATAACAGATGTCCCATAAGTACTTGAAATGCCAACACTTGATTACTGTGAGATTTGACATAACAGATGTCCCATAAGTACTTGGAATGCCAACACTTGATTACTGTGAGATTTGACATAACAGATGTCCCATAAGTACTTGAAATGCCAACACTTGATTACTGTGAGATTTGACATAACAGATGTCCCATAAGTACTTGAAATGCCAACACTTGATTACTGTGAGATTTGACATAACAGATGTCCCATAAGTACTTGAAATGCCAACACTTGATTACTGTGAGATTTGACATAACAGATGTCCCATAAGTACTTGAAATGCCAACACTTGATTACTGTGAGATTTGACATAACAGATGTCCCATAAGTACTTGAAATGCCAACACTTGATTACTGTGAGATTTGACATAACAGATGTCCCATAAGTACTTGAAATGCCAACACTTGATTACTGTGAGATTTGACATAACAGATGTCCCATAAGTACTTGAAATGACAACACTTGATTACTGTGAGATTTGACATAACAGATGTCCCATAAGTACTTGAAATGACAACACTTGATTACTGTGAGATTTGACAGATTCATAACAGCATCTTGATAATTCATTAGTTCTATACCAGGGAGCTAAAGAACTAGTTTATCAAATTTTTTTGATGAACTATGTTTTGAAAATGTGGAATTCATTGTAATTAAGTATTTTCCTCATAAATATTCCATGGGGTCAAATTTTGGTATTCATTACACAGCACACGTTTACTATAAGACCCTTGAAAAACATCCTGGTATTCATTACACAGCAAACATTCACTATAAGACCCTTAAAACCATCATGGTATTCATTACACAGCATACATTTACTATAAGACCCTTTAAAAAAACATCCTGGTATTCATTACACAGCATGCTTTTACTATAAGACCCTTTTAAAGAAAACATCCAGATATTCATTACACAGCACACTTTTACTATAAGACCCTTAAAAAACATCCTGGTATTAATTACACAGCACACATTTACTATAAGACCCTTTAAAAAAACATCCAGATATTCATTACACAGCACACTTTTACTATAAGACCCTTAAAAAACATGGTATTAATCACACAGCATACTTTTACTATAAGACCCTTAAAAAAAATCCTGGTATTAATTACACAGCACACTTTTATTATAAGACTCTTTAAAAAAACATCCTGCAATTCATTACACAGCATGCTTTTACTATAAGACCCTTTAAAAACATCCTGATATTCTTTACACAGCATACTTTTACTGTAACACCCTTAAAAAACATCCTGGTATTCATTACACAGCACACTTTTACTATAAGACCCTTAAAAAACATCCTGATATTCTTTACACAGCATACTTTTACTATAAGACCCTTAAAAACTTCCTGGTATTAATTACACAGCAAACTTTTACTGTAAGACCCATTAAAAAACATCCTGATATTCTTTACACAGCATACTTTTACTATAAGACCCTTAAAAAACATCCTGATATTCATTACACAGCACACTTTTACTATAAGACCCTTAAAAAACATCCTGATATTCTTTACACAGCATACTTTTACTATAAGACCCTTAAAATACATCCTGGTATTCATTACACAGCACACTTTTACTATAAGACCCTTAAAAAACATCCTGGTATTAATTACACAGCATACTTTTACTATAAGACCCTTTAAAAAACATCCTGGTATTCATTACACAGCATGATTTTACTATAAGACCCTTTAAAAAAACATCCTGGTATTCATTACACAGCACACTTACTATAAGACCCTTAAAAAACATCCTGGTATTAATTACACAGCATACTTTTACTATAAGACCCTTAAAAAAAACATCCAGATATTCATTACACAGCAAACTTTTACTATAAGACCCTTAAAAATCATCCTGATATTAATTACACAGCATGCTTTTACTATAAGACCCTTTAAAAAAAACATCCTGGTATTAATTACACAGCATGCTTTTACTATAAGACCCTTAAAAAACATCCTGGTATTAATTACACAGCACACATTTACTATAAGACCCTTAAAAAACATCCTGGTATTCATTACACAGCATGCTTTTACTATAAGACCCTTAAAAAACATCCTGGTATTAATTACACAGCACACATTTACTATAAGACCCTTAAAAAACATCCTGATATTCATTACACAGCCTGCTTTTACTATCAGACCCTTTAAAAAATATCCTGGTATTCATTACACAGCACAATTTTACTATAAGACCCTTAAAAATCATCCTGATATTAATTACACAGCATGCTTTTACTATAAGACCCTTTAAAAAATATCCTGATATTCATTACACAGCACACTTTTACTATAAGACCCTTAAAAATCATCCTGATATTAATTACACAGCATGCTTTTACTATAAGACCCTTTAAAAAAAACATCCTGGTATTAATTACACAGCATACTTTTACTATAAGACCCTTAAAAAAATTCCTGGTATTCATTACACAGCACACTTTTACTATAAGACTCTTAAAAACATCCTGGTATTAATTACACAGCATACTTTTACTATAAGACCCTTTAAAAAAACATCTAGATATTCATTACACAGCCTGCTTTTACTATCAGACCCTTTAAAAAATATCCTGGTATTCATTACACAGCACACTTTTACTATAAGACCATTAAAAAACATCCTGGTATTAATTACACGGCATACTTTTACTATAAGACCCTTTAAAAAAACATCTAGATATTCATTACACAGCCTGCTTTTACTATCAGACCCTTTAAAAAATATCCTGATATTCATTACACAGCACACTTTTACTATAAGACCATTAAAAAACATCCTGGTATTAATTACACAGCATACTTTTACTATAAGACCCTTTAAAAAACATCCTGATATTCATTACACAGCCTGCTTTTACTATCAGACCCTTTAAAAAATATCCTGGTATTCATTACACAGCACAATTTTACTATAAGACCCTTAAAAATCATCCTGATATTAATTACACAGCATGCTTTTACTATAAGACCCATTAAAAAACATCCTGGTATTAATTACACAGCATACTTTTACTATAAGACCCTTAAAAAAATTCCTGGTATTCATTACACAGCACACTTTTACTATAAGACTCTTAAAAACATCCTGGTATTAATTACACAGCATACTTTTACTATAAGACCCTTTAAAAAAAGATCCTGGTATTCATTACACAGCACACTTTACTATAAGACCCTTAAAAATCATCCTGGTATTAATTACTCAGCACACTTTTACTATAAGACCCTTAAAAAACATCCTGGTATTCATTACGCAGCATACTTTTACTATAAGACCCGTAAAAAACATCCTGGTATTAATTACACAGCACACGTTTACTATAAGACCCTTAAAAAACATCCTGGTATTCATTACACAGCATGCTTTTACTATCAGACCCTTTAAAAAATATCCTGGTATTCATTACACAGCAAGAATTTTACTATAAGACCCTTAAAAAACATCCTGATATTCTTTACACAGGACACTTTTACTATAAGACTCTTAAAAAACATCCAGGTATTAATTACACAGCATATGTTTACTATAAGACCCTTTAAAAAAACATCCAGATATTCATTACATAGCAAACTTTTACTATAAGACCCTAAAAAACATCCTGGTATTAATTACACAGCATGCTTTTACTATCAGACCCTTTAAAAAATATCCTGGTATTCATTACACAGCAAGAATTTTACTATAAGACCCTTAAAAAACATCCTGATATTCTTTACACAGGACACTTTTACTATAAGACTCTTAAAAAACATCCAGGTATTAATTACACAGCATATGTTTACTATAAGACCCTTTAAAAAAACATCCAGATATTCATTACACAGCATGATTTTACTATAAGACTCTTAAAAACATCCTGGTATTAATTACACAGCATACTTTTACTATAAGACCCTTTAAAAAAAGATCCTGGTATTCATTACACAGCACACTTTACTATAAGACCCTTAAAAAACATCCTGGTATTAATTACTCAGCACACTTTTACTATAAGACCCTTAAAAAACATCCTGGTATTCATTACGCAGCATACTTTTACTATAAGACCCTTATAAAACATCCTGGTATTCATTACACAGCACACGTTTACTGTTAAGACCCTTTTAAAAAAAAAACATCCAGATATTCATTACACAGCACACTATTACTATAAGACCCTCTAAAAATATCCTGGTATTAATTACACAGCATACTTTTACTATAAGACCCTTTAAAAAAACATCCTGGTATTAATTACACAGCACACTTTTACTATAAGACCCTTTAAAAAACATCCAGATATTCATTACACAGCACACTTTTACTATAAGACCCTTAAAAAACATCCTGGTATTCATTACACAGCACACTTTTACTATAAGACCCTTAAAAAACATCCTGGTATTAATTACACAGCATACTTTTACTATAAGACCCTTTAAAAAAACATCCAGATATTCATTACACAGCACACTTTTACTATAAGACCCTTAAAAAAAACATCCAGATATTCATTACACAGCACACTTTTACTATAAGACCCTTAAAAAACATCCTGGTATTAATTACACAGCATACTTTTATTATAAGACCCTTTAAAAAAACATCCAGATATTCATTACACAGCATGCATTTACTATAAGACCCTTTAAAAACCATCATGGTATTCATTACACAGCACACTTTTACTATAAGACCCTTTACAAAACATCTAGATATTCATTACACAGCACACTTTTACTATAGGACCCTTTAAAAACATCCTGGTATTCATTACATAGCAAACTTTTACTATAAGACCCTATAAAAACATCTTTCTAAACCAAGGTTGCAATAAGTAAACCTATATGTACCATAATGGATCAATCCAATGTTTCAATGCTTTACACCAGCAACATCTAATGGATATCACAAGTTACCTCCCTTAGTATACAACTGCTCAACAGGGTTAAATAGTAGTGAAATGAACCAGTATTTCAGCCAAAAATGATGGAGGCAACTGTTTTCAAAAGGGTACGTTTTCAAATTAATTATGAAAAGTCGGACTACATACCAGAAGGAAGATATTATTGATGTATTCAGGAAAAGGATGTATTTGTGCAAACAGAGGCCAGTAGTGGAAAATTGCTAATTTATGAATCTATTACAGCTGTGTGCATCCCTTATCTCTATTATGCAGGAACTGTTCAAATTTCAGCAACTAGATTTTGATTAAATGAAGTGGCTTAGTACTGCATCCAATGAAATTCACAGATCCAAAGTACTGAAATAAGGATATAGCCAATATTGTTTTCAAAGTGCTGATACTACAAACACCCCACACCCTAAACTACTAACAATTCCTGTTATGAGTCAAGTATGGTGCTAGATGCCATTGATTATGAGTTGTAAAATTATATGTATACTATGCAACTAAAATGGACAGTATGAAAGAATTATGAGAGAATGTATTGGTGCAAACTGTTTTAGATATTTTTGCAGTATTTTTTTCATGGTCAGTGTGACACGTAGCAATTGCTCTGACATATGGTCTAGGCTCATAATAACTTATTCCCTATGATGTGACAAGTTATGTTTTGGACACTAGAGGTTTTTTAAATATGGTGAGGCAGATAGGAGAGTGATGCTAACATAATATCTTATAGCAGAACATGACAATGCTTAGGAAAGCCAGAACATGACAAAGCTTAGGAAAGCCAGAACATGACAAAGCTTAGGAAAGCCAGAACATGACAAAGCTTAGGAAAGCCAGAGCATGACAAAGCTTAGGAAAGCCAGAGCATGACAAAGCTTAGGAAAGCCAGAGCATGACAAAGCTTAGGAAAGCCAGAGCATGACAAAGCTTAGAAAAGCCAGAACATGACAAAGCTTAGGAAAGCCAGAACATGACAATGCTTAGGAAAGCCAGAGCATGACAAAGCTTAAGAAAGCCAGAGCATGACAAAGCTTAGAAAAGCCAGAGCATGACAAAGCTTAGGAAAGCCAGAACATGACAAAGCTTAGGAAAGCCAGAACATGACAAAGCTTAGGAAAGCCAGAACATGACAAAGCTTAGGAAAGCCAGAACATGACAAAGCTTAGGAAAGCCAGAGCATGACAAAGCTTAGGAAAGCCAGAGCATGACAAAGCTTAGTAAAGCCAGAGCATGACAAAACTTAGGAAAGCCAAAGCATGACAAAGCTTAGGAAATCCAGAGCATGACAAAGCTTAGGAAAGCCAGAACATGACAAAGCTTAGGAAAGCCAGAGCATGACAAAGCTTAGGAAAGCCAGAGCATGACAAAGCTTAGGAAAGCCAGAAAATGACAAAGCTTAGGAAAGCCAGAACATGACAAAGCTTAGGAAAGCCAGAACATGACACGTGAGGTTTTTTAAATATGGTGAGGCAGATAGGAGAGTGATGCTAACATAATATCTTATAGCAGAACATGACAAAGCTTAGGAATGCCAGAACATGACAAAGCTTAGGAAAGCCAGAACATGACAAAGATTAGGAAAGCCAGAACATGACAAAGCTTAGGAAAGCCAGAACATGACAAAGCTTAGGAAAGCCAGAACATGACAAAGCTTAGAAAAGCCAGAAAATGACAAAGCTTAGGAAAGCCAGAACATGACAAAGCTTAGGAAAGCCAGAACATGACAAAGCTTAGGAAAGCCAGAACATGACAAAGCTTAGGAAAGCCAGAACATGACAAAGCTTAGGAAAGCCAGAGAAAAAGTTTGGGAAATCTTGGGTCATTGGATATAAACTTTTATCCAAGATCCTTGCTCTTTATTTGCGTTAAAGTTTTTTTTATATATAATCTACATCACTGGAAAAATTATTTATTCCTGCAATAATATCTAGGCAGAAATCATTTATACTGTTGTATTCAGATTCTGATTTGGGTGAAATTATTTATTCTTCACTGGAAATACAATGTGTTCTATAATATTCTTGGAAATGGACATTAAGTTGGAATTATAGTGAATTCAGACAAGGAAACCTTGGATTATATTACTGCGATTCAACAAAAGACTGTTGGCTCATCATTACAATTCAGACCACTGGTAGATTAGCACATCACAGAATCACAGATAATTTGCCACTATAGGGCACATCAACACCATTATAAATTATTTGGAATACCACTAAAGTTTATTCTGAACTTAATTAATTAGGACTCGTGTTAGTTATTCTAGGATAATTTGGGATTTAATTTGCAACTCTTTAAGTTCTTTAACATTTTCACTTTGAATTCTAGGGAAAGAAATTATTTGTTGAATTTTAAAAGCAGAGTAGTGTATCTTTGGGAAGACAGTTTCCATTTCAACTTGCATTAAAACCAACCAAGCAAACAGCAATTCACACATCATTTCTGATTGGATAATTGTTGCCTTTTTGTGTGAAACATCAAATTATTAATAATAATAATAATTATATTATATTCTTCTTCTTCTTCTTCTTCTTTTTATTTTTATTATTATTATTATTATTATTATTATTATTATCATTATTATTATTATTATTATTATTATTATTATTATTATTATTATTATTATTATTATTATTATTATTATTTAACTCTATTATCACCACTGTAAACCATTTTTAAAGTCTGCTATATTATCAAGTCTTACAAAAGTATAAATATTATGCTACATGTTTATAAACTACCTTGTAAATCAAGCCAACTGCAAACACAGACATGATCTGCCATCATATCAAGTGATAACAGATCTAAGTCTATGCAGTTTGCAGTTAAAGTATTGCAAGCAAGTATAAACAGTATTATCTTTATGTTGTGATTTCAAAATTTGGTGTGTGTATGTGTCTGTGTGTGTGGCATATCTTAAAACTGTATTAACATGAAACTCAAGCTTACTATTTCCAAACATTTGCTAGCTAATGTTAGTAGAATTATTGAAATAAAGTGAGAATCATATAAATGTCATGATTTTCTCACCTTTAATCCCTCTCATACACTAATACCATAATTAAAATCAACACTGACTTAAATTTATTTAGTACTAAAGTATCATATATAATTTATTTTTCAAACTTGAGCATGGTTTTAGAATATAGGACCAGTCTCATATACCACATGTTTAAACACTGACAGAGCCATGAAGAAAGCAGTGGGCCTGTAATCTACATATCCAGATATTTATGGATCCAACTGCAAACTGTATAGACTTGGAGCTGACACAGCATAAAGTTCCATCAAATCTGTGTCTGTTGAGGTTTTTACTAGGACTAATCTCTAGAACAAACAGTACATTATACAATGACATAGCCTTGTTGTTTACAGTTGGACTCCCAACCTAAAAGAAGAAGTTGTTGTTGTTGTTATAGGGTTTAACGCCATTTTTCAGCACCAGATAGGCTATACATGGCGGCCAGTATTAATGGTGGAGGAAGAACCCTGGAAAACCCAGGAAGAACCACCAACCCATGAGAATCTACTGGCAGGCTTTCTCACTTACCCACCTTAGCTGAATCTGGACTCAACTCACCCAGACAGGTGAGATGACAGTGATCTGTAACAGACAGCGCTTTAGACCATTTAGACCATTTGGTCACTCAGGGCCCCCTTAAAGAAATATTTACGTCAATAAAATTATAGTGAATTCAGACAAGGACATTTTAGGTTATATTACTGTTTCTTTAAATTTGATTGGCATATCTTCACATCACAAACTACTTAAAGGCAGATCAACAAATTCAGTTAGATTTTATTTACAAAACCACTGGAAGTTCATTAAAACTTTATTCATAGGAAAGAACTTCCTGCACTATGTGGGATTAAATTCACATGTTTAAATTTTCACTTTGTATTTAAGGTAAATATATTATTTGTTAGTTTTGTATAACTTGTTGGTTTTTGCTCTTTTTGATTATTTAGTTTAAGACCAAACTGTTAAAACAGTTTCCAGATACCATTATATCCATTGTAATATTTCTCCCATACTCACATGAAATAATGCATATTCAAGGGATTTTTCTTGGAGTGTTAGAAAGGCCCCACCCCCACCCCAACCCCAAGTACAACCTATAAGAAAGAAAGAATATAGCAGATACCTGACCCACTACCCAAGACATTTATCAACTTGAGTGCTAACTGAATCTGAAAATGTCCAAGGACCTTTGTCATAAGTGTCATATTAAATAAGCAATACATATTGAACATAAGTCTGCATCTAAATGTATTACCTGGAGTTTTGTGAACAAAGGAAAAACATAAAATTTAAATTGCTCATTTTAAAAATATTCACACTGTCATTTGTCATTGAGTCTCATATTTTGGGTGCTGAACAGTTAGAGAAGCATTTTCTTTCGGGGGTTCTATTATTTCAAAAAGAAATTATCTGACATCATGAAAGTAAGACTTTGTTGAAAATTAGTGTAATTTACAACATTACCAACGTAAGTGATCTACATGAGGACTTTCATGCCAGCACATGTAAAACTTACCAAACTATTGTTTTAAGTTATGGGTCAGTATCATTAAACTTGCAACCATTTCAGTTATCTCTTTAATCACAGAATCCCTAAACCCTTCCAGAAGGCACTGATTTTCAAGTACTGTATTAGACAAAAGGAGAAATAAGATAAGTTGTGTTGGTGGGAACATAGCTTGGCTGGGATTTGTTTTTAATTCTGGACAGCTAGACTGTATAATATTTCAATCCTTCCTTCTGATTTTATTATACTCCAATACTTTTTTTTTAAAAAAAAATTTTAATTTAAAGAAATCATAGCCATGAAGATCCCACAAAACAAAGTCTTAAAATCTTTAACATATCTTGCATTCTTATTTCCCAGCAAAATCTCAAAGATTGTGAAAACCTTAATTGATAACTGGACCAACCATAGCATAAAAATAAACACCACTGACACCACTCTCCTAGTGCATTATGTGATGGCTGATAAGGATCTATGTTGGCTGCAGTTGGACACAACTTGTATGCAAGTATGTGTGTGTGTGTGTGTGTGTGATTTGGATCTTTAATGTAGCTTTAAAAAACTTTCTGTCTCTACAATGTCTGCAGTGTGACAGTGTATAGTGATATCTGGCACTGGGGCATCATACTGCCGACATGTGGCATCATGTCTCACCCAGTCAATTTATCCAGACACCAGGCCAACCAGTCTTAGCATTAACCTCTTAATGCTGAGTGCCAAGTAAAGCAGCTGCTAGTACCATTTTATTAGTCTTTGGTATGACTTGGCTGGGGTTCAAACCTGTGACCTCCCATATCTGAGGCAGATGTTCTGACCACTAGGCCACCGGAGGAGTCTTGTAAGCAAGTACATATCATAACCCTGCCAAAGATAGCAAAAACAATTATAGAAAAATGATAAGAAATAAATGAAAGAAAACCAGAATATCAAAAGCTGTTGCTAGGACTGATAATGACTGGTTATATAAGTCATTATATCAATTTAGTTTTATAAAAAAAACCAGTGCCAATTAAATTGATGAAAAGATGTGACACAATTATATTTTTTCCAAATCTGTGTAATGTATATGCTTTGCAAACTTACATGTAAGAGCACAATTAAATCCACTTTTGTACTTGACCTAAATTTCCCTACCTCTTGTCATTATAGTCAATACTTGGGGAAAGTACTGACCTAATGACACACATTGCTGCTAAAAACACTATTGTACAGTATACACCCATACAAATATTGCCTGATAAATGATAACACTGACAAAATGGTGTCCTCAGTAAAATGTAATTTCCTTTCTGTCTATTCCAATTACTGGTACACTATGACATGTAAATAATATCCACCTTCACTTTGTATTGCAATGATCCTGTAATGTAGGAATAGTGTTGGCTTTCATATTAAATGTCTAATACTATGCATTATCAAAACACCTCACCTTGTTACCACACACATTAAAAAACACAATTAAAACCTTCCTTCCTTTCATATGTAACATTATTACTCATGTTCACTTTTTGTTTTACAGTAATTTCTTAATCCCAAGAAGCTCTATATTAAATTTGGTAAAATTCTGAGTAGTTTTTGTGAATAAGTTCTTTAAATATTTTTTATATATTTACAAATGGCAGCTATATTGGATAACATTAACTTAACAAATCGGACAGTTTTTGGCAGAAAACTATCCATAAAGTCATTTACAAATTGGTCTGCAGTTTCTAAGACAAAGTTGTAAATAATAATCATAGATAACAGACAATACAAGGCCAAATGTGCAATATTCGTGGAGTTCTTCAGAGTATTATTAAATTTATACAGTAGTACTGGAAAAAAAGTAAAGAGAATAGAGGACAGGGAAGATAAAATTACAATAGTTACAGGAAGGAGCTTCCAATCTGATAAGCCATCATGTGTGACATGCAATGTCTATTTGCAAGTGCCTGGGAAATATATACAACAACAGACATAAAATGTGTGGTTACACAACATGTAGGTAAGACCACCTCTTAAATTCAAGATGAATCCTTTCCAGTTAAACAATATGCTCCTAGATGACTTGTATTACCTTATATAGTGTCAGCTGACAATGATAATTTGTACAACACTCAAATGCACATTGTTTTCTTGCTTTGGCTTTAACACTAATTTACAGTGAATAATTGGCTACATATGGTGTTCAGTATAGGACACACAGTACTAATTGTATGGAAAATGGGAACCAGCCTGGAAATAGGTGAATGTTTAATACAGTATATATGGATTTGGGTGACCTGCATACATGCTAAGTCACCTGATTTGTCTGGGAGTCTTTTGATTTTTTGACCACATCTTTTGATGACAGATTTGCTGGCAAGATCTCCCAGAAATTAGAAAAAAAACCTGAGGCATAGGTATTTCCAGATTTAATTCATCCCCATTGAAAATTATATTCTGAAGTACTTCTATTCACATGACCATTTGACATTTGATGTCATTGACATGTAGGCTGGAGATTTGTGTAGTCATGGAATTGGAATACAAATGGCAAGTTTCAGGTCAAATTTCATCAGCTAGTGGCTAGTCTGTCAGCGATTAAAGATATAATGAATGCTATACTCCCTATATATGAGAAAATAAATCATATTCCTATGAATTTCATGAAGGTATATCTTGATGAGGTTGTTAAAGTTTGCTAGACCTTTTAGTAAGCGGTACCCTATGACCACATAAAATGGTGTCCACAAATTCCAACTTTTTGACAGGGAATGGACTCTGACCCTACACCCCAATATAAATGTCTAATTATCAAAAAGGGGGTGGCAAGGGTCAGAGGAAACTTGGACTACATAGCTTGCAACTCACATTCAAACATTTATAGTGGGGAGAAAAAATGATCTCTCAAGGCACTTGAAAAATATGCAGCACATTGCAAATGAGAAATCATCACAAAGTAAAGTAAATGCAAATGCCAACCCCAATTGATAGTGTCTCTTTGCTAACTTTCTGGTAGAGCATACTTTACATTGTTTTATTGATGGAATTCCAGTCCTGACACTTTGGAATTGAAAGCACTTGTTTCAAATGCACATAGGTCCAGAAAATGCAACGGCTCATATCCTTTCCTCTACACAGAAGTTGACCTCCAGGTTTCATCTATACTGATAAAAATAGGTTTGATCATAAGCACTATACAATTTAAAGTTACTGAATTTGTAATATCATGGTGCTTACATAGGTTTACTATGGGAACTGAATTAGTACTGTGATTCCTATAGACAGCAAAACAGTGATTCCACATGCAGTTGTTACATTACCATAATTGCAGTCATATGATTTATTTGTGGATAACAAGCAAAAGTAATACCTTTTGTAAATCACAGATTGACCTTCAGACGGACATTAAGCACATTCAAATGTATCAACTCCTTTGTGATGATGGAGAGGGGGCAGGTGGAGCAGGGTGTAGATTTGACTGTTAGGTGGGGTGTTTTGCACTTTAGTTCATATCTAAGCAATACATATATAAAATTTATGCAATTTACCATCTTTAAAGTAACCAATATGATATTTTCTAGTTGTGTTATGAAACATCAGATATGATCACTTAGGTCTCTTAATCATGCTTAATGGGGATGACCTCTCATGACTTTGCACCCTACTGATTTCTTTCAGTGAACATTCTGAAATGTCATATTTTGCATTTTAATGAACTTATGTATACTTTAGTTTTAAATTATATTTCTTCTGGGAGGAATTTTAGGTAATTTTTATCATTTAAATCTCTTTTTCTGTAATAATACATGTACATGTAGATGGTCATCTTGACTTTTAACCCCTTATTTACATAATATGATAAGCAGTATTAAATTGAAGAGAGATAAACCATGATATTAAAAAAGATGACTCTTATTAGACAGCTTTATTTTAATATTTTTTCTGATTTTCTTAATTAAAGCTCATATATTTAAATGTTGCCTGAATTGCGCCATTCCACTTTAGGTGAAAATGAACTTGCAATATATTTTAATATCAACAAATGTAATCTTTGACAGGCAGAACTATGCATATTGCTTACTTATGTACTAAACTACTATTCCTAGGACTGTCAAGAAAATCAAGGGTGGATAGCGCATCTGCATACTAATTGTATGGAAAAATGGGAACCAGCCTGGAAATGGGTGAAAATTTTTATAGAGTATATATGGGTTGGTTGGCCAGGATTGGTTAATAATGTAAGTTTTGTTTTAGGAAAAAGAATATTTTGAGAGCTTATTCTAGTTGTAAGTAAAAAAAATAGAGACATTGTTTTATTGATGGAACTCCAGTCCTTTAACAGTCTTGAATTTGGAACACTCATTACTAAAATTAGCACCTTACTCTTTGGTGTGGAATTGAAAGCATATTTCAAATGCATGCTGGTCCAGAAAATGCCATGGCTCATATCCTTTCCTTTACAAAGAAGCTGACATTCAATCTTTCTCTATACTGATAAATATAGATTTGATAATGGGCACTCATAAATTTTAAGTTATTTAATTTTTAATATCATGGTGTTTGGATAGGTTTACTATGGAAACTGAATTAGTACCAGGATCCTATAACTGGTGGAGGAAGATGGGGAAAACCCCATAAGAATAACTGACACATGGAAATATACTTGCATTCTCACATATCAATATTGTCATGTCTGAGACTCAAACCCACACAGACAGAGGTGAGAGGAAGGTGTTTAGTAAAAGTGAGCTCTTTAGACCACTTACCACCTGATGGGCCCCTTATATGCATGTAAAATTATACCCATATAAACGATATCTGTGAATTTGGGAAACTGTTTAATTTCTTCAGATTTTATTGCTACATTATAACAAAAGTTCTCTTGAATGTTTAGGGACCAAAAATTTAATTTATGGAAGGGCAGAGTGGAGGAGATTTTTTAAATTTTAAAAAAAATCAAAATCGCAGCTTGAAAAAATATTTTGCTTCAATTTTATAGGAAATTTAATACCTATTGAGGATAAAAGAAAAGATATCCCAACTCAAATGAAAATTTCAACTCTTCCCCTACCAATTAAATAATAAATGCACTGTTTCTTTCTCCAATGCATCATCACAATTTCCAGGCAATAATCTATTCTTTTGTCACCCATGGCTCTGTGATATTTCCTTATTTTTCTTCAATAGACAAAAACAAAAATACATCATAAACTTCGACAAGGGCTCGTACTCAGTAGCATAGAAAAGAGTGAAAGCCAACAAGCTTTGTATATTTTAACAAAACAATTTATTTCCCTACACAACAATGTAAAAATTGGTAGATAGGACTTACAATTCGTGAATTTAATCCAAAATTTGATCCTAAGAATGAAAACACAAGTCCTATCACTAAATAGTCTATTAAGAATCCAGGTTCGAGACCTGATGACATACAACTATGGAAGGCAATGCCATTAGATGTAGTCCAATGTATGAATAACAATAATTCCTCACTTGAATCTGTCTTTGTTTCTGAATAATTCCAGAATCAATTCCCTTGAATATCATTTTAACATCCTGTTGACACAGTTACCAGGGTAAGTCAAACTAAATGTTAATTATCACCTAATACATCTTCGTCTTGAATAAACCAACTTTGTTATAAAAATTTATCTCACTAATGAAAAAGAATCCACACTCCAAGAAGAATATTCATTGCAACTAAATATATAGAAACAAAAATGAAAAAAAAAATGTTAAGCCTTACACACAAGAAATTTAATCATACATACATAACAAACTTAAATACATTAGGTAACAATCTCCTACACAACATGGAAAGTGACCATTTTATCCAACAATATGAGACTGCTTGGAAGAGAAGCTTTGATTGGCTCATTCAAACAGCAGAAAAGGTCATGTTGAGTCACAATGGCAAGAAAAATTTACTTGCACTAACATTGATTGGTAAAGCATATTTATGTACATCACAGAGAAATTAGGAAATCTCCACACACCTGGTAAGCATAGGTGATAAAAAGATATAGAAAGCTGTCTCCTTTGTGATGATGGTTGCATTGCAGCATTATGGGAGTTGCAGTAAGTCAACTGGGGCTGTATGTTCGATGCCTGCCCATGACAGAAAACTTTAAAATAATGTAACATACAAATGAACATATTTCAAAATATCTACTATAGAATCAACGTGGATAAAATTAAGTTTCCTCAATAGTTTGTTTAAGGTTTTTTTATATCTGCTCAACTGTCTGAGCTCCAAACTCCCTCTCATTATGGACAGTGTAGTAGGGATATTTGATATGATTCAACTGTTTTCCAATTTTCTGATCTTGTACATAGCCATATTGGATAGAATCTAACAATGTAACTAACAAACAACTTGATAGACAAGCATCAAAGGAAGAATCAGTCCAGAAAATCTAATCTCTGCCTGCTGCCCCATTTCCCCCCACACATGCACACACAAACACCTTCGCTACATCAAAAAGGTGCAAAGGAAAACATCGTTACTAGCAATACCTGCTGTCCCATAACACCCCGAGACAGCTTAAAAGCTAGGGGCAGCCCAGGTGACACAGCCTACTGCCCCACTTAATTTAAATTTGTCTTCAGTTTGGCCCTTGAAGACCATCATACAAGCATGATTCTTTTGGACAGCTGTCAAAAACAGCCAACCAACTACAACTAGGCAGCACTAAAAGTAGTAATAGATGACCTACCTGATTGGAAATAATTCAGGCCCATATAAGTACCCTACCAAAATTCCAACATGATGCAGTATTCTGCCCTGTTGAGATAGAGCATGTTAGACTTTTTCTTTCAGGGGTTGGCTGATGGAGAGGGCAGGGTGGGTGACTGGGCTGCGGGTTTCTTTGGTGGTTTCTTTTTGCCATCTCTATGAGAAATGTCATAGGTCAGAGGGTAGAATGGTAGCAAAAGGCCCAGCAACAAGGCGAAAGGCCCAGCACTGGGACTAAGAACCCCTTTGGGTCCACATCCAGCCAGGGCTGTGTACCCTCCCAAAATGGTCACCGCTCAGCCCAGGCACGAAGAGCATCGGACATGGGCCTCTGGTCCAGCCTAGGACTATAACTAGTTGTGTGGCACTCGGTGCATAGGCGACTAATTTTGTTGCTTGCTTTTGAATTTGAAGGTGATTCGGAAGAGGATAACTTATATTACAGGATTTCTTCAAGAATAACACAAAATCTGAATTCCAGGATTAGAAACAGCAATCTCTGCTACAAGCACATGGCTGGAGCTGCAGGAGAACAAAGGAAAACTGACCACAGACTGGACAGACTACACAACTCACAAGGCGCACAAGGTAGGACATATATTTTACAATCTACAATTTAAAATTTAAATTTCAAATTTAAATTTTACAACTTACAAATTATGATTTTTATTACTCTACATTCTTATCTACAATCACCAATTGTTTTCAAATTACAAATCCCAAATTAAAGTGTTACTACACTATTTACATTCAATAAACTGATTATGCACATAAAACATCTATGTAGGAACATTATTCATTTGTTATAAACTAAAGCCACCACTAACCCCAATTTCACCACTGAATCAAATTGTACTAAAAGCAGACTGAAATTCTTAAATATATAACACCCAATCAAAGTCGCTGTATTAAGAGCACATAACCTGCACAATAAAAGCCGAACATTTAAATCATTTAAATCTCTAAACAACCCCCACAATTCTGTACAAACCAAGACCACAAAAAGAATTGAAATCCTCAACCTCAACAACCAATCAAATGCAACATTACAAACTAAACCCCTCTTCTACCTGTACCCCTCTAAGACCTTAACAACCCCCATCCCACTGACAAATAATGACCAAGGCCCTCCAACTATTAACAAATCTATCATACCAGGAATACTATTAATTACAACTAACAAGAAATCCTTTCTGTAACCAGTACATAATGCCAGCACCAAAAATTCCCACTTTCATATAAACAACAAAATTCTTTTATTTATAACCTAAAATAATATTATCTCTCTCCATCTCTAATACAATAACAACCAGTGAACCAAATAAGGCTTGACTGCCCATAGTACAGATAAATTGAAGTTGAAAAACCCTAGGCCCAGAAGAATCCCCCTCTCCAGTGCAAACCAACCAACTGTATTCACTAATCAGTGAGTCATCTTTGTTCTGTTAAGCAACTCATTACCTTTAATAGATTACTTAGATCTAGAAGAATACAATATGGAATTTTAGATTCCCACACTAAAAGTTCTTGTCCTATAATAAGGTGGATAAAATCAACCTTAGAGAGGTTTTATTAAATAGAAAGTAAGGAGAAATGTACAATTACACTACAATAACAAAACACTTAATAATATTAATACCTGACCTATCCAGATTTCCTGATTTTAAATTGTTTTAAACATAAATGTGACAGAACCAGAATCTTAAACCAGTAGAGTTTTAATCAGCATACATTTTACATTATAAATAGGATTTTAATTTTGATGTTATAATAGTAATTAATAAGTTAGTAAATGAAAAAGGAAGATTGTTTATCTTAGAGGTCACTGCAAAAAGTTTTGGATGACATTCGATAGCAATTTTAGTTTCCTTCTCATTAATCTCTTTAATTTTCCTTGAATGCATGTATTAATTTTTTAAATCAAAATGTTGACCATTTCTCATCTTGTCCTTCATGGAATCTATTAATATGGCTAGAAGCCATAAAGTTGAGAATGTTCTCTGCTCTTATGTAAGTGAAGGATTCTTTTCACAATCCACAAAGTTAAAAATTTATAATAAACATGATGATGTTGATATCTTCTGTAAAGGCAATATACTGTGAATCATATCACAGCTGGCACAGGTGTATCATTTCACCCACACCAATCACTACATGTACATCACAATTAAACACAGTCAACATTCAGGATGTTTATTTTCAATGAAAGTACAAAAATAAAATTGAGATATTACACATATAGAGCTTGCTCCATTTTCCCAGTTTATTGTTTTAAATTGATTCATGACTGACAAATATAAGGACCATCAAACACACTTCCTCCCCAACCAAATATATCACAACCACCAACAGAACATCAATTTTAAACACCGATTAATCTCACTAACCTATATGAATATAGCTATAACCTTTATCTTATCTCCTGCACACATCTGAATACTGTAAAAACAAGATTCACATTTATCTAACCTTAGGTAAATAATTGCTCCTGGATCTGACACTTATCTGCCTCCTCCCCATAGCTTCATATTTATTGCCTGTTTATTTGCCACAGTTGAGAATGCAGTATTTCCCCCAATATAAACACTACCTTTTATTTAAGAAGGGCACTCCACTACTGAGTTAAATGTGAAACACAGTTTCTCTGTGTCAGCCATGTGTTCTAGAGTGATAACACATTGCTCCAAATTTTGCAGTTTACTCTGGACTTGCACAATTTCCTGCCTTATAAATGTGTACCATGTGCTGGATGAACTTGATGAGGAAAACCAACAAGGCTCATGAAATTTGCAGGGAATCCAAATTGTCCTAAAATACCTGATGCTAAATCTATGCTACTTATATAGTCAAGTGATACTGTACATTCAAAACAAATGATAACAGCAGGTGTCACTCTGAGAACAGAGAGAAATTTTTCAAGAGAATATCAAGCATTGATTAAAAAAAAACACATGACTATTCCAATGAATTTAAGCAACATAATTGTAGGTTGCAAGCAAGAAAGTCCTATTTCTATGTAATGGCTTATTATTGATGTCATTCTTATGGCTTTACTGGCACTCTTCATTTTAATGATGGGCAGTATATCTGACGGAGGAAGAACCACTGACCCACAAAAAATTATTGGCAAGCTTTTCCACATACCAGCCAAGCAACAGGGATCTGCAAAGCTCAATGACTTGAATTACTTCCTCAACTGGTGGCCCCCATCATCTAAGAAGGCAAGATTGACCCATCTCTCTCTGATCTTTGATCTTAGTAGACTAGATATTGTATTTAGGCCAAGTACTAGTATTACACTTGAAAAAAAGTACAATTACACTTGAAAAAAAGTACCATATATATATATATATATATATATATATATATATATATATATATATATATATATATATATATATATATATATATATATATAATCAATTCAAAACTATAAATGAAAAAGACCCTGATCTGCTGTCACATAAAGCACCAACAGATCAGAGTATATGTTTTTTGTTCTGCTGATTATTCCTAGCAAACCAAAGATACAGATCTCTTTGTGCATTATTCAATGGTAGATTTGTCTCTACAATTTGTTTATGGACTTGTTTGAACAGAGTTTATTCAAGAAAATATTTTCATGTACGATTTATAACAACACTATCTAAATTGCTAGCCACTTATTGAAAAATGTCTTCCCAATTACAGAGAAATTTTAACATTCTGTAGCTGTCTACTGACTTAAAGTAGATAAAATATAAAATCATAAAAATATACTTCATCAGTTCTAGTATATACAATTATTTAAAAGATCATTTGATATTGGGCTTGCTTTACAAACCTTGATACATTAATATAATGTTCATGCTGGATTTCAAGATAAGCATGACAAAGCATACAGGCAAAATGTACACATTGTGAGTGGAATAAGCCCATATAAATATTACACAGTGAGGTCAAATAAAGAAGACTGAGGTCATCATGCAAATGTATGAACTGACAGTGAAAGATAGCAAGACCTCACCACCTAAGGCACTGCAAATTCAGTATCAGAAAACAAAGGGAACAACCCTGCTCAGTGTACTTACTGGTCTGGCCATCACTCAAAACCGAAATGAAGGCATGGCAGTAATTTAACTGATTCAGCACATAAAAAGAAAAAAACTCTAAGATTCTGAAGTTCTAATTAATGTTATACATTTTATGCTTAAGAGTACGAGCTTGATATTCTTGCTCACAGTTGTATCTTGGGAAGAAACAAGTATTTCTTTTGAATACTCTAACTTGCTCTACTAAGATAAAATTGGCAAAGTTGCTTGGACAAGAAAAGTAGGTCATTCTGACCTACTGTTCATTTTCATTATGATTTTACCCTCTAAGATGTATGTACCCATCAAGTCTCATGACTTTGCATTCAATTAGAAACTTGAACACTTCAGCATAAAAGGTAACTCAATGTAACTTAATTTTGCCTATGGTGAATAGTACCCTCTATAATGAATGCACACATCAGGTTTCATGGTTGACTCAATTTATATACTTCATTATTGCTATGTAAAATGCAGGTGACTCCTGTGACCTATAGCTACTTTTATCTCTGGTTAGTCATACCCTGAAAGACAAGTTTTATGGCTGTGCATACAGGAGAAAATGACTTCAATGCAAAAAGAGACCCAATTGTTCCTTACCTATCCAATATCTACTGAAAAGCAATCTGCAAGGCAGTCTGAAATGAAATCTGGGTTGGGAAATATCTTTGGATCAAAATTTCTTCAGCCTTCATCTAAAGATGTTTTTTCCAAAATTTAGTTACATTATGCTGAGCAATATTTATTAAGTTATCTTGTATCGATGGCCAAATTTGATACCAGATTGCCATCATTTTGTATTGATGGTCAAATTTTTGGCGATCTAGGAAAAGAACATTAATTTGGGCAGGTGAACAATTAATTAGATTTATGGGAACTGACACATTTAAATCACCATAATGTATGGAATGGTAATGGTAATATCTGCATCATGGTAGAAATGATTCTTAATTAGGCATTCATTTATTTAACAAGTCAGACAGGCTGGAAAAATAGGTTTAACTTTTGATCATTTATTAGAATTGTCAGATTAAAAATTTTCCAGAATCAGTTTTTTGGTAATCTGGGTTGATCAGGCAGATTATA
This sequence comes from Potamilus streckersoni, assembly GCA_016746295.1. Classification (NCBI taxonomy): domain Eukaryota; kingdom Metazoa; phylum Mollusca; class Bivalvia; order Unionida; family Unionidae; genus Potamilus; species Potamilus streckersoni. The sequence goes on from JAEAOA010001691.1 coordinate 153,017, forward strand.
ATTAGGTGCCTACATTAAAGCAGGAGAGATTTAATTCAGATTTTGTTACACTAGATAAGGGGCATGATTTCCATACAAAAGCTCTGGGGTTTAATATGTCCGATCATAAAACTTTTAGTCAGTCTACACTTTTTTCTGCAAGAGAAAACAAATTTAGAAATTCACTCATAAATGTTGTCCAAGGAATCGAATGTCTGGTAAATTAACAGACACAATTCTGGTGGTAAAGCTTGAAAACACAAGGTATTTGTCTTAATCTAATGTAATTATTTTATATCAACATAACAATTTGTTTTTTATTTGCTTGTAGGAAATTAGGTAGTCTAAGAATTTCATGCCTTACTTTAGTTGATATGAATTACGTGAATCCATGTGAATTCTCCAACATTAGATGATTTCGCGTATAATAAAGAATTGAGTGCATATTGACTGAAATTAACGTTAAACCATGAAGCGAGATTTCATATATGCTAGAGACCTAAATGTGTGTATTCACTAGCAATAATGTTGTTAAACCATGTAATGAATTTTATTATTCATTTGTGTAATTGAGATGAGAATGAACTGTTATGTCTTGTGTGATGTTAACGTGAGCCACTGTTTAAATATCCATTAGGAAGTACATTAATCTTATGAAACTAAGTTTGTTTATTGTCTGCCATGTTTAGTTTGACCAGATAGCCTTTGGTATCTGTTGGAATTCCGATAGAACTATATTTGACCTAATGAAAGGGGAGAATGATCTGTCTCCAGTAGGATATGAGTTGAGATGTAGATTGCTTCTGGATTGCTTCTTTGCTTATTTTGGTTGATGAAATAGCCCCATGGAACATATTCTTGTACCTACCTGTTGAAGATGATTCGGCCCGACTCTAAAGACAATTCGGTTCATCTCAACAACAGTTCGAAAAATTTATTTTTCTTGAGAGAACAAGTAGATGCTAAGTAAGTTACATTTTTTGGAATAGGTTGGAATAGGTTTCAAGAAAAAATTAAAAAATTAAAACAAAATTGATATTCATTGAGAGAAAGTAATCATATTTTCAAATATACATATATGAGAGAAAACAGTCTTATCTTGGCCATTCCAATTAAAATATTTATACACATTTTTAAGTCTTCCAGTCAAATTATCATTACTCATTTATTAAACAATAAAACTTAACAGATTCTGCATAATATCTAAGACATGAGATATTAAAATAAATATATTTAATCTTAGGTTTCACATTTTAACACTGCTGCATATATATATATATATATATATATATATATATATATATATATATATATATATATATATATATATATATATATATATATATATATATATATTTGTGTGTGTGTGTGTGTGTGTGTGTGTGTGTGTGTGTGAGAGAGAGAGAGAGAGAGAGAGAGAGAGAGAGAGAGAGTGATCACCAATGAAATTAGCAGTGGCACTGGGAAAAAAAAATGGCAGAAGATAACCTATTTGTGGTAAGTTGTCAACAGGCATAATTTCTCTGGTTTTGGCAAATGTCTACACAGTATGTTATCTGAAAAAGATGGCAGGTAATATCTGCATTCTGTGCATGCCCATGTGACATACAGAGTGGTGAGCAAAAGGTACCACAAACTTTTCTACACTCTGTTGGAGGATGTATTCATAAGGATAAATTAAAAACTAGTACACCATGGATTGAAAGCAGTGTCAGCATAATCTTTATCCATCAAGACACATTAGTGTGATCACCAATGAAATTAGCAGTGGCACTGAAAAGATTCTCAAAACCATGGAGAAATACACCAATGCACCAATGCAGAACAAAATGATCTCTCAAAAGATGTGTGCAAGTCAAAGTACATCTCTCACTATAATCATTCATTTTGTGGATCCAGTTACATACCAACACCTGCATGGCTCCCACCAAGGTCATTTTAAACAAAGAAGTTTGGCAAGTGATGTTTTGAATGGGCAATTTATATCAACATTACATACTGTTAATATTTAAAATCCCCTGCAGGTTCCCAAAGTCACACTGAACAAATATGCATTAATGTATTTACTTATGACCAAGGTCATTATCTGCTGGCACTGACCCCACAGGGAAACCATACATGATGATTTCAAGACTGATTTTGTTATTGCTGAATGATATGAAAGAATCAGATTAGGTATCACATTACAAATTGATATAGAATCATGCTCAGTTACTTAACTGACAACTTAAGCATCATAGCAAGGAACATAAACCAACATAGCAAGGAACATAAACATTGCATGCATGTATTTAACACTGGCAAATTCTCAACAGTCATGTCTTTTACTGTCACAGTAACAATGAAAAATAATGGAAAACAATAATACCTGCACCAGGTGAAAACAATCAAATTTACTGCAGTACAACAAAGGATGAAAGTCGTGCATAATTAACATCTACGCAAATTATCAATGCCTGAACATTTCACTAGAAAACTCTGATTTCAAAGATAAAATAGCATCTAATACATACTGAACTATGTAATTCGCTGAAAAAATCCTATGCAGTTCCTGTTATGTAGCAGTACGACATGATGGAAAACCTTAGCAACCATTCCTTTATTATGCCCAGTGTGCTCCAGACACAGTTGAGGTGTTTCTTAAATCAAAGATACAGCGTGGATTCAACAGCAGCTCTATACACCAGCAGTTAAGGATATAAATGGATAACATTTGTGAGTTCTCTACAGTCACTCATTGCTGGATTTGTGAAAAAGCTTTCTTTCAATGAGACAGATCTGCCATCCAACAATGGAACTGGAAGTTCTCAAATTTGCATCACTGTTATATCACTTGTGCTGCACAGAATGCAATGTAATTTGTAGCTGAGAATTTAAGCAAAGAAAACAAAAATCCCTGTGGTGCTTGATAACTTGGGTGGGTATGACAGTCACTTAATGCATGCAGTAGCCATGCCATCAGACTCACTGATAAGAGTGATCACCAACAATGTGGAAAACTACATGATGTTTAGGTTGGGACAATTGTACTTTATCATTTTATTACAGTTTACATTAACGGATTATCTGACTGCAGAGAACTTTGTAATTATTCATTGATATTGTCCATGAGATGCAAGCATCATAAATGCAGAAATGTTCATGCAAAAATGCTTGTATCCTTAGGAGAACATGAGGGACTGGATCAAATGTGCTACAACTCAGTTGCCACCAAATGAAGAGTTTTATTCATTATTATTAAGTGAAGGTCTTTCAGAAGATAATGTATATGCAAACAATGTTTGGTCAGCATTTGAGTGCAAAAACCTTCATATGTATCATGCTCTGTATCTTTGTAATCATGTGTTACTGCTCACTGATATTTTTGACAAATTTTGTGATAGTGCCATGGGCATTTACAAGCTCAATCCTGCACATTACTTCTCATTATGGGCATGGGTTGGGATGCACTGTTGTCCAAAACTGAATCGGAATTGCTCACTGATAATTATCAACATCTCTGTTTCAAGTGATCACTTCTTGGTGGAACATCAATGTCAAGTCACAGATATTTTGACCCCAACAGTTACATTATGTATTTTTATTTTTATTTTTATCCAACTTTTACAACTGGACAATGATACAATCACTTTTGGTTGGTGGATTTTAGTAATGTGATCCTGTACAAATTGATCAGAAAATCAACAGTGACCATAAATACTTATTTGAAGTTGATCAGGAATATCCTGAGCATTTACAAGACACGCACAATGATTATCTTCAGGCACCAGAAGCACTCTTAGTGCCTTTTGCATGATTTTCCCCAAATCACATCCATGATTTCATAAATACACTGAATGCACTAAACTGGTACCAAGTCATTGGACTAAACACAATTATTTATTACACATGTGAAATCTGCAGTTGTAATTGGGCATGCATGCAAATAAATCCATTCAGTGCATGGATTTCCTCAGCAAAGCTTGGATGGCCCCATATGTTCAGATGAATATAGATCTGGGAACAAAAGCCACCAATGATTTTGAAAGACTTTATTAAGCTCATGAACAATGCCATTTTTGTGGAAACAGACAGAGGTGAGATGGCAGTGATCCCTAATGGTGAGAGCTTTAAGCCACTTGGGGCCCCAACTTTTTACAATAAAAGTGAACTTATTTGTTCCACATCAAGCACAAGTTCCAGTAATCTCTGCTCATCCATTATGTGTTTGAACGCAAGTCTGATTTGCAGTAGGTATTTTCACATATCACTCACAGTATGAAGGCATGATCATATTAATAAAACTGTTTTATTCTGATCCAAATTTAGCTCTTCCAAAATATAAAAACTGGCTAGATAAGCAAAATAATAGTAGGAACATGAAAAAATCAAAAGGCAGCAAGAAGTAGAAAAGTTTGAAGTACCTAAATGTCCTGGCCAGTGAGCAATTGTAAAACCATAAAAGGGAAAGTCTAATCAAACCTGTAGAAAAGCTACAACACAAAGAAAAACCTTTGATACCTAAACTGGATAAGGAATTAAGGCAGCAACAAAGATGACAGCAACATGTAGCACCTGCAACTCCATCCACACCTGCACCAAAAAAGAATCTTAATGGCTAAAGAACAAGTAAAAAAATGGAGAGATGACTGAAAGAAGGAAAAGATCTTGGTACTGTATGACCACAACAACTATGTGGATTGAGAGTAAACTCTATGGGATTAGTTGTGCAGGCAACAATGCACCCAGAGTCATCAATGAAGCCACATGATTTGTCAGCAGTTGCTTACCATTGACATCATGTACAGACACTGCACATTGGTGCATGAACTTGTTGAAGATATTCATGACGTATCCAACAATGATGAGTTCTGCAATGATTAAGAAAGTGCGTGTACTACATTAAATCTATGCTTTGATTCAACAAATGGTTTAAATAGAACCAGGAGCATTATCTCAGGGACCACTATCTCATCCAAGAAACCAGAATTTTCTCCACAATCACAATCATATGTTGGTCCACCCACAAACAACACATGTTTGCTTTTATCAGATTAGGGACCAACTAGGTGAATTATAGAACATTACCTGATTCAATGAAGTAGTCATGAAGAATTTCAGTGTTGACTGGCAACGATTTCCTTTTATACATTCAAATTTCTATTTAAGAACATGAGCCTACATTCAATTCTGATGTGGCCATTAAATCTCCACAATATTTAATTATCATTGGACAGTTGTTGTGGAGAACAGTTCTTGGTTGGCCCAAAGACTTATTTTGAGTGCAGGACCTAAAGGGATGGATACCATATCACACCTGATATTATGAGGATTACCTGTGATATCATCAGTAGTAGTTATGAAAGCTGGTATATGACAGTAGTAGTTATTCAGGGCTAAATACTGCTTGGGTTTTCACCAATCATGCAACCAGGTGATTTGATATAATCATGCCTATGACATCTGTTCATCAACCATGTCACAATAATTAAATGATACATATTTGTTTTTCCCTTATGGATGAAGATGGGCATGTTGTTGATCTGTGTGGTGAAACATTAACATACAACTGTACATTAGAGATCCATCTTAAATTTAAATACTGAATGTTGTGCATTGGCATGTGAAACCCATTCATGTTATTAATGCACGAAAACCCATGTACATGACATTTTATGGAACTGGCCATTTGGATTTGGATTTGTATGGATTTGCAACACCAGTTTAGGCTGTTAATTATTGATCCAAACACCTGTAAACAACCACTGTTCTATTTGACTATGCCAGTAAAAACCCAGTTGAATGGTTCCATATGCAGTCATCTTGATTTTGAAACATTGGATGCACTTAAGTGTTTAACAGCATTATAAACACTTATTAATTTTACATTCATATATGTTTTATGTTATACACAATGCCAATTAAAATTTATGGACATTAATCAACTCAATGACATGGTGCTGATGTGGATCTGAGCCAATTTGCTACTAAGCAAATTTGTCTCAGTAATGTTATTGTCATGTAGATCCAGCTGAGCTTGTGATTTTTGAAGATTACATTAGTAAACATAAAATGCATGTCAATAATCAAGATATTATTGTCAAGTTGAAAGGCAACTTTGTGGTAAAGAATCTAGTTGAGTTCACTGACAATGGTGGAATCAGAGACAGTGGGATGTTGATGGCTTATTTCAAAGAGTATAACAAGTTGCTACATTCCCACACCACCAAGCATTATGACCTTAAGGACCTTAGTTATGGGAATATTAACCAAAGAAAAAGACCAGGAAATCACTGATGCCTCAACCTTATTAAATGAGCAACATGTTTTAGGTTCTACAGATCATGGTTTTGATAAACCTAAAAGTCACATCTTCAAGGTGCAGGAGTCTGTACCATACTTATCATCATAAGTGGAAGAAAAGGTTCTTGGGGTCGAATGGCAATGTTGATAAAAGGTAAGTGCATGGCCTGTTGGTTTGAGTTTTGAACTATCAATATTGCATATCACAAAACAAAATGGCAAATTTTACACAGTTGCATTATCAGCGTCATTAGTTTCCAGAGATGAAATTGAGTTTGAAGTACTCAACATTTATCTGGAAGAATGGTTAACAATCTTTGGCATTTGTGTTTAAGATTATATTTTTAAGATTATCCTTATTATATATGTAAAGGAATCTGAACTTGGTGATGAAGTTGTGGAATTTACCAAAGTCAAGTGTTGGACCAGATGTTAACATCAATAACAGTTTTGTTCTACCTGTTGATGAATATCTCTATCGAAACAAGTGTTACCAAACCTGTTGATGAATATCTGTATCAAAACAAGTGTTACCAAACCTGTTCATGAATATCTGTATCAAAGCAAGTGTTACCAAACCTGTTGATGAATATCTGTATCAAAACAAGTGTTACCAAACCTGTTCATGAATATCTGTATCAAAACAAGTGTTACCAAACCTGTTCATGAATATCTGTATCAAAACAAGTGTTACCAAACCTGTTGATGAATATCTGTATCAAAACAAGTGTTACCAAACCTGTTGATGAATATCTGTATCAAAACAAGTGTTACCAAACCTGTTGATGAATATCTATCAAAACAAGTGTTACCAAACCTGTTGATGAATATCTGTATCAAAACAAGTGTTACCAAACTCTTAAGGCTATGGTGTGACTTATTGTTTACTAATAAAAAATATGGATATATTTGTGAACTAGGTGTTTCCGATTTCTTGTAAGCATCTCCCATTCATGCATAACGTTACAAGGTACAAATTGACTAAGATTGTATTGTATCCATGTTAACTATACAAGAGAACGATGGTATCTCTGGTATCTCGCAAATAAAAAATCAATTTAAAATTTAAAATACATCCACTGTGAGTGCAAATAATAATCTTTTTTCTAACGTGGGTTACAAATGTGTCATTAGAGCACGTTATTGTTGTGTATACTATTTGCCCTGCAAACTATATATTATAATTACATCTGGGAAACAAATAGAAGCCTGGGTGATGGATAAGCACAATTTGAAGCGAGCAGTAAACTCTTTCATTAAACGTTCTGACAGGATATCAAATACAAAGGTTATTTAATTGCAAAAGCAAACAACCCCAAAAACTGGTATCTTTTAAGTGTGCCAATTTTACTTAAGTTGGCCCACATAAGGTAGTCGAGTTTGGTTTCTTTGGATTCTTTTAAGTGTGCCAATTTTCTTTTTTTAAATAAAGTCGGCCGACATAGAAAAGCCAACATTGATTCCTTTTTACTTGTATTACCATGCATTTTTCAAAATAAATTGAAACAATGGAACAGTTTTGAAAGCGACACAATATAGTGTGTCATGCAAGCATATCGATATAAGGCTGAACATTAAATTAGTTTTCAGTAGTTTCATCTAAATGTTCCATATAATGGTTTATAATGGGTTTTTTGTTTTGTTTCTTTTACAGCAAAAAGCATGTACTACATCTTGTGGGACAAATTTATGTCATTTCCAGCTTATGTCCTCTATAGGTGGGAAATCGTAGCTAAGGGGAAGTAATCGCATTATATACGTCTTTTTCAAGTAATTAAATTATTTTTTCTTGACACTTGATAATTTTTTGTTCTTTTTGTGCGAGTATAACTACTTTTATTACAAGTCTGATGTAAACAGAAAAATGTTGGAGTGTGGCTGGTGACCTTTATGCATGGAATAGTGAAAAAGGTGAATAGAAGATGGAAGAAATACATTTAAATATAATGGAATTACTCATGGAAGACATTCACAAAAAAGATGATGGAACAACCTCATGTACTCACACGAGAATTATGAATTGATATGCATGTAGTAGTTGAAGCTATATATGTTTATTGTGTTGCGGTGTTAGCTTTAATAATTGTCTTGGTGACAACTTAATTTTGAAGGATGTTTCATTTTTGTACAAATTTTACTGATAGTTATTTTTACTGGTGCAGGTTAAGTACAGAAGTTTTCTTTGTAAATTAGCTACTAATAACAGAATATAACAGAAATTTCTGCAGGCAGATGATTCACTGTAATGCAGTTTGATAAATTCCTTTACTAGATTAAGATCATGTTACAATTCATCCTCTTTTAACTCTTTTTAAATTTGCAGATTGTGATTTTAAATTGGATGTCTAAAAGATGAAATATGAAAAGCTTAAAGATTCAAAATCTTTTCTTATTACTGTCGTTGATTATTTAATATGTAAGTTTCACATTCTAATGGTGCAAAATCTTTGTCTAGCTCATTTCACTTTGGTTTAAAGTGCGATGCATAACCTTTAACTTTGATATATAGACTAGACTTGAAATAAATTGCTGCCTGCAAAAAAATGGGATATGATGTGTTTGGAAGACATGATTAAATTTGAATTAGAACCTGTTCAAATAATAGTCAGAGAGATAAAAGAGAAAATGTTAACATATGGTCCAGGAGCAGAAAATGAGAAAGTTGAGGCAAGCTAGAAACAATCTCAATGCCCATTGAAAATAGGTGTCATAAAGTGAAATTGTCCAGGAATAGTTATTAATAAAAGATGATTACCGAGAATTATTTGATGGAAAAATTTTGTCTGTTAGAGTTATTAAATAATGACTGGCTAAGCCAAAGCTGGGGGCATGTTTCCCTGATGAAATTCAATGTTATTAAGTAATTTCTATTTCAAAATTTGGAAGTCCATGTTTTTCTGCTGAATAGGCAGTCTGAGGTACCCCATGGAAATTAACAAGAAACTTTTTCTCATTAAAAAAATTGTCTACGGGACAGGGGTCTGGAACAATTCAAGTGTGGGGGTAGGGGTGTGATTTGGATTTTTATCTTAGCTTCAACAAATTTTCAGTCATACCACAACAATGTCTGCAGTGTAGCAGTTTATAGTGATGTGCAGAGAGATTTAAATAAAAAGAGAGATTTAGAGAGAGAGAGATTTAGAGAGAGACAGAGAGAGATTTAAAGAGAGAGAAGGAAAAAACATGGAGACTGTCACCAACTGAGATTTAGAAATGACCAGAAGCAATCAGGTTATCATGATAACCTGGCAATTTGAGCTCAATCTTCATTTGATTCTATCATGAAATTTGGGGCCCAAGTGGCCGAGTGGTCTAAAGCGCTGACCATTATGGATCACTGCCATATCACCTCTGTCTGCATGAGTTTGAGTCCAGACTCAGCTAACGTTGGTAAGTGAGAAAGCCTGCCAGCAGCTTTTCGTGGGTCGGTGGTTCTTTCCTGTGTTTTCCAGGGTTCTTCCTCCACCATTAATATTGGACGCCATGTATTGTCTATCCTGTGCTGAAAAATGGTGTTAAACCCTACAACAACAACAACAACAACTATCATGAAATTTGTTTTGTCAGCAAAACAGAGTGGCAAATTGCATTTCACATAAATTTTGTAATTCTATTTCTATGAAAAAGTGTATCATTCAAACGTCATGTTCAATTTCATTTTGTTTATGTAATTGATTATATTCTTATTTTAAACATATGGGGGCTTGTGTTGTTCTATTCTGTATCTTTGCTCAGATCTCTATTATTCCATCCATTAATTTCGTATTTTATTTTACCGTTGCTCGATCTGGGCAACTATGGTCTATATCATCTCCTAGATAATGATAACCAAAGCACCATAAGGATTGGGGGATCATATCACTCTCTCTCACATACATGTAGTGTTTTATCTAAAGCAAAGGTTTGGTCAAAAAATTATTGCCAGTATGTAAACTGATACATCCCAATGTTATGTTTTGCTGATTAACACAAAAAAAGGTTTGGTCTAACTACTTTACTGGTTACATTACAACTCTCCCAAGCAGGAAAAATATGCTTGTATTAGTTTCTTATGCTAATATTATCATAATACATAGGGTTACAAGTGTGGAGCCTGGTACAAACTTATGTGACCTGTAACTGTCACATTTGTAGCAACAGGATATTAGAACCATACAATCAACACACACAATAAAATAAACAAGATTTGAAAGTGATTCTCATGAGAAACTATTATTTTATGCACATACTTGTCATGCAAATAACCAACAATTTCTATTGTATGACATGTGTTGTACTGTCAGCATTCGACTAAAAAAATGGCGACTAAAAAAATGGCGTACATGGCAAAAAAATTGAAACTGATCTAAAACAAACACAATTATCATTTGGACCATGTTTACAACCAACTAATGATATAGCACTGTTATCAAGCCCTCATCATCTAAAGATGAGGTACTCATAAGATAAACATAATTTTGTGCAGCAATAGCTGAAAACATACAGCTGGCTACATTTTCAAAAAGAAGTTAAATCCCTGAAGAATGTGACAGTGTAATCATGCTTATATGTCATGCCTATATGTACAGAAGCTATTAAAAAAACCTCAATGACCAAATATGAAAAAAAAACAACAATAACTTTCAGAACAGTGCACTGCCTAAGCATGCTGGGTTGCCAGAACAAAAACTGTGGATTGAAGGTTCACAACACCAGGCAAATTTGAATTCAGTTTTACAAAGACATTCTTCCAAACATAGATGTGAGCCTATCAAACGTTGCTGAGGATTGTCTTATACATGACCTGTGAAATTCATCATTTGTGACAGCAATGGCAGATGAAAGCACTGACATAGCCAAAAAATAATGCCTTATCATATATGTTCATATTATTTCTGATGACATGAAACCAACAACTAGATTTTTAACAAATATAAAATGTTCAGATGCTTCTGGTAATATAATTGCCTTATTGGCTTGAGTCACATTATATAACTAATATTTTTGTGTGTGTGTATTTAAACAACATAATTATTATTTTTCAACTGCTGAAAACTGATTATTAGCTTGAATAGAACTAATTGATTTGGATTTTGAATCACTGATGTTTGCCATGAAGTCATTTGTAGATCAAACACTGAACATGTATAAATATTAATCTGTGTATATATGTATTTGATTTATTCAATTACTAAAAGGATGATGCTAAAATTAGAGTTCTTGGCTTATCAATAATTAAATGAGTTTATGATAAATCTTCAGGGTGAAATACTGCTTCTGTAGCTGGTTTCTTTTTTCTTCATCCCTCCCTTTGTATTTAATGTTGCAGATCTTGTTAAGATGAAAGTACACTTCAACCATATCAGATAACTAGTAAATCGGTAGGAGCTCAACTTGGAAGTTAGAGGATGGGTTTTAATGTTCCACCTGTTAAAATATGGTTTCTAAGCTGGAAGTGCTAGAGAATGGCTTCACTTCCATTGTTATTCTAAATGATGAGATTTAAAGTGATCTATTCATCAAGGAAATTCCAGTGTCCCATAAAAACATTTTTAAAAAAATTTCTGATGCAAAACAAATAATTCTTACACAATACAGTGTAAATAATGTCCATTAAACTTAAAACAAATAATTCTTACACAATACACAGTGTAAATAATGTCCATTAAACTTAAATCAAATAATTCTTACACAATACACAATGTAAATAATGTTCATTAAACTTTAAACAAATAATTCTTACACAATACACAGTGTAAATAATGTCCATTAAACTTAAAACAAATAATTCTTACACAATACACAATGTAAATAATGTCCATTAAACTTTTAATGTGCATCAAATTTTGCCTTAGATTGAGTATGTATGTATGTATATATGTATGTATGTATGTATGTATGTATGTATGTATGTATGTATGTATGTATGTATGTATGTATGCATGCATGCATGCATGCATGCATGCATGCATGCATGCATGCATGCATGCATGTATGTATGTACATATGAATGTATGTATGTATGTACATATGAATGTATGTATGTATGTACATATGAATGTATGTATGTATGTATGTATGTATGTATGTATGTATGTATGTATGTATGTATGTATGTATGTATGTATGTATGTATGTATGTATGTATGTATGTATGTATGTATGTATGTATGTATGTATGTATGTATGTATGTATGTATGTATGTATGTATGTATGTATGTATGTATGTATGTATGTAGGTAGGTAGGTAGGTAGGTAGGTAGGTAGGTAGGTAGGTAGGTAGGTAGGTATGTATGTATGTATGTATGCATGTATGCATGCATGCATGCATGTATGCATGTATGAGTGTATGTATGCATGTATGCATGTATGCATGTATGTATGTATGTATGTATGTATGTATGTATGTATGTATGTATGTATGTATGTAGGTAGGTAGGTAGGTAGGTATGAATGTATGTATGTATGTAATGTATGTATGTAGGTAGGTAGGTAGGTAGGTAGGTAGGTAGGTAGGTATGTATGTAGGTATGCAAGCATGCATGCATGTATTTATATAGTAAATAAACACTATCCTAGTTATACACAAAATATATAAGCAAAAAATATCCCTAAGGGTATAATCCTTAAAATACCAATTCAGATTTTTAATATAAATTTATGATGTATCTAAAATCTTCTCAACTGCATCCGGGGCCCAGAAGTCTGACTCCATTAGTCATTTAATGAACATGCTTTGGGTTCATTGGATATATTAGGCCCCCCAAAAAGATATACATGTATTGACATGTTTCTGTCAGCTGACCATCCCCATTTTTCAGCATGGAAAAATAAATTTGTGCATCTAATGGAGCTGGTATTTGAAGTGCATCAAGTACATGATACATACTACTTATTAGATTGTAAGGTGCAACATTTTGTAGAATATTTCACAGTACATCCTTTCATGGTCAGTACTATAAATACATGTGACACAAAAATTAGGACTGATGTATGGGCTATCTGTCAATGAATTTGGTAGCTAGCAACAATTAGCATCTCCTGTTAGAAAGGGTTATTAATACCAGCAATACAATACATATCATACACATATAAACATAGTCTTTCCATCTTTAGAAGGTCATTTAATAGTGGTTCCATTTAACTCACTTTAGTCACCAAGCCCTTTGTTTTGCATGGCATGAATGCTTTGAAAACATTACCAATTTCATGTCTTACTTGGAAATCATTATGATGTTTTTTTTCAAAACAGAAAAAGCAGCAGAGAGACTGAACCTGCAAGGTTGTAGAAAGTTTCTTTTGAAAATTAAAGGTTTCCATGATGCTAAAAAATTTCGTCGAAATGTTAAAGCCAAAAATTTCTCTAACTGACCAGATTATATTTGACCTTTTCATTTTCACATGCTGGTCACATGTTTTGGTCGTTCAGCCTCTCTTCTGCTATAAATTAAATAGCCAGTATAAATATTATTAATAATGAGTATTAGAGAACCATGCTCAGCTATATTAGCTCCAGAGCGCCTAGAGGCAATTAGAAAATATCTACCAGTCCATGATTCTGTCAAGAATATCAGGAGTCTCAAGTGGAATTTACTTGATTCATAACAATTATTTAAACCTATTGGTTCATAACAATTATTTAAACCTATTGTCAAACCAACAAAGAAAATTGTTGCAGCATCTGAGGCAACACAAAAAACTCTTGAAACATTACCTGTTGATATTGCTGGTCATATTCAAGCTGCTCAACCTGTTCAACTTCCTCAACAACCACTCATTCAACCTCCTCAACCATCAAGAACCAGAACTCAGAACTAAGATAACAGATAAAGTTACGCCTGAAGGTATTGCTGCTGTAAGGGACCCAAACCAATTATTTGATATTGCTGCATTTGGATATTATGAAAGACAAAAATAATAGAAACCAGAACATGTTCAATCTCTAAAAAGTGCTGATTGGATCAGAGATATATTTTGCATTGCTATTGGTAGATGTATAGAAGAGGTTGAACCAAGTAAACGATCATCATCACCACAATAATCATCATGAGTACTACAACAACTACCGCCATTACCACAGTAACTGGTTCTAAACATGAATTTTTATTATTGCTTCCATTTTCACAATGTTACCTTAACTGTCTTATGTGAAAGTTCATAATCTTTTTCTGATTGTATTCATGAGATAATTCTAACTTGATTTTATCAATAGCATATGAGAGGCACACACAACATTACTCTATCATCTGTGAATGCTGCCAGCAATTGTAACATTGCTTGTTGGATAAATTTCATGAATTTATAATCAGTTGATAATGTAAACATGTTCTTGGTTGCGTTGTTGTAATGATTCAAAATCACAAAAAAAAATTTCAGGATTAAGATTTTCATGTACATTTATACTGTTATGTTGTAATTTTTTAATCGCAGAAACAATAACATTGATATTCTCAAAATTCATTTTATATCAAATGTTCAATATAAAAAAAAAAAAAAATAAACAGGGCAGGGTGATATTCGATCTACCATTCCACGAGTTATATCAGATAAATCTAATGAGGTCACAAATCTTTGTTTAGACATTACCCCCAAAAGAAACTCTAAATATCTGTAACCGAAACTTTAGAGACTCAGAGGGTTGTCTGCACATTATGAATGTGACAAACTTGATCAATCTTATCTACTAGAATCTCTCCATGTTTGGTTGATCTTCGTTATAGAGTCTGGAGTCTGATATCAAGACGAGTTCCAAGACCACAATAATTATATCCTGGAGCATTTTTTTTGCCCATGGAGCTCCTGGCAATTTCCCTAATGAAGCAGCAATATCACCACCACGCACTATTTGCAATGCGCAAATAAATTTGTATTTTTTTTGTGCCACATTTCATAGATGACTTAGATGGATTCATTAATAACCTCATAGTATATGATGATGTCATGCTGGACAAACAAACCAATCCAGCTCGGATATTTTCTCAAGGCCGTCACGACCACAAAAGCAACCACAGATGTATTTTATGTTAACAGTGTTATACACAAATTCCAACAGTGTTCAGGGATAACTAACATTTTAGTTGTGTTTAACGAAGCTGATAATCATATGCTGCAAAATATTTATTATACTTAGTGTTCTGGGGACATGGATATGAACAAATTTAAAAATTTCTTTTCAAATTCACATGTTTGATTTTGTAACAATAGATTTACATGATCCGAGGTCAAGATATCATAATGGATTTTTTACAATTTTTGGATACAAACCATAGCCGCAGAGAGGCATAACGACCAACACCAACACCAACACGTGTGACCAACACTGGAAAATGAAAAGGTCGAAAAATAATCTGGTCAATTAGAGACATTTTTGGCTTAACCATAATTGACAGCATTTTTCAGCATTGTAGGAACCTTTAGTTTTCAAAAATAAGGTCTCTACAACCTTTTAGTGTTCACTCTCCCTGCTTTTAAAAAAATAAAGCAATTTCCTCATGCAAAGAAAATCTCATCTAGAACAAATCCAAGAATGGTAAGGAGGATGAATACAAATAAAATCTATTACATTTTATTACCTGCTGATGCAAAAGACTCCTGCAGCCACAGGTATTTGTATTTGTTACTGAAGGAAAACTATTGACAACAGTGACCTAGTCTTATTCTATAATTTTTTAAAATTTTACACAAAGTGATAAACTTTAGTGATCTAAAATCTGCCCCCTTGCTGATTCTGTGCTAAAAAAATTTTCCATTGTCACCTTCATTCAATGGTTAAATATCTCTCTATAAAAAGAGAAATTCCAACTTCGTTCCGCATGTACAATTTCTGGATAAATGTTGCCTTGATTTTATTTTAAGTGGGGCTTCACCCCTTTGTCATCCAAAAAAAGGAAGAGTAGAAAAGAAACAGTGGAGGAAATGGTCAGGGTTCAATATTTACCTAACACTTCAATATATAGCTCACTTTCTTCCTGTTCCATATTTAAAGATGTCATCTCTAGTTCTACATAAAACTAAGTATTAATGTGCAAAATATTTCAAAGCCAACTCTGTTCCTTATCTGTGTACAAATATTGTTTGTTCCTTATCTGTGTATGAATATTGTTTGTTCTTTATCTGTGTATGAATATTGTTTGTTCCTTATCTGTGTATGAATATTGTTTGTTCCTTATCTGTGTATGAATATTGTTTGTTCCTTATCTGTGTGTGAATATTGTTTGTTCCTTATCTGTGTATGAATATTGTTTGTTCCTTATCTGTGTATGAATACAGTTTGTTCTTTATTTGTGTATGAATATAGTTTGTTCCTTATCTGTGAATGAATATTGTTTGTTCTTTATCTGTGTATGAATATTGTCTGTTCCTTATCTGTGTATGAATATTGTTTGTTCTTTATCTGTGTATGAATATTGTTTGTTCTTTATCTGTGTATGAATATTGTTTGTTCCTTATCTGTGTATGAATATTGTTTGTTCTTTATTTGTGTATGAATATTGTTTGTTCCTTATCTGTGTATATTGTTTGTTCTTTATTTGTGTATGAATATTATTTGTTCCTTATCTGTGTATGAATATTGTTTATTCCTTATCTGTGTATGAATATAGTTTGTTCTTTATCTGTGTATGAATATTGTTTGTTTCTTATCTGTGTATGAATATTGTTTGTTCCTTATCTGTGTATGAATATTGTTTGTTCCTTATCTGTGTGTGAATACTGTTTTGTTCCTTATCTGTGTATGAACATAGTTTGTTCCTTATCTGTGTATGAATATTGTTTGTTCCTTATCTGTGTATGAAAATTGTTTGTTCCTTA
Source organism: Potamilus streckersoni (assembly GCA_016746295.1). NCBI lineage: Eukaryota > Metazoa > Mollusca > Bivalvia > Unionida > Unionidae > Potamilus > Potamilus streckersoni. The sequence continues at coordinate 170,067 of JAEAOA010001691.1, forward strand.
TCTGTGTACAAATTTTGTTTGTTCCTTATCTGTGTATGAATATTGTTTGTTCCTTATCTGTGTATGAATATAGTTTGTTCTTTATCTGTGTATGAATATTGTTTGTTCCTTATCTGTGTATGAATATTCTTTGTTCCTTATCTGTGTATGAATATTGTTTGTTCTTAATCTGTGTATGAATATTGTTTGTTCCTTACCTGTGTATGAATATTGTTTGTTCCTTATCTGCGTATGAAAATTGTTCCTTATCTGTGTATGAATATTGTTTGTTCCTTATCTGTGTGTGAATATTGTTTGTTCCTTATCTGTGTATGAATATTGTTTGTTCCTTATTTGTGTATGAATACAGTTTGTTCTTTATTTGTGTATGAATATAGTTTGTTCCTTATCTGTGAATGAATATTGTTTGTTCTTTATCTGTGTATGAATATTGTCTGTTCCTTATCTGTGTATGAATATAGTTTGTTCTTTATCTGTGTATGAATATTGTTTGTTCTTTATCTGTGTATGAATATTGTTTGTTCCTTATCTGTGTATGAATATTGTTTGTTCTTTATTTGTGTACGAATATTGTTTGTTCCTTATCTGTGTATATTGATTGTTCTTTATTTGTGTATGAATATTGTTTGTTCCTTATCTGTGTATGAATATTGTTTGTTCCTTATCTGTGTATGAATATAGTTTGTTCTTTATCTGTGTATGAATATTGTTTGTTTCTTATCTGTGTATGAATATTGTTTGTTCCTTATCTGTGTGTGAATATTGTTTGTTCCTTATCTGTGTGTGAATATTGTTTTGTTCCTTATCTGTGTTAGAATATAGTTTGTTCCTTATCTGTGTATGAATATTGTTTGTTCCTTATCTGTGTATGAAAATTGTTTGTTCCTTATCTGTGTACAAATTTTGTTTGTTACTTATCTGTGTATGAATATTGTTTGTTCCTTATCTGTGTATGAATATTGTTTGTTCTTTATTTTTGTATGAATATTGTTTGTTCCCTATCTGTGTATGAATATAGTTGGTTCCTTATCTATGTGTGAATATTGTTTGTTCCTTATCTGTGTATGAAAATTGTTTGTTCCTTATTTGTGTATGAATATCGTTTGTTCTTTATCTGTGTATGAAAATTGTTTGTTCCTTATCTGTGTATGAATATTGTTTGTTCCTTATCTGCGTATGAAAATTGTTCCTTATCTGTGTATGAATATTGTTTGTTCCTTATCTGTGTGTGAATATTGTTTGTTCCTTATCTGTATATGAAAATTGTTTGTTCCTTATCTGTGTATGAATATTGTTTGTTCCTTATCTGCGTATGAAAATTGTTTGTTCCTTATCTCTCTAGGAATATTGTTTGTTTTTTATCTGTGTATGAATATTGTTTGTTCCTTATTTGTGTATGAATATTGTCTGTTCCTTATCTGTGTATGAATATTGTTTGTTCTTTATCTGTGTGTGAATATTGTTTGTTCTTTATCTGTGTATGAATATTGTTTGTTCTTTATCTGTGTATGAATATTGTTTTTTTCCTTATCTGTGTATGAATATTGTTTGTTCTTTATCTCTGTATGAATATTGTTTGTTCTTTATCTGTGTATGAATATTGTTTTTTCCTTATCTGTGTATGAATATTGTTTGTTCCTTATCTGTGTAGGAATATTATTTGTTCATTATCTTTGTATGAATATTGTTTGTTCCTTATCTGTGTATGAATATTATTTGTTCCTTATCTGTGTATGAATATTGTTTGTTCCTTATCTGTGTATGAATATTGTTTGTTCTTTATCTGTGTGTGAATATTGTTTGTTCTTTATCTCTGTATGAATATTGTTTGTTCTTTATCTGTGTATGAATATTGTCTGTTCCTTATCTGTGTATGAATATTGTTTGTTCTTTATCTGTGTATGAATATTGTTTTATTCCTTATCTGTGTATGAATATTGTTTGTTCCTTATCTATGTATGAATATTGTTTGTTCTTTATCTGTGTGTGAATATTGTTTGTTCTTTATCTCTGTATGAATATTGTTTGTTCTTTTTCTGTGTATGAATATTGTCTGTTCCTTATCTGTGTATGAATATTGTTTGTTCTTTATCTGTGTGTGAATATTGTTTGTTCTTTATCTCTGTATGAATATTGTTTGTTCTTTATCTGTGTATGAATATTGTTTGTTCTTTATCTGTGTATGAATATTGTTTTGTTCCTTATCTGTGTATGAATATTGTTTGTTCTTTATCTCTGTATGAATATTGTTTGTTCTTTATCTGTGTATGAATATTGTTTTTTCCTTATCTGTGTATGAATATTGTTTGTTCTTTATCTCTGTATGAATATTGTTTGTTCCTTATTTGTGTATGAATATTGTTTGTTCCTTATTTGTGTATGAATATAGTTTGTACCTTATCTGTGTATGAATATAGTTTGTTCCTTATCTGTGTATGAATATTATTTGTTCCTTATTTGTGTATGAATATTGTTTGTTCCTTATCTGTGTATGAATATAGTTTGTTCCTTATCTGTGTATGAATATTCTTTGTTCCTTATCTGTGTATGAATATAGTTTGTTCCTTATCTGTGTATGAATATAGTTTGTTCCTTATCTGTGTATGAATATTGTTTTTTTCCTTATCTGTGGATGAATATTGTTTGTTCTTTATCTCTGTATGAATATTCTTTGTTCCTTATCTGTGTATGAATATTCTTTGTTCCTTATCTGTGTATGGATATTGTTTGTTCTTTATCTGTGTATGAATATTGTTTTTTCCTTATCTGTGTATGAATATTGTTTGTTCTTTATCTCTGTATGAATATTGTTTGTTCCTTATTTGTGTATGAATATTGTTTGTATCTTATTTGTGTATGAATATAGTTTGTACCTTATCTGTGTATGAATATTGTTTGTTCTTTATCTGTGTATGAATATTGTCTGTTCCTTATCTGTGTATGAATATTGTTTGTTCTTTATCTGTGTATGAATATTGTTTTATTCCTTATCTGTGTATGAATATTGTTTGTTCCTTATCTGTGTATGAATATTGTTTGTTCTTTATCTGTGTGTGAATATTGTTTGTTCATTATCTCTGTATGAATATTGTTTGTTCTTTTTCTGTGTATGAATATTGTCTGTTCCTTATCTGTGTATGAATATTGTTTGTTCTTTATCTGTGTGTGAATATTGTTTGTTCTTTATCTCTGTATGAATATTGTTTGTTCTTTATCTGTGTATGAATATTGTTTGTTCTTTATCTGTGTATGAATATTGTTTTGTTCCTTATCTGTGTATGAATATTGTTTGTTCTTTATCTCTGTATGAATATTGTTTGTTCTTTATCTGTGTATGAATATTGTTTTTTCCTTATCTGTGTATGAATATTGTTTGTTCTTTATCTCTGTATGAATATTGTTTGTTCCTTATTTGTGTATGAATATTGTTTGTTCCTTATTTGTGTATGAATATAGTTTGTACCTTATCTGTGTATGAATATAGTTTGTTCCTTATCTGTGTATGAATATTATTTGTTCCTTATTTGTGTATGAATATTGTTTGTTCCTTATCTGTGTATGAATATAGTTTGTTCCTTATCTGTGTATGAATATTCTTTGTTCCTTATCTGTGTATGAATATAGTTTGTTCCTTATCTGTGTATGAATATAGTTTGTTCCTTATCTGTGTATGAATATTGTTTTTTTCCTTATCTGTGGATGAATATTGTTTGTTCTTTATCTCTGTATGAATATTCTTTGTTCCTTATCTGTGTATGAATATTCTTTGTTCCTTATCTGTGTATGGATATTGTTTGTTCTTTATCTGTGTATGAATATTGTTTTTTCCTTATCTGTATATGAATATTGTTTGTTCTTTATCTCTGTATGAATATTGTTTGTTCCTTATTTGTGTATGAATATTGTTTGTATCTTATTTGTGTATGAATATAGTTTGTACCTTATCTGTGTATGAATATAGTTTGTTCCTTATCTGTGTATGAATATTATTTGTTCCTTATTTGTGTATGAATATTGTTTGTTCCTTATCTGTGTATGAATATAGTTTATTCCTTATCTGTGTATGAACATTCTTTGTTCCTTATCTGTGTATGAATATAGTTTGTTCCTTATCTGTGTATGAATATAGTTTGTTCCTTATCTGTGTATGAATATAGTTTGTTCCTTATCTGTTTATGAATATAGTTTGTTCCTTATCTGTGTATGAATATAGTTTGTTCCTTATCTGTGTATGAATATTATTTGTTCCTTATCTGTGTATGAATATTGTTTGTTCCTTATCTGTGTATGAATATAGTTTATACCTTATCTGTGTATGAATATAGTTTGTTCCTTATCTGTGTATGAATATATTTTGTTCCTTATCTGTGTATGAATATAGTTTGATCCTTATCTGTGTATGAATATAGTTTGTTCCTTATCTGTGTATGAATATTGTTTGTTCCTTATTTGTGTATGAATATTGTTTTTTCCTTATCTGTGTATGAATATAGTTTGTTCCTTATCTGTGTATGAATATAGTTTGTTCCTTATCTGTGTATGAATATAGTTTGTTCCTTATCTGTGTATGAATATAGTTTGTTCCTTATCTGTGTATGAATATATTTTGTTCCTTATCTGTGTATGAATATAGTTTGTTCCTTATCTGTGTATGAATATTATTTGTTCCTTATTTGTGTATGAATATTGTTTGTTCCTTATCTGTGTATGAATATAGTTTGTTCCTTATCTGTGTATGAAAATAGTTTGTTCCTTATCTGTGTATGAATATAGTTTGTTCCTTATCTGTGTATGAATATAGTTTGTTCCTTATCTGTGTATGAATATAGTTTGTTCCTTATATGTGTATGAATATTGTTTTTTCCTTATTTGTGTATGAATATAGTTTGTTCCTTATCTGTGTATGAATATTGTTTGTTCCTTATTTGTGTATGAATATTGTTTGTTCTTTATCTGTGTATGAATATAGTTTGTTCTTTATCTGTGTATGAATATAGTTTGTTCCTTATCTGTGTGTGAATATTGTTTGTTCCTTATCTGTGTATGAATATTGTTTTGTTCCTTATCTGTGTGTGAATATTGTTTGTTCCTTATCTGTGTATGAATATAGTTTGTTCCTTATCTGTGTATGAATATTGTTTGTTCCTTATCTGTGTATGAATATTGATTGTTCCTTATCTGTGTGTGAATAGTCTTTTTTCCTTATCTGTGTGTGAATAGTCTTTGTTCCTTATCTGTGTATGAATATTGTTTGTTCCTTATCTGTGTGTGAATAGTCTTTGTTCCTTATCTGTGTGTGAATAGTCTTTGTTCCTTATCTGTGTATGAATATTGTTTGTTCCTTATCTGTGTGTGAATAGTCTTTGTTCCTTATCTGTGTGTGAATAGTCTTTGTTCCTTATCTGTGTATGAATATTGTTTGTTCCTTATCTGTGTGTGAATAGTCTTTGTTCCTTATCTGTGTGTGAATAGTCTTTGTTCCTTATCTGTGTATGAATATTGTTTGTTCCTTATCTGTGTGTGAATAGTCTTTGTTCCTTATCTGTGTGTGAATAGTCTTTGTTCCTTATCTGTGTATGAATATTGTTTGTTCCTTATCTGTGTGTGAATAGTCTTTGTTCCTTATCTGTGTGTGAATAGTCTTTGTTCCTTATCTGTGTATGAATATTGTTTGTTCCTTATTTGTGTATAAATATAGTCTTTGTTCCTTATCTGTGTATGAATAGTCTTTGTTCCTTATCTGTGTGTGAATATTGGTCTGTTCCTTATCTGTGTGTGAATATTGTTCTGTTCTTTATCTGTGTGTGAATATTGGTCTGTTCTTTATCTGTGTGTGAATATTGGTCTGTTCCTTATCTGTGTGTGAATATTGGTCTGTTCTTTATCTGTGTGTGAATATTGGTCTGTTCTTTATCTGTGTGTGAATATTGGTCTGTTCCTTATCTGTGTGTGAATATTGGTCTGTTCTTTATCTGTGTGTGAATATTGGTCTGTTCTTTATCTGTGTGTGAATATTGGTCTGTTCCTTATCTGTGTGTGAATATTGGTCTGTTCCTTATCTGTGTGTGAATATTGGTCTGTTCCTTATCTGTGTGTGAATATTGGTCTGTTCTTTATCTGTGTGTGAATATTGGTCTGTTCTTTATCTATGTGTGAATATTGGTCTGTTCTTTATCTGTGTGTGAATATTGGTCTGCTCTTTATCTGTGTGTGAATATTGGTCTGTTCTTTATCTGTGTGTGAATATTGGTCTGTTCTTTATCTGTGTGTGAATATTGTTTGTTCCTTATCTGTGTGTGAATAGTCTTTGTTTCTTATCTGTGTGTGAATATTGGTCTGTTCTTTATCTGTGTGTGAATATTGTTTGTTCCTTATCTGTGTATGAATATTGTTTGTTTCTTTTCTGTGTATGAATATTGGTCTGTTCTTTATCTGTGTGTGAATATTGGTCTGTTCCTTATCTGTGTGTGAATATTGGTCTGTTCCTTATCTGTGTGTGAATATTGGTCTGTTCCTTATCTGTGTGTGAATAGTCTTTGTTTCTTATCTGTGTGTGAATATTGGTCTGTTCCTTATCTGTGTGTGAATATTGGTCTGTTCTTTATCTGTGTGTGAATATTGGTCTGTTCTTTATCTGTGTGTGAATATTGGTCTGTTCCTTATCTGTGTGTGAATATTGGTCTGTTCTTTATCTGTGTGTGAATATTGGTCTGTTCCTTATCTGTGTGTGAATAGTCTTTGTTCCTTATCTGTGTGTGAATAGTCTTTGTTCCTTATCTGTGTGTGAATAGTCTTTGTTCCTTATCTGTGTGTGAATAGTCTTTGTTCCTTATCTGTGTGTGAATAGTCTTTGTTCCTTATCTGTGTGTGAATAGTCTTTGTTCCTTATCTGTGTGTGAATAGTCTTTGTTCCTTATGTGTGTGAATAGTCTTTGTTCCTTATCTGTGTGTGAATATTGTTTGTTGCTTATCTGTGTGTGAATATTGTTTGTTCCTTATCTGTGTGTGAATATTGTTTGTTCCTTATCTGTGTATGAATATTGTTTTTTCCTTATCTGTGTATGAATATTGTTTGTTCCTTATCTGTGTGTGAATAGTCTTTGTTCCTTATCTGTGTGTGAATAGTCTTTGTTCCTTATCTGTGTGTGAATAGTCTTTGTTCCTTATCTGTGTGTGAATAGTCTTTGTTCCTTATCTGTGTGTGAATATTGGTCTGTTCTTTATCTGTGTGTGAATATTGGTCTGTTCCTTATCTGTGTGTGAATAGTCTTTGTTCCTTATCTGTGTGTGAATAGTCTTTGTTCCTTATCTGTGTGTGAATAGTCTTTGTTCCTTATCTGTGTGTGAATAGTCTTTGTTCCTTATCTGTGTGTGAATAGTCTTTGTTCCTTATCTGTGTGTGAATAGTCTTTGTTCCTTATCTGTGTGTGAATAGTCTTTGTTCCTTATCTGTGTGTGAATAGTCTTTGTTCCTTATCTGTGTGTGAATAGTCTTTGTTCCTTATCTGTGTGTGAATATTGTTTGTTCCTTATCTGTGTGTGAATATTGTTTGTTCCTTATCTGTGTGTGAATATTGTTTGTTCCTTATCTGTGTATGAATATTGTTTTTTCCTTATCTGTGTATGAATATTGTTTGTTCCTTATCTGTGTGTGAATAGTCTTTGTTCCTTATCTGTGTGTGAATAGTCTTTGTTCCTTATCTGTGTGTGAATAGTCTTTGTTCCTTATCTGTGTGTGAATAGTCTTTGTTCCTTATCTGTGTGTGAATATTGTTTGTTCCTTATCTGTGTGTGAATATTGGTCTGTTCCTTATCTGTGTGTGAATATTGGTCTGTTCCTTATCTGTGTGTGAATATTGGTCTGTTCCTTATCTGTGTGTGAATATTGGTCTGTTCCTTATCTGTGTGTGAATAGTCTTTGTTCCTTATCTGTGTGTGAATAGTCTTTGTTCCTTATCTGTGTGTGAATATTGGTCTGTTCTTCCTTCTAAATGAGCTTATGCATAGCTAGCTTTCTCAGCTTGAATAATCTTTGTAGCTGTTATTTTTAATTTTCCATGGCTCACAGATATTATCTGTTGGATACAACTGCTCCAAAATACATACATAAACTTGCTTTCTTAAATCATGACTACTTTGCCAAATTCTTTTCTGATATAAAATGCTATATTAGGGCTTTTAGTCCATCAATTCCACAGATTGCTTGTGCAGAGGTATTCAAATAAATATTATTACTTCCTAATTTCATTTTTCTCATTCCTATTTATTCAGTTTATCTTAACCCTGATATGGTTTTATGGTTCTGTAGCATGTCATCTGCAGAGCTTCTTTAATAAAAGAAATGAAAAACTGCAATTCTACTTTTAAATTTTGTTGTTGTTCTGTAGCTTAACACCTTTTTTCAGCACACAATATACATTGCGACCAGTAATAATGGTGGAGGAAGAAACTGGATAATCCATGGAAAGAACCACCAACCCACCACCAACCCATGAGAAGCTACTGGCAAGCTGTCTCTTGTATCTACATTTGCTGAATCAGACAGAGGTGAGATGGCAGTGATCCGTAATGGAGAGCACTTTAGACCACAGGCCACTCAGGGTGCTACTTTTAAATTTCAACAACACCTTTAAATGTAGTGGACAAAATATGAGGAATCATGGGTATATATATATATATATATATATATATATATATATATATATATATATATATATATATATATATATATATATATATATATATATAGTTAACCAGCTGGCTCACTTATTTTCGATAAAATTCAACAGTTAAATTTTATTCAATAATGCTTCTATAAAACTCATATTGCTCATATTGCCCAGTCTGAATGCTAGACATTGAACATTTTGTATGTGAATAATGCCTTAAGTTGAAATCCAGTCTGTGATCTGGACTGACATTCATTTTTAATTTCATCTGCATTAAAAAAATAAGTTCAATGACATGAAAACTGACAAAGGACAAATCAGCACAAATATACAATAAATAGTCTGACAGTGACATCTTTATTTAAATAGTCTTCTGCAAGATTTCTTTATCACTTGCCCAAATTTTCTGTAGCATTTTGAAGAAAAATTCCAGAAAAAGAATGAAGATTTTGGTTTGATTTTTTTATTACTTAAGAAAGAAGAGATCTAGCTTATGATGGCCACTGCACAGTAAAATGTACCTTAAATAATACATATATTATGGGTACCTTTCCATAATGATAACTTCGTGACTATTAAGGAAATACTACACGACTGTCTATTGTATATGAAAAAATGTCTCTAATGTACCCTTTTTTGTTTCTTCCAGATTTTTAAGTTTCACAAAAGTAATTTCATTCAATTTTAGTCTTCACTGAAAATATGACATTTAATGTAAAATCCTGAAATCACATTATCACAAAATAAATTTACACATGATTAAATCATGCAAGATGGCAGCTACTTGAATTCACTCATTTTTGGTATGCAAGTTTTTTAAATTTAAATTTTTAATTTTTTGGAAGACATTTTCCTATAAAGGACACAACTGTAATGTTCCATTACTATCCTTAGAGAAAGGTTTAACCCTATTGGTACAATCAAGACTGTATTCAAAGACCACTATTATGAAAGACCACCTGTCATGAAAAAAAAAACAGACATTTTCATGATGTATTATATAATACAAGATTACCTCTAATGGAAGATACCTGTCTTGAAAGATCACTTTTTGTTGATCTCCAACACTCAAGACAGGCTTCATAATGTGCTAGCAGATCAGGATCTATGTTGTGTATTCTACTGACTAATCTCCTAACAAACTACATAGACTAAGATCTGCTAGCTCATTATGTGATGGCAGATCTGGGTCTTTGCATTTAGATTTGACCTGTATGTGAGAACATATGCTACCTGGCATTCTTTTATCAACAGATTCATAGCAATGGTCCACAAGTGGTGTCAGGTGATCCCTCCTCCTGCGTAATAAATTGCTGACAAAATTTGCTGCCATACTTTGTCATAAAGCTTATCAGAAGCAAGTAAACAGGTCAGGGTATTAACCCCACGTTAAATGATTTTATCTATGCTGATGATAAGAGTATCTGCTTTTATACTTAGTTCTTTGTGCCATTAATACTAAACTGATAAGAATTCCAACATACAGCTTCTATTTAAAAGGAAGATGACATTTAGTCTTTACTTTTTCTCTGGTTTGGAATTCATTTCCAAACTTCAATGGTGTATTTTGAAACATCACAAAACTGACAAATTTTCCAGGATACTGAATGTTAACATGAGTTGTTAATCATGTGTTTCTGAATGCATCAAATAGTTAACCTTGATAATCTAAAACCTGTTACATATATATGCTATACCTTGGCACTATGAATGAATTTAATGGACCAAGTCTAATCCAATTACACTCTGTTTATATTTGAATCTTTCATCCTCTTTCAATGTGATCCCAAGTGAAAGAGTAAAACAAACCTATTCAACATTATACCTCAAAACTTAAGATAGCAAGTCCTGCACAATCCAAATTATATGAAACCATACATATCTACTTGTTTATAAGTCTGCCATTTCAAAATGCACAAGTAAATCAAGATCCATGTTGTTGGTTTTACTGCTTTCTCCTAACACACTTATAAGGAGTACATACAGCAGGTAAGGGATACATGGATGGGCAGACAGATTGAGGATAACAGAATCATCTCTGATGTGAAAATATTCAAATGATTCCAAAAATGGCTATTAAAATGGCCTACTGCATGACAAACTTTTAAAAGTCTTCTGCATCATTAAGACTGGAGTGTGCTGATGTCATTTTAATAGATTTTGTTTTGGTTTTGCCTTGTGGCACATGTATTTCACTGATGAAACTAAATGTTTGGTTTCAGCAAGACATTACTATCCCAAAAAATTGTCATTTACTCCAGCTGACTGAATAGAATGGAATTAACTATGTCAAAGCTGTGAATACAATGAATGGAATTAACTGTGTCAAATCGGTGAATACACTGAATGGAATTAAGTATGTGAATGCACTGAATGGAATTAGGTCAAAGCTGTAAATACAATGAATGGAATTAACTATGTCAAAGCTGTGAATACAATGAATGGAATTAAGTATGTCAAAGCTGTGAATACAATGAATGGAATTAAGTATGTCAAAGCTGTGAATACAATGAATGGAATTAACTATGTCAAAGCTGTGAATACACTACATGTAAATGGAATTAAGTATGTCAAAGTGGTGAATACAATGAATGGAATAGAATTAACTTTGTCCAAAATGAAAGGCACTGAATGGAATGGAATTATCTATATCAAAGCTGTAATGCACTGAATGGAATGTAATTTACAATGTCAAAGCTGTGGACACAATGAATGGAATTAACAATGTCAAAGCTGTGAATACAATGAATGGAATCAACTATGTCAAAGCTGTGAATACACTTCAAATTTCTGCAGTAAAATGTAATATACTGTTGAAGAATAGAATTTTCAAATTTTAATCCAATTATTTTACTGAAGACAATATGGTATTCCATGAACCATTTTGACAGACCCAGAAGCAGTCTTACAGCAAGATGTTATCTTTACTAAGGGAAGATAAGATCACAAAAAAAAATGCCCTTCCTGCTCCCAGAGACAGCCAATGTATCATATCAAAAGAGAAGCCTACAAGGAAAGATGAAGATTCTGACAGAGCCTAACCTATCTCTGATCTGTGGGAGGCACTGCAAATAGAGGTTATCTTTAAATCTGCTGTACTTTAAACACTGCTTGATATTCTAGAAGCCATTACACTGGTCCAAAACTTCTCTATTAAATGAAGTGAAGGAATATTGTAAACAAAGCACAGTAATGACCTTAGTACTAAAAACAATGAACTTAGTACTAAACACAATGACCTTAGTAATAAACACAATGACCTTAGTAATAAACACAATGACCTTAGTACTAAACACAATGACCTTAGTATTAAACACAATGACCTTAGTACTAAACACAATGACCTTAGTATTAAACACAATGACCTTAGTACTAAACACAATGATCTTAGTACTAAACACAATGACCTTAGTACTAAACACAATGAACTTAGTAATAAACACAATGACCTTAGTAATAAACACTTTTTTGAGTCAAAAGATGTGTACATACAATTTGCCTAAAAAAAAATTTCTCACCCTGTGATATAACCTTAAAATTACTCCAAGTTCACTCTTAACCACATACAATAACAGTCACAATGTCCTAATAGGGTTGTTGAGTAGTGGCCCTTGTGTGATATCACCAAGTACTCAATTATTCTCTCTCTTGGTAGTCTCTTGGGGACAGAGAAAGCCGTGTTGTGCTGTCTCATCTACAATGGACGCTCATGTGGCTTTGGAGTCCAAATTCCAATGCACACAGGCAGTTGCAAGTGGGGCATGGGACACAGCTCTGTGACATTTCTCATAAACTTCAGCAAGGCACTTGAAGGTGGAAATGGCCTTTCTGGTCAGGGCTTGCCTGTGAAATGTTGTGAGGTTTTCTTTGTACCTTTTGTGAGGCGGCCTTGGTTTCAATTGACAGCTGCTTTGGGATTCTGTTTTGACCTATGTGGACGACATGGCCAGTCCAATGAAGCTGGGAGATCTAACTGATAGATCTAACGGATTGATTGTGGAATTGTTCCAACTGACTAATGTGCCTTCGGTAGACAGTCCACATTTCACAGCCATATAAGAGAGATGTTAGGACAACTGCATTGTACATCTTCATTGACAGGCATATGTCCTTGTGCTGCAAGACCTTGGTTCAAAGTCATCCTAGTGTTTGGCTGGCTTTTTGGATCCTAACAGAAATTTCTTTGCCAAGAAAGCCATCACTGGATATTGTGCTACCTAGGTATTTGAAACTGTCCACAGTCTTCAGCTGCACATTGACAATGGTGATGCAGGGTTGTGAAGGGACAATGTTTCTGTAAGAAGACTTCTGTTTTTTTTTAAGCTAATTGCGAGTCCAAACTGAATGGGGGCTTCAGAGAACCTGTCCACAATTGCCTGTATATTAGTCTCTTCATTGGCCATGAGGGCAGTCATTTGCTAAGAGTGCTTCAGTGATGAGTCTTTCTAGTATCTTGGTTTTGCAGGTAGATCTTGGTTTTGCAGGTAGGCGACAGGTCAAACAATGATCCATCCAGGCAATATCTAATGTAGATAGCAAGGTCAAGGTCACAGATGGCATGGAGCAGGACCATCGAGAAGAAGAGATTGAAGAGTACCAGAGCGAGAGTATACAACCCTGGTGTCTGAGTATACAACCCTGGTTGACACCGTTGAATATATCAAATTTCTCAGAGGGTTCACTGTCTGTGAAAATTACTACCTCATATCTAAAAATAGAATGTGCTTCCAGTTTCAGATGGTTGGGGGAAGAGAGAGTCACTTGTACCTTAGTTTCTATGACATTATTGATTTTGATGCTACATTATATTAATATTTATGCAGCACAATGCATCAATCTTTACAAAAAGAATATTACTTTCGAAAAAATGTCTGTATTAATTTTGAAAAGTTTTCAGTGCTAATTCTCAGAGTATTTAGAAGTTTGTGATTAATATTTGTGGTAATATTAATTCTGGTCTTTGACTGTTTTGGTGATAGAGCTAAATTGTAACAGCAGTAACAGGTTGTGTATATAGCATTGTTTTGTTTTGATTCTGTTGTATCAGTGTATTTATGTTTTGTTTTTCATACCTTTGTAAAAGATGTTTAATCTTTTCAGACATTTTTAATGGTTTCCAAGGCAAATACTTGAATTTTGAGGTCATAATTCCTGGGGATAATCATAATCAAATCTAGAAAGCCTAGCTGAGTGCTTCTGGATTAAATTTTTCGTCTTTATGTCTTCACGAGTTTATTCACAATAATCATTTATGTTAACACTCATAAAAAGGCATAATGTGGTTATAATAACTTTTCTTACCTCGTGACACAGCAAGAAACAATTTTCTCATTTTCAATCTTTGTAACAGACTTTCAAAATTGTATTCCATTATAATTGTGAAAATAGAGAAAACATATTCATTCAGACTGATTTCATACTTCATCAATAATTCACTCATGTCCACTTTGGTGTTTTTCCAGTTTTATTTTTGTACATACATTACTGCATCTTCATCCAAATGTATAAAAAAACAATTGTTTTCATGGCAGTTTTTTTTCCTCCTCAGATGGAACCCATTTCCATTTCTAGGTAAAAAAGCCAACTATTGATCTTGCTGGAGTTGACTTGGAAATTATCTTGCAAACTGGATAATCTTTAGACAATATAATTATAATGGCTAGAATCTTTGATACAAATTATGAGTATCAATTTCCATGTTATTGAAAGAGGTATGTGGGTGAAAAATCCAAAGCCCACCTACACCCAACATTTTATTCAAAAATGACAGTTCCTAACTGCAAGAATGTACATAATATTATTTACGTAATTTTAGTTGAAGAATAAACTAGTTACAATAAAAACCTAAATTCTTGGTAAGCCAAAATTTTTTTTATAATTTTCCAGGACTGCATTGTATCAATAAAATTCAGATGAAGATATGGACTCTTGTAAACAAAATTATTGAATTAATCCATTTTATGACAACTCAAAATGAGGCAGTACAATCTCTTATCCTGGAAACATAATTCAGCTAAATTTTCCAGCAGGAAGAATGTAAAAACCTGTCCATTTAGTTCTGTGATGTGTCAAATTTTGAAACTCTTAGAAGTATTGATTAAATGAATTGTATCAAAGTTAACTTAATTAAAGTAGAAAGGACTAGAGTCAGTTATATGATTAATCTCATTTCATCTCTGAAGTCAAACGAAACTTGGTTTTGCAGCAATAATTTTGACCAGTCATCTGTTATGGTACCAAGGTTTTGGCATAATACTCTTTGAACTTGCATTGGTTGAAAGGGGAAGCATGTCAATAATTGATTGTTCAAAGGAAAGTTAATTGCAGCATGATTAGCCTATTCTTGTTAATCAAATATTATACTAGAGATTTAGGAATCAGTCAATTCTGATTGGCTAATGGAAACTTAAGGGCATACCTCTTGTAAGAAGAAATAGCTTTACTTTGCAAAATTGCTTGTGTCTTCAATTTTGCTTGGAAGAAGTCTAGACTGGGTGACAAATGCATGTAGTAAGTACCCTCTGACTGAAGTAAGAAGAGTTAGTTGTCTCAGAAAGTAGACAGACTATACATTGGAAGTTTGTGGAAAAAACGAACAATACCTACATACCTACCTACTGCAAAGGTACACAATCTTAGTTTCCAGATTTTAATATACTATTTCATTTGTTGATTTATTTGCAAATGTATTGATGTTATGATGTATTTATGTATGATTTCATTTTTCAGGGTTTTAGTGAAATGTTAATCATGACATTTTATTCTTGGATTTTCTATTATCAATTCATTGGGAGAACTGACAAGATTGCATGTAATTGAATATTCAAAACTTAGGAATGAGTAGGAATTTCCTGAATTCACCCTAATAAATGATGGATAATGTTTCATAGATTTATGAATTAAATCTCTGTGCCGCATGCCATGTATTGTGTATATTCATATACTAGTTTGTAATATTTAATTGATCACTAAACTATTTTAAAATAGTTAGATTTGATAGGCTAAGCCATTTATAATTTCACACCAGACTGTATTAAGTAGCTAATGTAAAAAAGTCAGTGTTAATAGGGCAGGGCACATAACAGCTACGACACCACCACCAGTGGCTAAGCATGAACCTGAATTAAGGTCAGCATATGTAAATTCCTCCTCTATTTGTAAATCAATTTGTAAACAGAACTAGTGAGAGAGCAAATCCTTAAGACAGAATTAGGCAGTTTACTATCTGAGCTGGGATAACTATATATATATATATATATATATATATATATATATATATATATATATATATATATATATATATATATATATATATATATATTTTTGAAAAAAAGGTGACCTATTATCTATTGCAAGACATTTTATTTATTTAAGGAAACAGCTTCCTAGGCAAATTTCTTCAGCCAATTCTCCAGCAAAATTCATCAGAAGAATTCCACAGCCGAATTCCACGTTTTGACTGGCAAGGGTCCAAGTCAAAGACCAGTAGACACAGGATGGCAGTGCAAGAAGGAACAGACGGATAAAGATAGGTGATGATGTCATTCAGCGTTGAACTCAAAGTCATGACTATGATGAAACTCTGCATTAATTCTGTCACTGACAATTAATAGCAGTACATTAGTTAGTACATTTTCTTTCTTTTGTAGTAAAAGAAATTGATATCTTTCCATTTGAAATTCTATTGTTAAATTGATTAAATTTTATATTTGTTCATTGAAAGGAGGCTCATTGTTTTAGTTCTTCAATATACTTGCTCGGAGATATGTATTATTCTTTCTATCCATCAACACTGGGTAAATTAAATTGCAAGTGGTCAAACCCTAGCAACGAACCATAGAGAAGGGGTTGGTTTAACGTTTTGAATCCACCCCTTGTCACAAGTTCTAATCTGTTTTCTTCTCTCCAAACTATCTGAAAGAAATGAGAAAATTATAGATGAAGTATGATAATCCACTATGCTCCTTTATCAGTGTGGAGATTTTCTCATTTCTCATAGGGTACCCCGTTGTGGCCTAGTGGTCTAAGGCGCTCTCTGTTACAAATCACTTCCATCTCACTTGTTTGTGTGGGTTCGAGTCAATGATTCGTCGAATGTGGATATGTGATAAAGCTTGCTAGAAGCTTCTCTTGGGTTGGTAGTTCTTTTCCACAGATTTCCTGGTTTTTTCCTTCACCATTAATACTGGTCATCATGTATAGCCTATCGTGTGCTGAAAAATGGCGTTAAGTCCAACAACAACAACAACAACAACAACATCATTTCTCATGAACATTTATAAACCTGCTTAACCAATCACTGTGCATGCAAATAAATGTCTGGCTTAAGTGACCAAACATGACATTTCATATTATTTGAATGAGACATTCAAAGTTTCTCTTCTGTCCCTTATTGATCAATAAAACAACACTTTCATTGATATGTTGTTGCATTGTGTTGTTATGGTGTATTTTGTTGATGTGAAAAATGAGGAAATCTCAGCACAGGTTACCACAAGTTATAATGGCTTACTGCTCAATAATGGCTTGCAACAACAAATGTTCACTTGTTTTATGTTTTGATGGTAAACCTGATATAAATTTACATAAAAAATATTGTTCTCTTCTCTATAAGTCATGTAAAGGGACATATGCACATCAGACTGTATATACTTGTGTATAAGTCATCTAAAAGGACAGCTGCACATCAGACTGTATGTACTTGTGTATAAGTCATCTAAAAGAAAACCTGTACATCAGGCTGTATATACTTGTGTACAAGTTATGTGAAAGGACAGATGCATCCCAGACTGTATATACTTGTGTATAAGTCATGTAAATGGACATATGCATACCAGACTGTATATACTTGTGTATAAGTCATCTAAAAGGACACCTGTACATCAGGCTGTATATACTTGTGTATAAGTCATCTAAAAGGACAGGTGCATGTTAGAATGTACATGTATATACTTGTGTATAAGTCATCTAAAAGGACAGATGCACATCAAGCTGTATATACTTGTGTACAAGTCATGTGAAAGGACAGATGCATCCCAGACTGTATATACTTGTGTATAAGTCATGTAAATGGACATATGCATACCAGACTGTATATACTTGTGTATAAGTCATCTAAAAGGACACCTGTACATCAGGCTGTATATACTTGTGTATAAGTCATCTAAAAGGACAGGTGCATGTTAGAATGTACATGTATATACTTGTGTATAAGTCATCTAAAAGGACAGATGCACATCAGACTGTATATACTTGTGTATAAGTCATCTAAAAGGACATGCACATCAGGCTGTATATACTTGTGTACAAGTCATGTGAAAGGACAGATGCATCCCAGACTACGTACTTGCTTATAATTATAAGTCAGAGCCAACTATAAACTGCATAGACTCAGATCTACCATCCCATAATGCACCTTCAGATCTGGGTCTATGCAGTTTGTTAAAGAGTAATTATTAAAACAAACAACACTCCTGTTTTAATTACCCATCACTATTACACAGCCTGTTATTTTTATGCTGAAAAATCAAGTTCGTTTGATGTGGTTACATCTTTTCAGAGTGGAGAATTATCCATAAGGCACAGTGTACTGTGCATCACATGCCTGTCAAGAAACAGTCATCTTTTTCATTGACAAAAGTACACCATGACATAAGAGTGGAGTGGGAGGATGGAATCTGGTAACAGCAATGGGTAACTATTTCATAATTAAAATTGGTTATACTCCCCTCAAATAAAAATGTACATTTTAATAGCAGCAATACATTACCCATAACTATTACTCAGCTAAATTTGTCAGTTAGGAGGGTAGGCCGATCTTTTAAAACAGAAAAAATGGAAAGTCCACTTTACAAATTGTTGGTATCTCTTTGGGTGTCAATGTCATGCTGCAACAATCTGTCATAGAGAAAAAAAAATGTGAAGGAAGAGAAGGTATTATGGAATCACTAAAATGCTTCCTCCATGGCATTCTAAAAGAAGAGTAATTTAGATAGACCCAAGAGGCAGTGACAGCTTAAATCTCTGAGCTATCAGATTTATAAAGAAGAGGTGTGTCAATATGGGACTGATAAACTTGTTTTAGTGTGGTGACAATCCACCTACAGATTATGAGGGCTGAAATATCAATCCTAATGAGAAAGAAATTCAATTCTCTGACTGGGCATAAAATTCCATCTTGAAAATCCCCAGCATAGATTCAGCTGAGACTGGGAATATATAGGACACGTGGTACTGATTGTATGTAAAAATGGGAACCAGCCTAGAAATATATGGGTTTGGCTGACAAGGAGTGGTTGTAGTTATGCTGTAGGAAAAATAATCTTTTGAGACCTTATCCTAGCTGAAAGTGAATAAAAATAGAAACATTTTATTGATGGAATTTCAGTTCCTTAATAGACTTGAGTTTGGAACACTCATTACTAAAATTACCAACTGACTCTTTGGTGGGGAATTGAAAGCACATTTCAAACATATGTAGTTCCAGAAAAAGCCATGGCTCATATCATTTTCTCTGCACAGAATCTGACTTCCAGGTTTCATCTATACTGATAAATAATTTTTGTCATAAGCACTCCAAAATTTAAAGTTACTGAATTTTTAATATCATGGTGTTGCATAGGTTTACTATGGGAACTGAATTAGTACCGTGATAGATGATGGAGCTACTAATTCAGGTAACTGATTTTGGGCTAAAAATTGTGGTTGACAAAAGAGAGAAATGGATTTGTAATTCCCATTAAACTGGAGACAGCCAGTGTCAAAAAATGATCCATTAATCTATCAATCTCCCTGTGCCTTCCCAAGATGCCAATGTGGGCAAAAACAGTCTTGAGTGTGAGGTACCACATAGATGCCTCACTCAGGAGTTCATAGGGGGTTTGAACTTTCTGTACCATAAAACACAAGATAAATTCCACCTGGGTGTAAGAGAGCAGAAAAATGTCTCTATAGCTCATATAAATTAATGAGATCAGCCAAGTGCAAATCTGAACCAACTAAATTTAAGTGTTCTGGAAATGGTGGTTCTATAGCCCTTTGTAGCTGATACTGAATATTTTTATTCTCAACAAGACACAAAGGGAAATCAACAAGACACAAAGGGAAATCAACAAAACACAAAGGGAAATCAACAAGACACAAGGGAAATCAACAAGACAAAGGGAAATCAACAAGACACAAAGGGAAATCAACAAGACACAAGGGAAATCAACAAGACACAAAGGGAAATCAACAAGACACAAAGGGAAATCAACAAGACACAAACGTAAATCAACAAGACACAAAGGGAAATCAACAAGAGACATTAGAGGGACAGTTAGGATCATTGCTTTTCCTACTGCACCAATCACTTGTCTGGTACACCTTGGATGTGTAAGCTCACCTGGCTTGAAAGATACAACTGGCAACCTGGCTCAAAAACTTATTCTGGCAGATTCATCCCTTGAGATGAACCAAGCATGAAGGTGAAGAATGTGTGGATTGTTGTGTAGGAGGAATGGGCTGTGTTTTGACAGAGGTATTGATTTGAATGATAGAAGAACAATGAACCACAATCATTGGGGCCACAACAGGGCTACAAGAATGGTAGGAGCAGAGGACAGAATTTCTGTCTTCTTGTTGATCTTGATGAAGATGTTAGAACATGGAAATGGGGAAACGGTCAAAACATACCCAAACTGAAATGTATGCAAGTCAAAACATATCCAAATCAAAACATACCCAATTCATTATGTACCCACACTGAAAAGCACCCACGTTAAAATGTATCCAGCTTATCCAAGCCAAAACATACACAAACTGATATGTATGCAAGCCAAAACATACCAAAATCAAAATGTACCCAATTCAATATGTACCCACACTGAAAAGCACCCAAGTCAAAATGTATCCAGCTTATCCAAGCCAAAACATATACAAACTGATATGTATGCAAGCCAAAACATACCCACACTGATATGTATCCAAGCCAAAACATACCCAAACTGATATGTATCCAAGCCAAAACATACCCAAACTGATTTGTATCCAAGCCAAAACATACCCAAACTGATATGTATCCAAGCCAAAACATACCCACACTGATATGTATCCAAGCCAAAACATACCCACACTGATATGTATCCAAGCCAAAACATACCCACACTGATATGTATCCAAGTCAAAACATACCCACAATGATATGTATCCAAGCCAAAACATACCCACAGATATATATCCAAACCAAAACATACCCACACTGATATGTATCCAAGCCAAAACATACCCACACTGATATGTATCCAAGCCAAAACATACCCACACTGATATGTATCCAAGCCAAAACATACCCACACTGATATGTATGCAAGCCAAAACATACCCACACTGATATGTATCCAAGCCAAAACATACCCACACTGATATGTATCCAAGCCAAAACATACCCACACTGATATGTATTTAAGCCAAAACATACCCACAGATATGTATCCAAGCCAAAACATACCCACACTGATATGTATCCAAGCCAAAACATACCCACACTGATATGTATGCAAGTCAAAACATACCCACACTGATATGTATCCAAGCCAAAACATACCCACACTGAATATGTATGCAAGTCAAAACCCAAATTAATTCAAGTCCAATGCTCCCTTTAAATAGTGACATGATTTTAGTGTATTATGTTTCATATGAGAGTGACCAGCCAGATCAACAGTGGAACTATAATCTTATGAAATAAATCTTTAAGTTAAGAAGTATTGCTTGCATATATTTATGTTGTGTTTTCCTATGGAGAAAATTCTACAAACTGATTTGATATTTGAAGACTCCAACATGTGTTTTAACCACGACTCAAATGTGCATAGTTCATACATTTAGTAGCATCAATTTTGAAAATTAATTCTGTTTTCTATTTCACAATTTTTATATGACAAGGGCTAAATAATTTATTTACCAGGACAACAATGTAAAAATTGGTGAATAGGACTTATAGTCTGTAAATATAATCCAAAATTTCATCCTAAGAGAGAAAATACAAGTCCTATATTTAGAAAGTTCTAATAAAATCCATGTTCGAATCTTGATGATGTACAAATATGGAAAGCAATGATGTCAGATGTGGTACAATTTATGAATAACAATAATTCCTTACTTGAATCAACAGTTTTTGCTTCTGAATAATTCCAGAATTAATTTCCTTGAATATCTAAATTTTTTTAGAAAAGTCAACTTGTTGAGTTTCCAGGGGAATAAATTATTCAATCCAAAAATCCGATGAAGAACAAACAATCCAGTCAACAAATTAAAAAATAATAGACCTTGTATCTTCAAGGTATTAAATGAATGTCTGAAAAAAATATATGGAATGAATATTTAAAACCCCAGACTTCATTTCATGTCTTGTGAGATTTTGTCATGTGGTTTCTTACAACACTATTTTGATCACATCTACCAGTATCAACCCACTTAAGAACCAATTATAAAAAGGTTGCTTACCCACAGTGATCACACTAAGAATGTATGCCCAATCATTTATGGACCAATCATTTTAACTTCCTGTTGATACATTACCATGGTAAGGCAGACTAAATGTTAATTATCACATAATACATCTTCATCTTGAATAAACAAACTTTTTCATAAAAAATATATCTCATTACTAAAAAAAATCCAGACTGAGAAAAAATATTCATTGCAATTAAACACAATGAAACAAAAATGAAATAAAAGGAATCTTAAACCTTACACACAAGCAGTTTCATTACATATACATAACACAATAGAAACATGTATACATCTGTATGTATAAATCTGAGGATTAAATACTTCTTTTGACCTTTTTATGATTCAAAAATAAAACCTCAAAAATAATTTGGTTACATTTTGACTTCCATACATTTTGGCTTGGGTAAGTTTTGAAGGAATACACAAACAGATTATACCACTGAAAGCTGAATGCATCTAATGCCCATGCTCTCTGATCCAGGACTGGAGAGATGCACAAAGGAAGTCTTGTTGTTGAGCCTGGTCACAAACAAGTCCATCAGTGGCTTTCCTTAGGGAAAGGTAACTGTGGGTAGACAATGTTTTAACTCTTAGCACCTTCAGACATGCCAGGATTTGATCTATCTGTTCCAGTGGAACCCAAAGTTCTGATTCATGAGGAAATTTATACCCATGCAAACAAGTCTTGAGATGAGTTAAAGACCCAACAGAGTTACTGTGGACCAAAAAAGTAGCCAAAAGGTCAGCATGGAAAGCCATGCTTACCAGTCAGACTTTCTGTGTTCAATGTTTTTACAGGAAGGCATGCCCAGACTCCAGTTGTAACACCCAGTTGAGACACATCCAATTGGGGAGACTTAATTAGCAGTTCTAGGAATGTGCTAAGTAGAGACATAGGCCATAAGTCTTAAGGTAGAGTGAGGAACAAATCAAATCTGAAAATTCCCAAGAAAAACACAAAAAAATATATATGATTGTGCCTATCAAAGGTTTTGACTACATCTAAATCATTCTTTCCTTAGTAATTATAAACTTTACTCATTAGGTTATTATTAGTTTATTATAAATATTATAAAAGAAGGATTTTCTTTCTTCGAAAAAAATACTTATATTACAAAATCATAAAAAAAGCTGACATTTAAAAATATTCTATTATAGTCAGTGTTGTTCTTTGCATTTTTCAGTAAAAGGAGAAAATACATTTATTATATTTACCATAACTATTTAGTTTGTGATTACAGATAGAAGAGGTAATAACAAAATTATCAAATGCAATAAATGGGTGATTTTTCAATTGCATGGGCATTTCTATATCTTTTTCATTTACAGATCAAATTTTAGAATTCCTCTGTTAATTTCAAATTTGACTTTTTAAATAAATTTCTTAATTTATTTAAATTGAATGGACTGTAGATTCATAATTTCCCAGTGATAATATTTTCAAGAAATAAGGACAATAAGTTTGTGAACTTTGCCCTGATGCATGTATATTGTTGCTGTTGTTTTGTTTTTGAGTATCCTATTTTATTCAGTCTTTCTCATGTCAGTCATATATAGAATCTGTACTTGTAACCTTATTGGCAGAAGCATGTCAAGAAACTAGCAGACATGAGGAGATAAAAATGGAAGAAATATCCAGTGGAAAGATCTATATATTCAAGCTCGCTTCAAATGAGAAAGTTATAGTTCAATTGGAACAGTACCATATTCAACTATACTAGAGATGCATAGCATGGCTGTCAGAACAACACCATATTGAAGCATACTACAGATGAGTAGTATGGCTATCAGAACAACACCATATTGAAGCATACTACAGATGAGTAGCATGGCTGTCAGAACAATACCATACTAAAGCATAATACAGATGAGTAGCAAGGCTGTCAGTACAACACCATACTGAAGCATACTACAGATGAGTAGCATGGCTGTCGGAACAACACCATACTGAAGCATACTACAGATGAGTAGCATGGCTTTTCAGTTCAACACCATACTGAAGCATACTACAGATGAGTAGTATGGCTGTCAGTACAACAACATACTGAAGCAAACTACAGATGAGTAGCATGGCTGTCAGAACAACACCATACTGAAGCATACTACAGATGAGTAGCATGTCTGTCAGAAAAACACCATACTGAAGCATACTACAGATGAGCAGTATGGCTGTCAGTACAATAACATACTGAAACATACTACAGATGAGTAGCATGGCTGTCAGAACAATACCATACTAAAGCATAATACAGATGAGTAGCATGGCTGTCAGTACAACACCATACTGAAGCATACTACAGATGAGTAGCATGGCTGTCAGCACAACACCATACTGAAGCATACTACAGATGAAAAACATGGCTGTCGGAACAACACCATACTGAAGCATACTACAGATGAGTAGCATGGCTGTCAGAACAACACCATACTGAAGCATACTACAGATGAGTAGCATGGCTTTTCAGTTCAACACCATACTGAAGCATACTACAGATGAGTAGTATGGCTGTCAGTACAACAACATACTGAAGCAAACTACAGATGAGTAGCATGGCTGTCAGAACAACACCATACTGAAGCATACTACAGATGAGTAGCATCTCTCGTCAGAAAAACACCATACTGAAGCATACTACAGATGAGCTGTATGGCTGTCAGTACAATAACATACTGAAACATACTACAGATGAGTAGCATGGCTGTCAGAACAACACCATACTGAAGCATACTACAGATGAGTAGCATGTCTGTCAGTACAACACCATACTGAAGCATACTACAGATGATTAGCACAGCTGTAAGAACAACACCATACTAAAGCATACAACAGATGAGTAGCATGGCTGTCAGTACAACACCATACTGAAGCATACTACAGATGAGTAGCATGGCTGTTAGAACAACACCATACTGAAGCATACTAAAGGTGAGTAGCATGGCTGTCAGAACAACACCATAATGAAGCATACTACAGATAATTAGCATGGCTGTCAGCACAACACCATACTGATGCATACTACAGATGAGTAGCATGGCTGTCAGTACAACACTATATTGAAGCATACTACAGATGAGTAGCATGGCTGTCAGTACAAGACCACACTGAAGCATACTACAGATGAGTAGCATGGCTATCAGAACAACACCATATTGAAGCATACTACAGACGATTAGCATGGCTGTCAGCACAACACCATACTGATGCATACTACAGATGAGTAGCATGGCTGTCAGAACAACACCATACTGAAGCATACTACAGATGAGCAGCATTGCTATCAGAACACCATATTGAAGCATACTACAGATGAGTAGCATGGCTGTCAGGACAACACCATACTGAAGCATACTACAGAAGAGTAGCATGGCTGTCAGAACAACACCATACAGAAGCATACTACAGATGAGTAGCATGTCTGTCAGTACAAGACCATACTGAATCATACTACAGATGAGTAGCATGGCTGTCAGTACAACACCATACTGAAGCATACTACAGATGAGCAGCATTGCTATCAGAACAACACCATATTAAAGCATACTACAGATGATTAGCTTGGCTGTCAGAACAACACCATACTGAAGCATACTACAGATGAGTAGCATGGCTGTCAGAACAACACCATACTGAATCATACTACAAATGAGTAGCATGGCTGTCAGTACCACACCATATTGAAACATACTACAGATGAGTAGCATGTCTGTCAGTACAAGACCATACTGAAGCATACTACAGATGAGTAGCATGGCTGTCAGTACAACACCATACTGAAGCATACTACAGATGAGCAGCATTGCTATCAGAACACCATATTGAAGCATACTACAGATGATTACCATGGCTCTCAGCACAACACCATACTGATGCATACTACAGATGAGTAGTATGGCTGTCAATACAACACCATATTGAAGCATACCACAGATGATTAGCTTGGCTGTCAGAACAACACCATACTGAAGCATACTACAGATGAGTAGCATGGCTGTCAGAACAACACCATACTGAATCATACTACAAATGAGTAGCATGGCTGTCAGTACCACACCATATTGAAACATACTACAGATGAGTAGCATGTCTGTCAGTACAAGACCATACTGAAGCATACTACAGATGAGTAGCATGGCTGTCAGTACAACACCATACTGAAGCATACTACAGATGAGCAGCATTGCTATCAGAACACCATATTGAAGCATACTACAGATGATTACCATGGCTCTCAGCACAACACCATACTGATGCATACTACAGATGAGTAGTATGGCTGTCAATACAACACCATATTGAAGCATACCACAGATGATTAGCTTGGCTGTCAGAACAACACCATACTGAAGCATACTACAGATGAGTAGCATGTCTCTCAGTACAACACCATACTGAAGTATACTACAGATGAGTAGCATGGCTGTCAGTATAACACCATACAGAAGCATACTACAGATGAGTAGCATGGCTGTCAGTACAACATCATATTGAAACATACTACAGGTGAGTAGCATGGCCATCAATACAACACCATATTGAAGCATACTACAGATGATTAGATTGGCTGTCAGAACAACACCATACTGAAGCATACTACAGATGAGTAGCATGTCTGTCAGTACAACACCATACTGAAGCATACTACAGATGAGTAGCATGGCTGTCAGTACAACACCATATTGAACCATACTACAGGTGAGTAGCATGGCCATCAATACAACACCATATTGAAGCATACTACAGATGATTAGATTGGCTGTCAGTATAACACCATACTGAAGCATACTACAGATGATTAGCTTGACTGTCAGAACAACACCATACTAAAGCATCTACAGATGAGTAGCATGGCTGTCAGAACAACACCATACTGAAGCATACTACAAATGAGTTGCATGGCTCTCAGAACAACACCATACTGAAGCATACTACAGATGAGTAGTATGGCTGTCAGAACATTACCATACGGTAGTATACTACAAATGAGTAGCATGACTGTCAGAACAAAACCATACTGAAGCATACTACAGATGAGTAGCATGGCTGTCAGCACAACACCATATTGAAGCATACTACAGATGAGTAGCATGGCTGTCAGTACAAGACCATACTGAAGCATACTACAGATGAGTAGCATGGCTGTCAGAACAACACCATACTGATGCATACTACAGATGAGTAGCATGGCTGTCAGAACAACACCATACTGAAGCATACTACAGATGAGCAGCATTGCTATCAGAATACCATATTGATGCATACTACAGATGAGTAGCATGGCTGTCAGAACAACACCATATTGAAGCATACTACAGATGATTAGCATGGCTTTTCAGTGCAACACCATACTGAAGCATACTACAGATGAGTAGCATGGCTGTCAGAACAACACCATACTGAAGCATACTGCAGATGAGTAGCATGGCTGTCAGAACAACACCATACTGAAGCATACTACAGATGAGTAGCATGGCTGTCAGTACAACACCATATTGAAACATACTACAGATGAGTAGCATGGCTGTCAGTAGAAGACCATACTGAAGCATACTACAGATGAGTAGCATGGCTGTCAGTACAAAACCATACTGAAGCATACTACAGATGAGCAGCATTGCTATCAGAACAACACCATATTGAATCATACTATAGATGATTACCATGGCTATCAGAACAACACCATACTGAAGCATACTACAGATGAGTAGCATGTCTGTCAGTACAACACCATACTGAAGCATACTACAAATGAGTAGCATGGCTGTCAGTACAACACCATATTGATTCATACTACAGGTGAGTAGCATGGCCATCAATACAACACCATATTGAAGCATACTAAAGATGATTAGCTTGGCTGTCAGAACAACACCATACTGAAGCATACTACAGATGAGTAGCATGTCTGTCAGAACAACACCATACTGAAGCATACTACAGATGAGTAGCATGGCTGTCAGTACAACACCATATTGAACCATACTACAGGTGAGTAGCATGGCTGTCAGTACAACACCATACTGAAGCATACTACAGATGAGTAGCATGGCTGTCAGAACATTACCATATGGTAGTATACTACAAATGAGTAGCATGACTGTCAGAACAACACCATACTGAAGCATACTACAGATGAGTAGCATGGCTGTCAGAACTACACCATACTGTAGCATACTACAAATGAGTGTCATGGCTGTCAGAACAACACCATATTGAAGTATACTACAGATGAGTAGCATGGCTGTCAGCACAGCATCATATTCAAGCACACTAGAGATGAGTAGCATGGCTGTCAGTACAACACCATACTGAAGCATACTACAGATGAGTAGCATGGCTCTCAGTACAACACCATATTGAAACATACTACAGTTGAGTAGCATGGCTGTCAGTACAACAGCATACTGAAGCATACTACAGATGATAAGCATGGCTTTCAGAACAACACCATACTGAAGCATACTACAGATAAGCAGCATGGCTGTCAGCACAGCATCATATTCAAGCACACTACAGATGAGTAGCATGGCTGTCAGAACAACACCATACTGAAGCATACTACAGATGAGTAGCATGTCTGTCAGTACAACACCATACTGAAGAATACTACAGATGAGTAGCATGGCTGTCAAAACAACACCACACTGAAGCATACTACAAATGAGTAGCATGGCTGTCAGAACAACACCATACTGTAGCATACTACAAATGAGTAGCATGGCTGTCAGAACAACACCATACTGAAGCATACTACAGATGAGTAGCATGGCTGTCAGAACAACACCATATTGAAGCATACTACAGATGAGTAGCATGGCTGTCAGCACAGCATCATATTCAAGCACACTACAGATGAGTAGCATGGCTGTCAGAACAACACCATATTGAAGCATACTACAGATGAGTAGCATGGCTGTCAGCACAGCATCATATTCAAGCACATTACAGATGAGCAGTATAGCTTAGTCTGGTTCTCTACTTTGTATGCTCCTTGTGTTACACTCCACTATACTAGTGCATCACTAGGAGCATATGAAGAAGGGAACCAGATTAAGCATAGCTGTCAGTACAACACCATATTCAGGCTAACTTCAGATGAGCAGGATAGCTCAGTTGGAAAAGTTACCTATTAATAGTTATCTGGTAACTAGTTCAATCCCTAATTAAGAAGGCGGTTTTGATCACACATCAACAATGCAACTTTGATTCACCTAGAGCAGCTGAAAGCTAATGATTATTGCCAAAAATGGAAAAACATAGTAAATAAAGATTATATTGTGCCCTACAGTTAAATATTTCTTAGCCATTATAGGGTGTTAAGGACCAAATTTTTAGGTCGATCTTTGTTAAAATTAATTATGGCAAAACACACTTAGTTGTAAATGTGTACCATTAATGAGATTTATGGGAAAATGGCCTCCTTGTACAAGCCATAAAGTACAGATTAGTTCAGGCAAGTCTGAGTTTGTTTAAACTTAGTGGGGTTAAAGTTTTGTTCTGCTTATAACTGATTGTGGAAGACATCACAGTTGTAGAAATTTTTGATTGAAATAATGCAGTGTTTAGTACCAGAAAGGTGGGAATTATTGAAAATTTTAAAGAGTAAACTTCTTGTTAAATACTTGCTATCCAAGGAGAGACGTTTGTTTGTCTGAAGGTTTCGATAGACACCCAGACACCATAAGCAGAAAAAACTAGGTAAATGCATAAATCTCATATTCTTCTTTTATGCTGTGATTTATTTGCTTGTAGGTACTTGTATTTGCATGACTTTGCATGAATTTATATAGTCATTTATGCTATGACTTAATTGCTTGTCAAAGCATGTATTTGCAGGAATTTATTTGTTGAGACATAGATTAATTTTCTTGTTTGTTTATCTGAGCCTGTGCAATATTTTCTTTTACATATGCATTGGCAGTTTGCTAAGTTATAGTCTTGATTATTGTAGGAATTAACTAGGTGTTCATACTTATTTTACATACGGAGGAATTATGTATCTGACATAATTGTGATGAGTTCATTTAGCTGATAATATTGTATTTATAGTCATGGACAAACTGAAGTAGTCACAACTATCCAATGAATCTATTATGTATAATGATAGCCTTGATGTGTAGTGAGGAATTTCATTCATTTACATGTATCTAGGCCGAGTGAAAAGAGCTAAAGCCACATGTGGCATAAATGGCCATTCATTAGTCTAGGAACAAAACATCTAGACTGTTTGAAAGTTGATAGTTAATTTTTGACCTTGAGGGATCAATCTAATTATGTTGTTGTTGTTGTTGGGCTTAACGCCATTTTTCAGCACACGATAGGCTATTCATGGGTGGCCAGTATTAATGGTGGAGGAAGAAACCGGAAATCACCGGAAAGAACCACCGACCCACGAGAAGCTACTGGCAAGCTTTCTCACATATCTACATTAGCCTAGACAATCTTAGAACCAATGCAGACAGAGGTGAGATGGCAGTTGTTTACATTTTTTATTGAGAGATAGTCTGGAAAAAGACAAACAGTGTGGGAAGGAAAAGAGCAGTTGGAACAAAAGAGAAAGCATCTTGAATTTGTGGAATGAAAGAAGTGGAATGGAAGATGTACTGAAACAACAGAACCAAGTACAGTCTGAGAGGACCTGTGGGACAGAATCAATAAACAGGTTATGCATTGATGCAAGGCAGAGTTATTTGATATATTCAGATTAGTAAATGATGATTTTGGATTCTATCTTAAACAGAATTGGCTAGTCTTTTAATGTCATTCTATTTTTAAATTCCTTAATTAGTAATACATAAAGAAAGAAGTGCATCTCAAACTGTAATTTTCATATTGTTTACTAGTAGAAATTTTTATTGTTTGAAATTTTATTAAATTTTTTCTTTGCTTGTAATGGGGGCTGTTTTATTTGTTCTATATATTAGCTCAGATTATTTCTGTATTCCAATCATAAATTCCTACTTGTAGTAGGGATTATACCAAAATTTCATCATTATAGGTCACTCTTAGACACAAACCAAACTTTCGTTTACCACACTGAGTTTGCACCTATATTTAGCCCAGTATCAAATAGTGAAATAAATTACTGACACAATTATTCCAAAGTTCCACCCTAACATCTGATGTGTGCCAGAGACACCATTATCAGTAATTGTAAAATGTTCAAAAATTTCTTTAAGAAACCCATCAGACAGAGGTTTAAAATATTTTCCACAAGGCCCTTGTACCAAACTACAAATGCTTACAGTATAATTATCTGCATCATTAGCAGTGTTCCAGCAGGTCAGATTGGCTGCTGATAGTGCTGATGCTAGCAATTTAGCATGTCAAGGCAACATATGGTTATGTGATGCCTCATCTACCTAGGTATTCATTTTCAAGGTGCCATTTTATTCAATACTGTCTTTACTATTATCCCATGGTTGTACAATTTACCATAAATGACCTGAATTCTATATGCATAAACAGATCATGGGTCAATTTAGATATGACTAAAGACCAATCTCTTTTTTTTTTCTCTCTTCCAAGATGATTATATTTATAGTCATTCATTCAATTAAAAATTTCTTCCTTCCTCAAAAAAAGCAAGAAACTATATGTAGGCAGAATTTATCCAATGTCCCTTGTATATGATGTCTTAACCCTAACCCTAACCCTAATTTCCATTACCCTGCTTTTGGTGCTGTGTAGTAGGTGTGTTAAAATGTAGTAGTTGTCATTTGTGGGTGGGTGGCAGCTACTTTGTGGAATTAGCTGGTAGAACAAACAAAACAAATGTCTAGGCTACATATTTCTTTAATGATTACTTTCCAATGTCTCCAAATTCCCACCTCCCATTCAAATTCAAAACCTCAATATATATCTTTTCCTAGCTGACTTCACAAGAGACTACTGATATCATATTTCAATAACTGGCTTGATTGTTTCTGGTACACAGAATCTGTATTTCCTACATTAAACTAAACAATTGATATCTCACTAATGAGTTGTCCTGAAGTTTATTTGAAAACATGTAAATATTCATAATATATCTGATCAGACTCACACTCACTTTCAACCTCTCCCTCAAAGTATAAGTCTTAAATAAATGAAGTTCATAGGTAAGGGTTGGCAAAAGATTGTCAGAATTCAACTATAAAATATTTATTTTATAAAATGTCTTTTTCTTTCAAAACAATATACAAATTATTCTTGCCAATTACAGAAACTTATCTACTATCTTGTATCTAATATCCACAACTTCAAAATCCAAAACCAATTATAAGTTTTGTAAATAATCATTTAATTAATTTGCAGAAACACCAACGTCTGTTCTTACTAAGCTAGACCCAATTAAAGCAAAAGAATAATGTCCCTAAGGGCATGGGGGTGAGCTTGCTGTAAACATTCTACTTGTATTGTTTTTAGACTGCAGAAGCAGAACATTTCTTGGAAAGTGTATTCTAAGCATCATGGCTATTACAATCCAGAAAATTGGAAAACAGTTGAATCATATCAAATGTCCCTACTACATTTCTCCAGAACCAACCCCATACAGAAAGCAGAAATTGACGTATAAGTTAAAGAAATGTTAAAGTATGATATCATTGAACCATCTACATCACCATCGCAAAATCCAGTGGTTCTTGTGAAGAAGAAATCAGGGAGAATACACATTCACTGTTGACTACAGGAAACTAAACAAACTTACAAAACCAGAAAATTGGAAAACAGTTGAATCATATCACAAATCCCTACTACAGCTGCCACTCCATTAAATACAAACTGGCATTATGAATCACTTCAACACTGTTGCCCATGTGCTTCAACACATATCATTATCTACTCTGTCCATCAGTGTGTGTGCATTCCAAATTTTATAAAAATTTTGATATGTGGTTCATGATTACAGTCTTTTCTGCCACTCAGCACTATAAAGCCAGAACTGTACAAGCATGCATACACATTCACAGACACACTTTGTTCATGAAAGTAACCACTATTCTTCCATCATATAGTACTGGCCTTGTCTTCTTAAATTCTCTATTGTCTATAGTCAAAACTGGCCAACAAAATCACTTCTAAGGTAAAAGTCATATGGGTCATGTATGTACATTTATTTACTCATTTTATATTAAATATAAATTGTTCTTTTAACATTTAACACTAATTTTCTTTAACCAAAGTCTATTCAATCCTGACTATTGAATGCTCTGTGCCTGAACTGTCATCAAGAAACTTCTAGTCAAAAGTTTTCAACCTCTGTAGTGTTTTACAATGGAGCTATGTACTAAACTTTGGTCAAGTAAAGGGCATGTCCAGTTGAATCACGACAATACTGACATTCCAAAGGAATGTGGAAATGTGGATGAATCCAAGAATCCTATGGAAGAGAATACTTGCTACTTGAAAGGTATGTAGAATAAAATTTTAAAAAATGACACCCATTACTGAAATAGTGTTAAATCCATACATAACGTGTGTGTGTGACTTTTACAACGAAATAAAGAATATACCTATGTGAAACAAAATGTCATAAGTGTAGATGAAATGAACATTTGGCAGCCACTATTTTAATTAGAGCCATTTTATTTCCTTCCATCAGGAGGCATACAATTATAAATGTTAATTTTATTTCCTTCCATCAGGAGGTATACAATTATAAATGTTAATTTTATTTCCTTCCATCAGGAGGTATACAATTATAAATGTTAATTTTATTTCCTTCCATCAGGGGGCATACAATTATAAATGTTAATTTTATTTCCTTCCATCAGTAGGCATACAATTTTAAATGTTAATTTTATTTCCTTCCATCAGGGGGCATACAATTATAAATGTTAATTTTATTTCCTTCCATCAGGGGGCATACAATTATAAATGTTAATTTTATTTCCTTCCATCAGGGGGCATACAATTATAAATGTTAGCATATTTAATCCTTTCAATTCCCTATGTGAATAATTGTCATTTACATCCTTACTGATAATACAATGAAACTAGAAATTCAAAACCTGATCTAATGTAATCTTAAAAGTCTCCAAAGAACAGGCCAACTGTAATATACCATCTTCACTTGCTTACATGTCAAGTCTAACTGCAAACAACAAAGACCCTGATCTTCCATTGCACCAGCAGATATTATTTATTCTACTGATTACTTCTAATGGACTGCATACTCTTACCTGCCAACACATTATGTAGAACTGATGAAAGGTTATGCAGCTGACACTTATACAAGGGCCTCTACAGCATTCCCATACAGGTGTCTTTTGGCACTTTACCTGATTCACATACAAGGCCTTTTGGCAACTCTGTAAACAGCAGCCATTTTTAGCCAGTTTTTGTAGCACCTACTTCGGGGAAAACTCACTATTAGATACTATATTCATTGTTGAGAATGACCATTATGTTAAATCATGTGGTCACTGTTTATGCTCTAGTCGAAATCTGCTTTTGAAATTAAGTGGCTTTTTAAAGTAAGTCGTAACTGTATTCTCCATTTGACAAAATAGCAGTTGCTAATATAGTTCAGTATCTGCTCAAGTATAATCACAACTATGAAAGCTTCAATAACTTAGGTAAAGGCTCTGATACTGATGTAGGAAGCCATTATTTTTTTATAAATTATCAAATTTTGTTGTTTTAATGATGTAGACGCAGGCAAAGAACTTGTAAATTTTGAGTATGAGAAACTGCTGCTACAGTTGATCAGGCAGCTTCACTGACTTGATAGTGAAGGAGTTCCCTCAAGATTTTAAAGCACATACAAAATTCTTTTGTGAAAAATATTTATACAGCTATAACGACTGTATTTTAATCTTAATTCTTTCCATAAATAAGTGTAACCAAAACGCAAAATGGTTAAAATTGCTGTTAAATGTAAAAACATACACTTCACTGCTTAACATGCCCATGTGTAGCACACTGCACTGGGTAACTTTGCTACATGCATATCAAAGGAATAAAAAGCCATACACTCTATGAGGGAAAGGAATATATGGTAATATATCACTATATGAATTCATTTTTGTTACATATTACTGATATTGATGCATGTTCCTTTACATTTGGGGCCCTGGTTGGCCAAGTGGTCTAAAATGCTCCTTTACCAATCACTGACATCACAGTTTCTGCATTGGTTTGATTCCCTGACTCAGCCAATGTGTATCTGTGCCTTCTTAACCAGTTGTTGATGACAGCATCTTCACAGTGTTGCTACAATAAACTTCATTTTCTTCCGAACATTGTGATTTCAGTTTAGAAACTTTGGCAAACTGTACAGCCTCTATGGTTGATATAAGCAGCTTCTACAGAAAACTACACAAATTAGCTACTTCAGCTAAAACTTCATTCAAAACAGTTAAAGCGACATGAACTTCAGGGTTTTGAAGTTCCTTTAAACAATAATTTGCAATCGGATCATTATCTTGAATGACCCAATTCTGAAAATATTCTATTAGATTTTTCATTAAAGCTTTAACAGCAAAATGTTGAGACATCCATCCAACCTCATTCAGTGGCTTAAAAGAGACAACATCTTCATTGGATACATTAATGAGCTCTTCAAATATGGTTTTTTAGACACTCAATCAGATAAAAAAGTGTAGACGGTCCAGAGTAGTCTCAATATTTTTCATAAGAGAAACTTTTCCCCACGCGTTGTTGATTCCTACAGCTTGTTTGTGTGCCATGCAATACTGCTTAGTCAGATGGGGAACCTCTGCACAGATCAGCACAGCCACACCATTTCTTCTTCCTAGCATAACTGATGCCCCATCTGATGCAAACATGACCATGTTTTGAAAATCAAGATTGTTCCTCATATAAAATTCTTTGATTGCAGAAAAAATAGACCAACTGTCACAGCCTGTCAGTTTTACCATGCCTGCAAAACTTTTTGGTGACGCTTCATTTCTTCAGGATGATATTTAATGCATATGATTAGCATTTTGGTTATAGATATGTCTGTGCTTTCTTCTACCATAAGTGTGTGGAATTTAGTCTTCAAATTTCCTGTGTACATATCTCTTTGACAACTGAGTCAATGCATTCAACAAACTATCAGGAAGTTTCAAATATTTAGCCATGTGATCATGAATACCCATTACTGACAGCATCAAAGCATTCATTGAAAGACATTGTTAGTAAGAATCTTAACTTGACTTCATTGGTGATCATTCACTTCAATTCGCATCTGTCAATCATCTTCTGACTCCATCATGAAGATGTTGATTCTAACTCCAGCTTGAGCTCCTTTTAATTTTGCTATCGAGTCCAATTGAATTTTCTGTGCAACATATCTCTTTAGATAAGCCAATTTCCACATATCCTAAGTTTTTCTTTTCTAGTCGCAAAATCATCACTCAATTTAGCCTCAACACATACTTTATAAACAATGCTGTCATCCTCAGAAAAATGAAAAATATTGCGTAATTCCACACACGATGCAAAATTTTTGATTATACCTTCTTTCAACCATGATTTAAAAGTACTAGTGACTGCTTTTGTATGCTTTGTGTATGCATCATCTTCATGTTTTTATTTTGACAATAATAAGCAGATGAAAAGAAATATAATATCAATTGTTTAAATTAAAATGCAACAATCATTCAATGCAAGTATCCAAATTGAATGAAATGAACTCTTATGAGCTGCCTTGGTTGCCAATTGCTTTCCCAAGGTGGAGTTTAAGAATGTCCATTTGTATTCAAAACGAAATATATTCCTGTAAGTGAAACCTACAATGCACCACTTGTGACTGACCTGGGGAATTTGAAGACATCCTTGGATTGGATGTTATTAGTGGGAT
This sequence comes from Potamilus streckersoni, assembly GCA_016746295.1. NCBI lineage: Eukaryota > Metazoa > Mollusca > Bivalvia > Unionida > Unionidae > Potamilus > Potamilus streckersoni. Next base: position 207,019 of record JAEAOA010001691.1, read on the forward strand.
TTTGATTGGCAAGCATTCCACCAATATTTCATTGCATATAGTGTAAGATCTTATTGCAACAAGATTGATAATTTTGGATAGATTTTAGCATTGATGTTGAATCGAATATTTGGTAATTTTGGTAATTTTGATCTACTGCACATAGAACAATCAAGCTGTACGTATGCAGCTTAGAGGGTATGTTGGTTAAAGCATGATGCCCCAGTACTAGACATCAATATAAACTACAACGCTGCAGACATTGTAATGATATGACTGAAATTTTTTTAAAGCTACGTTAAAAATCTGAATCACTATTTAGAGCTCTTAAACATGCAGTTCTTACAATTGATTGCTGAAAAAAATAAAAAAATTATCCCCAACAATAGAGCTGAAAAGCAAATTTTTCGCAAATACCAATTTAATTTCACATCAATTGATTTGAAACTCTCTTTTATTGAGTCCTTAACTTTTAATTTGGAAACAAATGTATTTGTTATCGGCTAAATACTGCAGAATACAAATTTTTAATAGAGCTTGAATCATCTACTATTAATCACACTACATGTTTATGCTCTACTTCCTTCAGTATTCTCAATTTAAGTACTACCACCTCCGAAGTTTTGAAGTCAAAATGTTTGCATAAAATACCCATAGATGCTGAAGATCTGACAGTCATATTCATGAAGACATACAGCACTACAACGTACCCTTTCCACCTTTCAATTTATACAAGTACATTATACAAGAAAATTGCATTAATTCATGCCTTCTGGTTATATTGAACTTGTTAGCATCAAGCTTCAAATTTAATAAGTAAAGGGCTTACTGTACATAGAGAAAAGGGGCTAGGACTCAAAGTCATGGGCTATAACTCCAGGAAATGATACAAAACATTGAAACTCCAACTTAACCAACGTCATATAAAAATCAAGCTGCATAACAAAATTTGGTGGAATACAAATGTGATGGACAAAGTGGATTTTTTATGACAATTGGAAGCTACAACACAACTGAACAATCATGCAGAAAGCTGGCAATCTCACTCTGCCAAGGAACCACAATTATCAAGCAGCGTGTAATTTTTCTTGAATCTTTTCAAATTAAATAATAACGAAGTGGTTCCTTTTGTAAGAAATAAAATGGAAGGGTCTAACAACTAGGGGATATATATCTACTAAACAATGATGCAGAAGCCTGTTAACCAAATTCTGCTAATAACACGCTGCATACCAAACTTGGTTGAAATCCAAGTGACTGTGTAGAATGATGCAGAACAATGGAAACCAAACTCAGTATCAGTAAGCATATAAAATTTGGTTCAAATCAATATTAATTATGGAAGTTATTGTCTCAAGAAGAAGGAAGATCTGATAATCAGGGGCTATAACTCTGCTAAACAATTATGTTTAATACTGACAATCAAGGTCTTCCAAGTTCTCATCAAGAGCTAGTAATGTACCAAATGTTATCCAAATTCTATAACAGTTAAGGAAGTTCTTATGCTGTATCATTAATTGAATAGATAGCTGGAAGGATTGATGCCCAATTCAATAAACATTGAGATAATATACTATTTAAGCCACAAAAATTATGAGTGGTCAGTATTTATTAACCAAAATGTTAAAGTACATGTCAGGTAGCATCTCACTGTGCTCCAGATAAGCAAAGTACTGTCATAATTTACAAAGTAATATTCAGGTTGCATCAATTGTTAAATATGTTAAAATTGTGCAAAATAAATGTAAGCATTTAGTCCAAAGTTGTAAGCATTAAGTCCAAAGTGGTAAGCATTAAGTCCAAAGTTGTAAGCATTAAGTCCAAAGTTGTAAGCATTAAGTCCAAAGTTGTAAGCATTAAGTCCAAAGTGGTAAACATTATTTGCTCCAACTGTTTGTACAGTCCATAATGTATGATTGTGCATTCTGTCATTATAAACTATTGTAAAGATTAAAGTTCCGGATGTGCTATGCACATTGTAAATGACCACTATCAGAACACTCACTAAAACTGAGCCTATATATAAAATGCACTCTTAACAAGTCTTTGTCACTAAGCTGTTTGTCTCATTCAGAAAGATATGGTAAACATTTTGATGATTAAGACCAAGTCTTATTGTGCAAGTTTGGCACTTTCTTGCGATGACAAATACCCTATCAAATTTCAAAAAACACTATTAGTTATATACCAAGGAGTAAAATAATCAATTTATTAAATTTGTATCTAGAGCACTGAATTCTCTGAGAATAATTTATATTTTACAAAAAACAAAAAAGGAGAAGAAACCCTTACCTAGTGCTCTGAATTGTTTCCATTTCAACCGACTTGCCATTTATCTCCAGAATTTCATCACTGACCTTAACACGGTCCTGTAAGATACTCCCCTCTTGAACTTTTACAACTCTGATTGCCAGGCGTCTCTCACTAAGATCATCAGTAGATCTGTAACATTTATTACATCCTTTCTCATTGCCAATTTTATCTTTGAAGTCATCAATCTTGTAAGGATGGGAAACAACTCTGTCAATTTCAATACCTAGACCAGCTAATGGAACTTGTAACTGTACACAAAAAATTTGGTCCCTACGTGGTGGTTTCACTGGGGGAGTTTTCTCAAGGTCCGGATAAATGTTAGAATCCTTTGCTGAATTTGGTACAGTTGGAGAAGTAGAACATTCAATTGTGACTTTATATGCACTCTCCCGAGGATTGTATTGCTCAGTGTATGTGTTTTGAGATTGATTGCGACTGTACTTGGCTCTTGGAGCCGACTTTTCCAAGCTTCCTTTCCGCTGGAACTTGAAATGTCCTGATGATCCAGGAAATATTTTCATTTTGCTGAAGTAAGTTTTCAGTGTATCCATTATTAGTAGACTCTTTGGCTGTAAAGAGTGAAAACAAAACCGTGAGAACAAAGCCACAATTAGTTTTATGAGTAATAAATTGAATGTGTGATGAACCTGAAGACACTTAAAGGACAGAAAAATTTCATCAGAAAAATGGATACAGCTCCCTTGACCAAATATATGTAGTAAAAAAATAACAATCATTTAGTAATTTCACATCCATTGTCTTTCACTCTTACCTATTGTTCACAGATTCTATTAGGAGCTGCCCCTCTTCAAAAATATAATGACTATGAAGATGATAAAAACTGAAATCTTGGGGAAAGTAGGTTTATTGTGTGAAACCCAAAAGGACAAATTTAGCTCCTGCATCCTTTTTACATTGGACCTTGAGAAGCAACAGGAAGTTGATTCTACCCAATGGAATGCCAAAATCCCACTAACTCAGAAACAAATACATATTGGTATACATAAATATTTCACATTAGGACATCTATTCAGACATGTTTAATCTTGGTTTTGTTTGGATTGGTTTTGTGGAGTTTAAATCCAACAAATGAAAGATCATACATGACAGCCAGTATTATTTTTTAAAGGAGGAAGAAATTGGAAAGACTGTTACCACTCAAAGGAATCTGAGAAACTTTCTCCTATCCACACTAGTCAAGCTTTAAGTCACACATGTGAGTGACCTGTAAAGGCAAGTGCCTTAGACTACCCAGACACCCTAATTAATCCATGGCATATGTCAACCCTTTTAGTATAGAACCTAAGGCAAACATTCAGTGGTTAGTGTACTCAACTTCTAATCAGAAGGCTATGATAAACTTTCCATTCAACATCAAAATACACATTCCTACTTAGTTCCACCTACCCCGAAATGGCTGCACACACATGGGGAAAAATTGGGAACTTTTCCTTCCCCACCCCCACATTACACCTCTAAACAATGTGTTGACATACATCCAAAAAACTTAATAGATGACCACTACATGTCTTTCTAATACATGTATCTCTTTTCATAACCAGTATGTGTTTGTGTGTGTGTGTGTTAAAATATATATACAATGCCCTTTTAATTAGATTGGGTGCCTTAGGCACCAAAATCTAACCTTAAAAGTTACTAGAATAGCCCCAGTCTCAGCTATAGAGTATTGCATTGCATTTGCATCCATTTCATTTTGTTAACTTTATTCATAAAGTACTAAATTTCTAACAACAGACACCAAAATTTTGATTTTGGTCTGCTGTGGGATCCCCTGCTGTCCAAGGCCCTAAGCATATGCTTTGCATGCCTTAAAATGGTAGTGTATGTATGTATGTATGTATGTATGTATGTATGTATGTATGTATGTATGTATGTATATATATATATATATATATATATATATATATATATATATATATATATATATATATATATATATGTATATATATATATATATATATATATATATATATATATATATGTATGTGCATTTTCCAAGGACAATCATGTCTAGTCCACCATGAAAATAGACCCACAACCTGGTGAAAGGAGAATAAATCAACAATACCCATCACAAACAAAGGCATTCTAAAGGATTCAAAGGACATATTAACATGGCATCTTCCACTGTGTGAAGAAAAAGAAGACTGCATGCAAGGATGTACTAAAAAAGATCCAGAATGGGTGTTCCTTTAGACGATCTCAGACAAAGAGTTTGATTTTGAATGTTTTCAGCAGCAAGCCACATGGGGCCTGAAATGCATATGAACAAGACTTAAGTCATTACAGTCCTTCATAGAAATTCTAAACAAAGTAGCTTTGAAGGGAAATTCAAAATTTCATCAAGAAAATATGGATCTATATGAAAGCTTTTCATCTTTGTCCATTCATGATGTGGAGAAAATGGGTACTTTTTTTAATAATGATAGAAACAGAAACTTCCCACTATATATCTCCAGTGAAGATATAGAGGACATTAATGGAGCCATTACCTTCATTACAGCAGTAAACAGAAATGGGGATACTGTCGGGGATATGAAAAACATCTAGTATGATCCAAATGTATCTTGTGATTATTTTGCCATATATTGATGTCATTGATAAAAATGAGGAGGATGTACAACAAATTTATGAAGATAAAATGAATGAAAGATGAGGAGGAGGAGGAAGAATATTCAAATATTAGGATAAAACTATTAGGATAAAAGTTAAAACTGATTCTGATATTCTCCAAGAGGTTCAAGCCCTCCCTGAAGAAATACAGATATCATTTATGAAAAACAAAGATGAAACTGTGGCTTGCAGTACTGATAATAGCATACTAGAGTATCAGAATCTAAACAACACACCATTACCGCCACTATCATGCAGTTATCCTCCATCTTTCAGCGGTAAAGCCACACTGAAAGTGGTTTTCATGACTTTTTGGAGAAGGCAGAATTGAGTGAAACAAATGAAAATGACTACAAGATTGCAAGAAATGTTTTTAAGCTTATAGACGGGAACAAAAAGTATGCAATATTTCTTCCAGAATTTCCAGTACTGCAGTCCAAAATCATGAATTTAATATCAGCCCAAGAAATATCAGACTTCATTCATAGATTGAAATATATGAAGGATGATGATGTTGAAAAAGACTGCAGTAAATTAGTAACTTTTGAGAACATCAACACAGTCACTTATTAGAAGCTTTGCATATCTCTGTTCTCATCATGTTCGCTGACTTACTACCACATTCACATGACTTGTTTGGCAATTATTAGAAGCTTTGCATATCTCTGTTCTCATCATGCTCGCTGACTTACTACCACATTCACATGAAGAGGAAGCTGAGAAAAAAGTTGTGTTATCATGAGTTATCTCTTGGCCAGCTTGAAGTGAGATGGGGACAAATTTTAAAAGGATTCATTTAGAAAACATCCACTGTGAATAAAACATTTCCATGTATACTGGTATAATGAGGAATTGTGATGAAATTGTAAACCTCACTGTTGCTGACACACTAGAGGAAAATAATAGATACTACTTCTGGCCAGTGTGAAGTCTTCACTTCCATTTTCATTATTAAATAGAGCTTCCAGTTATGCTGGATTTTGCTCACAGCTTGTGACAGGACATTACAAATCACTTTTACAGACAAATGAAACATGCTCTATTCAGTACCTCCCAAATTGGTAGCATTGTGTGCTTTGCAGTAGACACTGCTCAAGAGATTGACCACAGAATTGCAAAGAAATTTATTGGACTGAGAGCCACACTAAGCAATGTAATGATAAAGATATACACAGTAGACTAGCCCAGACAAGTGAATAAAGTACTCCAGTCTGTCTACTCAGGCAAGGATGCTTCGAAGATTAAACAAGATGAGAAACAAAGGTGAAGATATAGCATCCAAAATATCTGATAGCTACAGGGGGTAGGTGCTAGTTGGGCCATATTGTTAGAACATTTGGTCTTATAGAAATGGTATGTCATTTAAGTTTTGACCCCATTCTAAGAAATGAATGTTATGGGGGTCTTATTCCCCTGTATGGTTTTGGTTGTAAGAAAATGGGGTGATGTGCTTTGACTATTTATTTAGAAAGATAGGAAAATTCATGATTCACAGATATGCAGCAAGAGAGAGTCTATTGGGTATGACTTTTCATAATGGAAGTGAATGAGGATCATGGCTACAAAATTTCAGCATTCAGTTGCTACATTTTAGCATGTATAGTGAAAATACAAGTTCAAACAACAACAAAAATGTGGGTGGACTGGCTGGTGGATAATTATACATCAATCATTTCCATCAATCCCTCAAGTATTAGTATGCAGTATGCAGAAGCACTGAGTGCCTTATCAGTACACCTGACAGGTACATTACAGGAAGTCAGTACAAGTTTTATCTTCTTGAAACACTCATTAGTGGAAAACTTTCTCCTGCTCCCATTTCTCCCATGGTCCATTTCATAAGCTGTCAGTATATTCATGACCCATATGGACACTTTCTCATTATTTAAATTCCTATTTCACAGAACTGCAATAAAGAAGTACAAATTACTCATATTAGCAAATGATCAAATCAAATTCACACTTTCTAGAACATTCTAAATTTTAACTTTTTAGCTCTACTTCCTATTATTAAATTGCTTAACTTATAAAACATGTATGTATGTATGTATGTATGTATGTATGTATGTATGTATGTATGTATGTATGTATGTATGTATGTATGTATGTATGTATGTATGTAGGGTTTAACACCATTTTTCAGCACATGATAGGCTATACATGGCAACCAGTATTAATGGTGGAGGAAGAAACCAGGAAATCTGCGAATGATCATTCCACCAGATCATTCCACTGACCAACCAGAAGCTAATGGCAAGCTTTCTCACATATCCACATTCAGGCACTCAACCTACACAGAGAGAGGTGAGATGTATGTATGTATATATATGTGTGTACTTTGTGATTGACCTTTGTCCATAATAGAGGGTAAGGGGTTTGGCCTACCCTACTTATGTCTTTATTTTAATAAACAACATATTACATAGCTAAATTTATTCTATGATTGGAGATTATAATTTTTGTCTATGATTGGTCATTATATATTAAAATTATTATTATTTGTGGGTAAACAAATGTATCTTGTTTGAGTTCTAGATTCAGCCTTGATTCTAAATCCATGAAGATACTAGATTCAAATTTTGTTTACAGTATGATAGTTATTTCCATTAACATCACTCTCATCCTAGTCCTCACGGTATGTCTTAAGTTTTAATACAAGTTTGAAGTAAACAAGATTATTTAATTCCTATCCTAACATCAGTCTTTACAGGAATCAATTTTAGTTGTATTTCAGTTAATATTTGAGAGAATTTATTGATTAAATTAATCCTTGGAATTATGAAGTGCTAATTTCAGACTAAATTACTATTTCTGGATTATTGGGAATGTATTTAGATATTTTATATAATATCACTGTGATACATTAACTTTCTGCACATCAACACTATTCCAGGCTACTAGTACATCAGCACATTCAAAATTGGAATTGATTTATAACACAATTTATAATTCATTTAAAAAATTCCATACTTTTCAACTTGTGATAGAACTATTTGGGATTTGATTCACAATAATGTCAATTCTTTTTAAATTTTCATGCACATTCTTGGAACAGAATTATTTGTTGAAATTTACTAAACTTGTTTGTTTTTACTATTTTCTGTTACTTAGTTTAAGACCATAAAGTCATAACAGTATGTATGTATGTATGCATGCATGCATGCATGCATGTGTGTATGTATGTATGTATGTATGTATGTATGTATGTATGTATGTATGTATGTATGTATGTATGTATGTATGTATGTATGTATGTATGTATGTATGTATGTATGTATGTATGTATGTATGTATGTATGTATGTATGTATGTATGTATGTATGTATGTATGTATGTATGTATGTATGTATGTATGAGTATATTGATAATAATTCCCAGAAGAGGAAATGTAACCGAACATGTCATCTTTTCAGAAAATTTAAAGATGTAAACAATACAGTAAAATTTGTCTGGTGTAACCAATACTATGAAAGGCCACCTGTCTTAAGAGACCTGAGGGTCTCCTTGCACAGATTTATTAGTTATACAGGGTTTAGACCTGTAATGCGAATCTACCTGTTTTGAGAGGTCATTATTTTTTGACAGAAGGGGTGGTCTTTCAATACAGGTTCTACTGTATTTCTATAAATTATATTCCAAGATTTTTAAGAGTCTGCTGATCCTTCTGTCATTCTGGTGGTCTGTTCCTATGGCTTGCTGTATACCTGGCTCTTCCTCATCCAAAGGTTTGAAATTATGAAACTTATTTCTATACATCTGGGGTTTCATTCTTGGTCCCCCCCCCTCATTACTAGTCCAATTGGAGGAGGCCAAGGTCAAAATTTGTACAAAATATTCATTTACAGTCACAATTTTATATTTCTTTGATAAAACTTTTAAGATCAAGCCAAAGAAGGAAGGGCATAATGCATATATTTTTAACACCTTCAGCAATATCCCTAGGTAACAGTTCAGGAGTGAGAAGATCAAGGGAAATTATAGGTAATACAAACTAGAGGAATATGTCATTGCAAACATACATCTTGATATCATATGACATGTATTGCAATGTTGTGATGTCAGAATGTATTTTTGTGGTACCATGTATATGAAATGACATTTTTAGCATTGTGAACTTAATTATGGAATGAAAGAATTATAAACATTTATCAACTAAAAAAATATATATCAACCTAGGCTTCATGTCATGAAGTCTGCTGGTTAAAAACTTCATATGCTCCTCAACAAAGTTCAATAATTAAATAAAAGTCCACACAACCAAACTACTAAAAATTAAAATACTCCTTTTATTGTTTTATCTTCTTTTAAGCAATTAAAAAAAGGAGAAACATCTGGCAGCCCTGAGAAGCTTTGTAATTAATGGAACCATACAGCTATATCTATTGGCAGCAGTCACATTAAAGTAAATTTGAATCAGCAGAGCATGGCAATTTGCACTTAACTTTCCCCAATTATCTCCCACTTCTGCTTCTTTCCTTCTCCAGCAAAACTACAATTACCTAGATGCCACCAACAAATTCCAAAGGCTCAATTTTCTACCAATACATAAAAATGCTTCCTTTTATGCAGGCATTGCAGCCTTTTAGAACTGCTGGCAGGTCCTCTCAGTTAAAGAGTGCTGTGTATCAAGTCATATTCATTCCTTTAGTTAAATTATTATTTTAGTACAACACTGAACTGGTGTGCCACCATTGGCACAGTGTGATAGTTGTTTCAACCTTTCCTAATGGTTAGCCAAGCAATGGGGGAACCGTTATTGTGCAAGAAATGTTTCAAATTGTTTATACACAGGATCTATTACAGGATCTATTACAAATTGTTTATACACAGGATCTATTATTCTATAAACAAATGCACTATTGCATAATCCATAATCTATAAAATCATTCTGAAATATCCAAATGTGCCAAAATCACAATCATGTACATATTGTTATGAAAATGGACTCTAAAACATTGCTGACCATTTCTTCTTGACTTGAGAGATTCAGTGAAGGAGAGAAAGGAACTTAGGCATTTGCATGAGGGATCAAGCATTATTTTGATTGTTCTAATAACTAGCAAAACAATCAATCAATTGTCAATATTCACAAGCATGTTTCATATTTTGAACACAAAATATCACTAGTTCATTTTTTAAAGCTAGCAAAATACTAGCATTATCACAACTAGCAAAATACTAGATCTTTAGTGGCACTTTCAAGCTGTAGATGGATTGATGGATTAAAACAAATTGTTAGTTACAATGAACCCATATTTATTTCTTGGTGATCTACTAATTATTGAAAAAGGCACCTTATTTTTTTTGGGGGGGACAGACCATAAAGGGGTAGTATTTACTTTTATATTTACAGCAACCCAAAAAGTTGAAAATAATTATTTTCCTCTTATTTATTGAGTACAAGAACTATGTTCAATTTAATTATCTCAAGGCAGGAAAAGAGAAACTGATGCTACCACAACACACACCCACACCCTTGGAGGCAAAGATATGTTAGCCACTAACACCAAAATAAGAAAGGCAATAGCCATTTTTTTTATTTGATGAAAAACATTACACATGTTTACTATTTAACAGGCTTCTAAAGTCCAATATCACTATGGTAACACAATCTGTGTACATGGTTTGTGCAGTTTCATGGCAATCCAATGGCCTAGTGGTTACAGTGTCCATCTCAGATGCAAGAGGTTGTATGTTCGAACCCTGACCAAGTCATACCAAAGACTTAAAATTAGTACTAACTGCTGTTTGGTGCTCAGCTAAAGAGGTTAGTGTTAGGACTGGTTGGCCTGATGTCAAGATAATGTGACTGTGTCCAGTGGGACATCATACCACATGTCTGTGGCATGATTCCCCAAATGCTAGACATCACTATAAACTCTCACACTGCAGACATTGTTGAGATATGACTGAAAATGTTTCAAAGCTACATTCAAAACTCCAAAACATACACAACTTTTGTCAATGGTTTCACAAGGATGTCACGAACTTTCATGGAATATTTTCATTTTAAATGAACAAACTTTCTTATCTTTGTTACCTTGTTTAATATTGTTTAAATGTACATAACTTGACTGGTTATTATTATTACTGCACTGGTTATTATTTAAAATCAAAAACAAAAAATTACAAGACAAATTTTTGCTACCTCCCTTGCTCCATGAATGAAATTGTCCACATGAAAGACACACAACTTTACAGTATAAATTTTGATATTCCTTAATAATCTGAAAAGAGATTTGCAATTTCAAAGAGATATAACATTGAGTATGTTTTTATCATACAATCATTGTTCAAGGACATGCTTATATTTTTAGAAAAATAGGACTTCAAGCAAATGGGAGTCAAAATGTACCCACTTACAGTGAGATGGTCTTATAATAAAATACAATACCTCATTTTAACACTCTCATTGACAGCCATAGAGTATATCACTTTACAATGAGATGGCATTATCATAAAATACATTATACACTATTCCCTCAATATAATACTTCCCATGGGAGCGAAGTATATATAGGTTTTGTAATGAAATGCATTACACAGAACCCATTATAATACTATCCATTATAATACTGTCCATGGCAGCCAGAGTATACCACATTACAGTGAGACTACTTTATGAAATACAGTACCTCCTCACTATAACAGTCTTGGGCAACAGCATACAACCTCCTTATAGTGTGATGACCTTTTAATTAAATACATTACACAGTACACATTGCAACTTGAGATAAAATAATATACCTCTGCCACATATGTTATGATTGATGATACACAGTCTACAATACATTATTGATACACACATCAACTTGATGGTATTTTCATGTTTAGAAGTTCTCTCACTTTTTGTTGCCATTTTTCATTTCCAGCATGCAGACTGACACTGACTTATCATTTGTACATATGCCATTATTATCCATAACTAGATAACATTAATACTCCAAAACAGACTGTAACCTGTTAAGGTGTCAGTAATTACTTATTCAGCTGTATGGTCCATATCAGGCTACTCATTTGATCAGTTGCAAGACTCTCTTCTCATCTTGGTCACCATGCCCTTTGTCTTGCCCTGCATTAATGCTTTTAAAACATTACCAATTTTATGTCTTCACTAGTATTATGCTGTTATCTTTAAAACAGAAAAACTAGTTGAATTTTCTTGTGCAAGGAAAAGCTTATTTAGAGTAAGTCCAAGCATGGAAGTCCAGAGGACTGACAACCAAATCCTTCACATTGTACTTCCTGCAGATGCAAACAATTGCAACAGGCATGGAAATTCATTTGTGTGAGTGCAAATGAAGTTAGTAACAACACCCAATCTCTTTGAACTACAAATTACTATAAATCATGCAGTTTGAAATCTACCACCCTTGCCATTTCTGTGCCAGTTTTGATTTATCCCATTGACATTTTTTGTTGCAAGTACATAAATCAGTGTACAGAAGACATTTCCAAACTGGTTCCTCATTCGTAATTTAAGTACTCTACAGATTATTTTAAAAAATACATTTTATGTATAGATTCTCTTTTGCTTTGTACATATTTAGGTTGAGTTTGGATGTTAATACTTCCTCTGTGTCATGCAGTGAATAAGCTACAGTTAACCAGTAGTACTTATTAGTGGTTATTGTTTTACTCTAGACTTGATAAAATATAAATCAATCAGAACTGAATGCAACATATGTCACTGCATGGTACAACAAAAGTGAACCTCTCATTTGAAACAAATAGACAAAATGTGAAGCTGATGTGACAAAATAATTAACAGATTTCAAAATTTCAAACTACTCTAGCCAGTTACCTTGTGATGGATAATTTGTAGAAGGCAAGCGGATGTTGTCAATAGTTGTTCTTTGTTTAACTGACAAAAATTAATGCTTGTGCCTACAATAAGATTAATTCTTGGTTAAAAGAATGAAAAGGTAGTTTTAGTAATTATTCTTGACTGTGGAAAATTTAAGTAATTTGCACAGGATAAGTATTACTTTTAATTAATTCTTCACCTCTTGCATTGATTTTTAAAAAATATTCATATACTAATATATCAATTTATCATTTCACCAATAATCACAACTCTGCCATGGAGGTATCACCTTATGGCAAGACTTCATTATACAAGCAATTTCTTACTACATGCAAAAATGGGATCATTTACTACCTACGATGATCCACTACACTCCTTTATCTCCTGTAGTGGCACTGAAATTTCCTAAACAAATTTATTTCATCAACAAAAAAATGCAACAATCTCATAAACACCAATTAAATGCCTATTTATTGGAGATCATGTTTAGAAGACACACGCTCATTCAAACAGCATCAAAAGTTCTTGCAAGGTCATCACTGCAAAAACATTTTACTCATACACAAAATAATTTGCTAAACAGATTTATGCATATTCATCCGAAATGTGGAAATTTCAGCACAGGAAGCCATGGGTGATCAAAGAGCATAGTTAGTAGATTGGCACTTATGGCTTGGGACAATCATAATATCTGAAAAAATTACAAAAGCATTGGAGAATATTTTGTTTGTCTCATATGTCTGTCTTTACTATCTTGTGACTAGAATTACACTGGGGTTGTTATCTAAGCTCTTTCTGAAGTTACAAGTTCAATTTTATAATCCTTGTATAAAATATAATAGCAGCTAACAATTAATTGGACTAAATCAGTAAAATTATTAACTACTACAAGGAGAAAAATACAGATATAGAACTAACCCACAAATCACAAGATAGTTCTTTCATTGAATGGTCATGTAACTCAACATAACTTAAATTTTTGGTTTCACTGCATTTAAATTTTCACTGAAAAAAAATGAATTCAATTTATCTAAATACCATTCATTCTAAGTATTTAAAGATCCTAATCTTTTTGTATGACAAATAATTTTTCAGTTTTCAATCTTTTGAAAAAATTAAATTTAAACAAAAAATTAATATGATATACATATAGTGTTAATGCAGAATTTGCTCAAGTTCAAATCACATAAGTCTGCAGATACCTGTATATATTCTGACCCACCTTCACTAATCTGATTTGTGCAACATTGCACTTAGTGGATATATAGACAAGCAATTTGTGAAGGTAGATCTCTTAGAGCCAAGGCATTATAATGATCCTCTATGATAGAACATCTCATATTCTACAACAAAAGATGTGATGGAATCTGCTTAATTAGCATTGGGTTTTAGATCAAAGAATCATCAAAATAGCAGCAGAGTATCTCTACCTGGGGCTAATTACCTTACTGCATTGCCTTTAGATGATATTTTTCAATGTGAAATTTGGTATTTTGATATAGGGAATATTTGTTTTTTCTCAATCTTATGAAATTTATACCATTTTAAAGGTCACTTCAAATTGTAGCACCAGTTTCCTCTGACTCTTCCAACACCCCAAGATAAATGTTAAAATATCTAAAATGGAGAGAAAGGTTCAGAGGAAACTTGTATCAATGTCAAATCCCTTCTGTATATCATGTTACTTATTTGTTTGAAAATAAATCTACAACATGAAATTAAATCCTATCAAAATCCCTCCCCCATTTGTAAGTTACCTTTTTCAACAAAAATAGTAATTATTCACTGTTGACCATGGGTGCCCACACCCGCCAACACCCCCTCCCCCAATTCGCCTCTAAATAAGTTTAGGCCTACATCCATAAACTTTGTAGCATCCACTATATGTCTGCTTTCCACCACTACCCCCAAATATTCTGGAGTTGCCACTGCTGTTTACAGATGCACCAATTTTTTTGCACAGTTCAAACTTTTTTTTCAGCAAAATGTTTGATTATAACTAGCACACAAAGTTTAAATGAATTACATCAGTACATTTTTATGTATTTTATAAATGTAAAAATATGCATAAACTCTTTAAACAAATAAATTGTAACTATGAATTGTGGTTACAGATCAAATACTGTTAGACCACCAAACAGATTTGCAGTGCTTATGTACTGTAAATTAATGCATCAAATGCTTGGAATTCCTAGGACAGCTATTTAGTGAGACAGAGTGGTATACCCCTGAACATGAAAACTAAATTAAAAATATGAATTAAAATAAAATAACTCACCTAAGCTGATGGACCAATGGACCTACCATTTCATTTTTAGGGGTTGTGTGGACCTGGAATTTTTTCAAGCCAGAACGTTTTCTTGTATTACTGTCACATTTGTGAGCACCCAGCAAAAGTGGTGTATAAGCTATGATCTACCTGTCTTGAGAATATTACCACAGCCTTGTTTTTAATTTCTAAAGATTGCCACATGGTTAGTGAGCAAGGTTACCATGACCAGCCAGAGATTGGAAACTTTGAGTCTGCAAATGGTAACTGGTCATGTTACTTAACAAAGGCTTGCCGTTATCACTTTTATATGCTAAAGGTTAGTTCAAGGGTCAAAATGAAAGTACATGGGATGAATGGGGCATGTTCTTATCTGTCTCCAGACGGAGGATGTGAGGGACATTGTCCACTAAGTTTGATTGGGTCTGTCCACAGCAATACCCAATCAAAATTGAGATGGAGGGCATGATTATAATTCAGATCCAAATAATACCTTCCAAAATCATAAGAGAAAGAAGAAACTTGTAATCTGGCGGCAGAACTTAGAGGTAGATTCTAAAGGAAGATAAATCTTCAAAAGGTCAAAGGTCAGTAATTTATTTGCTCAATTTTTGCTGAATATTATATCATCAAAATTGTAATTATTTGTAGTATCGTTAAGTATGTGGAATTACATTTGTAGTGTTTCATTTGCATGCATATTTATGAAGTGGGCCTTACATTTGTAGTGTTTCATTTGCATGCATATTTATGAAATGGGCCTTACATTTGTAGTGTTTCATTTGCATCTATATTTATGAAATGGGCCTTACATTTGTAGTGTTTCATTTGCATGCATATTTATGAAATGGGCCTTACATTTGTAGTGTTTCATTTACATGCATATTTATGAAATGGGCCTTACATTTGTAGTGTTTCATTTGCATGCATATTTATGAAGTGGGCCTTACATTTGTAGTGTTTCATTTACATGCATATTTATGAAATGGGCCTTACATTTGTAGTGTTTCATTTACATGCATATTTATGAAGTGGGCCTTACATTTGTAGTGTTTCATTTGCATGCATATTTATGAAATGGGCCTTACATTTGTAGTGTTTCATTTACATGCATATTTATGAAATGGGCCTTACATTTGTAGTGTTTCATTTGCATGCATATTTATGAAATGGGCCTTACATTTGTAGTGTTTCATTTACATGCATATTTATGAAATGGGCCTTACATAGAGAATCATTAGATTTGAGGCAGAATTAGGTCAGTTTATGGTCATAATTAATTTTGCCATTCGATGTTATGTTACTTTATAGTACACCAGTGCATTTATTAATATGTTATGTTCGAATTTACACATGCTTGAATTGTGAATTTGGAAACATAGTTGAAGTAAGATTTGTTACTATGGACATATAGCAGTGCATATATATTTGAATAATTTGCATACTTTATAAGAGTTTTAAGGAAAAGAAATGTGTCCTATTATTGTGATTTAATCTAGTATAATGGGATTAGGAATATGTACTGATGTGTTGGAATTTATTAATGTATGTAAAAGCAGTAATTGATACCATATTGTATTGGTTTTTTACCATACAAGAAAGTATGGATATATCAATATGAACAAATGCATGATTGATGTGATATTTTTAATTTAGCTTTAATGATTTTTCAGTCATATCGCTACAATGTTTGCAGTGTGGCAGTTTATAGCGATGTCCATCACTGGGGCATCATGCCACAGATATGTAGCATGATATCTGAGTCACATTATCCTGACACCTGACCATTCAGTCCTAACACTAGCCTTTTAATGCTGAGTGCTAAGCAAGGCAGCTGTTAGTACCATTTTTGTAATTCTTTGGTATGACTCAACCAGGGATCAAACCCATGACCTCCTCTATCCAAGGCAGATGCTCTAACCACTAGACCACCAGAACGGTCTAAATGTATGATTGAAGAATTTTAATAGCCATTATCTGATGATAGACTGTGTGTAGAGTAAAATGAGAGGACTAAGGAAAAAGACTACACAGTCTTTTTCGTTTCACAGAAATCCTTTTAGGGGAAAAAAAACTTCTGGTACTATTGGGTCCTAAGAGTTTGAGATGGAATTGTGAATGTAGCCAAGACAGTCAAATTCGACCGAAGTGTAGGGATGGGGGAGAAGGTAGAGGAAGTGAAAGAGTCTAGAGAAAGTCGAGGAGGAGGAATTTGGAGAAAGGTCAGGGAGGAAGAAAAGGAATTAGGACAAATGAGAGAGAGAGAGAGAGAGAGAGAGAGAGAGAGAGAGAGAGAGAGAGAGAGAGAGAGAGAGAGAGAGAGAGAGAGAGAGAGAGAGAGAGGGTACAGCAGGTGGAAATTAATCTCTCACTGCTAAAATCAAGTGAAGTAATATACTTATTAAAGGGCTGAGTGGAAAGGGGTGTACTGTAATTGGAAATTTGAGTCATTTTATTATTGAATTATACTATTATTCATTGAATTTCAACCTGTTTTCTTTTGTATGTTTAATCATGTAATTGTTGGAATTGCTGAATGGGAGCTTGGAGCTTTACATCTATCTTTCACTAAATTTAACCTCAACAAAACAGCCTGGGTGGGACTTCCATTATAGTTTAAATAAAATATTGGGACCACCCCACTCCTACTATAAGGTTCCTCACAAGATAATTTTCAACTAATATAATCAATAATCATTTTTGTTGTTGTTGCAATACATCAGAGTAAAACTAATTGTTCTCAAGTTACTTTTTAGATGACATAAAACAATCTTGGGCTTCCCAATTATCTCCCACAATCACTGTGCAAAACAATATTGCTGGTCCCAACAAGGAACTGATAAAAAAGAATTATATATGCAGGGGCAGATATGGGTGGGGTGGGGTGGGGTGGGTTGCCAACCACACCTGCCTTGTCTAAAAAAAAATTCCAATGTTAAAAGTTGAAATGTTACCCTTTCACCATAGGTTTTCGTTACAAAGAAAATCTGTAGTCTAATCTGTAACAATATGGTTACAGGTTAGACTCCAAATTTTCTTTGTAACGAACCTGTGCTTTTAAAATATGCTTACCATATAATTTAATGTGTGTGTGTGTGTGTGTGTGTGTGTGTGTGTGTGAGAGAGAGAGAGAGAGAGAGAGAGAGAGAGAGAGAGAGAGAGAGAGAGAGAGAGAGAGAGAGTAGTTTTTAACAATTGTTTAGTCATATTGCTACGATGTCTGCAGTCAAGCAGTTCATAGTGATGTCTAGCACTTGGGCATCATACCGCAGACATGCAGCATCATGTCCCACCCAGTCACATTATCCTGTCACTACTAACCTCTTAATGCTGACTGCCAGGCGAGGCACTTTTTAGTATCATTTTTTATAGGTCTTTAATATAACTAGACCCAAGTTCGAACCTGCAACCTCCCTCATCCGAGGCGGGCGCTCATACAAATACATTTTTAACAATCCTGGATAAGGTAGTACTATAATTTCACCTTATTGTTCAAGTAACGATGGCATATTTATTATACAATTGCTTACCTCAATATTCCTTCAGGCAGCTGCATGCTACTCACAAGCCTGATATACCATTTTCAGAATACCCCAATCAATATCAAAGACACAAAACCGAAACAAAACAAAAAGCAAATAGGTCAACATTTCCTCTCAATGACACGTTAAAGCTGCGTCAAACATATGTGGCCGAAAGAGGAAGTAACACATTTATTTGTCAATCTTCCTGATAGCCTGTTGCGAGACGGGCCGTGAGCAATATACATGAATATCCCGTGCAAGATAAATTCACCTACCAATATAAAACCAATATTACACGTGTTGAGTGTCTTACATATTCTCACAATTCGTCTACTTCTAAATGTGTGACGTCTACAGTGAGAGAATTAATAGTCGATATTTCCTGGAAAGTAACTCCATCATACACAATGTTCTTTGACTTGGGAGGCTGAAATTTCTTTACATTGTTCAATTCTTTTACCAGGATCCAGCTTGCAGAGTTCTGATTGGCTAGCCGCAATAAATGTCAGCCAATCAATGGATGCCTAGATGGCTGGGGCGGTAGTTAAAAGACAGTGAGAGAGAGAGAGAGAGAGAGAGAGAGAGAACACAACCACGTGTGTTTGAAAAGTCGCATCTTTATATTGATGTGCGCGCCTGTTTTAGGTACAATGTTTAGCTTGTTTACAAAATAAATACTTCGTTATTTACATAACATCTCAAAAGCTTATGTTTTAATCGTATTCGAATGCAGCATGACCAATATCGACCATCATCAACAGTATTGAACGATGATGATCATCATCATATGACAGCGATGAAAATAAAGAGAAAACGAAGGAGGATAGTGATTGTAAACAAAAGTCCCAGCGATAATATTTAATAGCAACATGTTGACATTGCCATTAGCAAAAATATTTGTACGTTAGACCAAAAACTGACCATACGTATAAAAAGCAGGCTTGGGGTATTTACAATCTATACCCTATATGTTGTTAAACAAAGCTAAGAGCCGTTTTAAGATTTTTGTGGGGACCAAGGCACAAAATCTAACCTTAAAAGTAACCAGAATTGAACCCCAGTCTCAGTCTCAGATATAGAGCATTGCATTGCATTTTCATGTGCATGTGTGTTATTTTGTTAAATTTATTAATATAATAATTAATATGGTACTAAACTGCCGTAAAACGGCACTGACAAAGCTGCGAACATGGTGAATGTCTCCCATGATTGCCATCTTGTAATACGCCACCAAATTTGTGTTTTTATACTGTTGGAACCTCATCTAGTTTCAAAACAACGCATACGCTGATTCAAAATACATTACGCGACTGTAGGTAATGATTTACATTACTCGCAGTAGAGTGAGCATTTAGTTGGATAAGTACTGAGTATTTTTCCATGGCTTTGAACTCTAGCCTCTGTCTGGTGTATATCGATAATAATTTATGTCTAGATTTCGTTCCTAGGAATCGAGGTATACATGTATAAGAGGAGAGTAATTTGCTACGCAGTCATGGGTTTATATCTGCTACGCAGGAATATTTACACCATGTTGGTGATGTTCTGATGGTCAAGGGCATACGAATTAGTGAGTGCTGGTGTCGACTGTTCCTTTAATCCACAGACCCTTGTTAAAACTTTAGTAGGAAACATTAAAATTCTTCAATCTGCATGATAATATTCGTAACCGAAACAACAAAAACGTTTATCTTAAATAATTTCCAAAACAGGGAAATGTCAATCACTTCACAGTAGATACGGCGAATACTTGCATGTAATTATTTGTATCGTCACTTGCATCACACAATATTTGTTGTTGTTGTTGTTTTAGATTTAACGCCATTTTTCAGCACAAGATAGGCTATACATGACGGCCAGTATTAGTGGTGGAGAACCTTGGAAAACCCCGGGAAGAACCTCCGACCCTCGAGAAGCTACTGGCAGACTATCTCACTTACCCACGTTAGCCGAATCTGGATTCGAACTAGCGCAGAGGTGAGATGGTAGTGATCCATAACGGTCAGCCCTTTAGACCACTCGGCCACTCGCCCCCCCCCCATCACACAATATTAAAAGAAAGCCAGTCATATACAAACTTAAACAATGACAATTCTAATATACCTAAAGACATATTTACATCACTGTGGACCGCTCCAGTGTCCAAGTGGTTAGAGCATTGTCCTCAGATGCGGGAGGTCACGGGTTCGAACCCCGGCCGAGTGATACCAAAGACGTAAAAATGATACTTAAACTGCCTCGCTAGGCGTCTAGTATTAAGAGGTTAGTGTTAGGACTTGTCAACCTGTTGTCGGGATAATGTGACTGGGGTGGGACTTGTCAACGTGTTGTCGGGATAATGGGACTGGGGTGGGACTTGTCAACCTGTTGTCGGGATAATGTGACTTGGGTGGGACTTGTCAACGTGTTGTCGGGATAATGGGACAGGGGTGGGACTTGATGCCTCATGTCTGCGGCATGATACTCCAATGCTAGAAAAATATTATAAACTGCCAGACTACAGACATCGTAGCGATTAGACTTAAAAAATTGATAAAGCTTTATTAACAATCACACACACACACACACACAAGCACACATACACATACACAGCTTTGCTTAAACAGATGTTCTATATTGTACATAGTTAAGTGACACACCATTACTCTTCTAGGAGCTAATGTGATTACTTGTTATATTTTAAAACCATGTTTTATCTGGAATTTTATAAATCGCATGTAATCTCTATTTAGGAGGGGAAAATAGTTGTGCATGCATGCATGCAAGCATACATTTACATACATACATACATACATACATACATACATACATACATACATACATACATACATACATACATACATACATACATACATACATACATACATACATACATTGGGTATATACGGTAATCAATTTGTAGCACAAGGGACATGATAATAATTCATGTCTTATATATTTAGAAGGGAATGCTGTGTTGAGTCATCTTTATCAACTCTGATTTCAATGACATCACTATCGACCCATAGGTAAATACAGCGCAGTACACAGATGGCAAGAGATAATACTGCATCAATAAACTGATCAAAATGAAGTTTTGTGAGCATATGCAATGAAATGTGTCTATGTTAATAATAACTATATTTACATGATTGTTTGACTTTGTTGCTATATTCTTTGATTTTCTTTAACTTCATATAAAACTATTATATGGATATATTAAATTCCTGTTTTTTTATACAATTTTTTAGTCTATTTGAGGGTCGGAAATTCTTTCCCCCCAAAATGCCAAGCCCTCCACTACCTCTATGAAATGGTCGTTTCTTATGGTATTATTGGCTGTTTACAAAAACTACTAATAGGGTAGTATTTGAAAAATGGAGAACGTATTAAATACTAAGTTTACAATGCTTACTCGCATAGTGTGTTCTGACAAGAATGAATGGCTTAATTGAAACATCCAAACAATACAAAAATTAAATATTTTTGACCCTTCAAAATAGCAAGAATCTACACAGCCTCTAGTTGTATTAAAAGAAGTAAAAAGTGAATTCTTCCGCGCCACTTGTTATTACAAGAAAATAAATAGGACATATAAATATATTTTGAAACATGGTCACTACTTTTCAAATGAAGTAAATTTTAAACAAAAAGACGTTTTTTGTTTTTGTTTTTAATTTTCATGGATACAAAACTACCCATGTGAGAGCGGAAGAATTAATGCATATTGCAATTTGTACAGTTATAACCCAGGGGTCTTTACTTTACCAAGCGGTGTCAAAACCCTGGCGCGATTCCCTTTAGAAGTCATAAGTTTGTCCCAAATTTCCAAAGGTACAACAAAGATACTTCAGCTGTAAGTTGGAAAGCTCGACGTGTCCATTCTGTACATAAATTTTACTCTAATGAATGCAAGACCACATAATTCACAACTTGCCAAATATCGATCATCCGCATAGTTTCTCTCCATCAACTTTCCGTATTGTCAGCAGTTCACACCATAGAAACTACAACAATCGCTAGCACAGGGAACTATTTTAACTACGCCAACTTAGGCCAGACAATCTATAATTTCAGGGCATATCACGCCAGTAAAACTACATCATATTTGCCACCATGGCGACATAAACATTATATACCGAATCCTTTCTTGTTTATTCAATTGTGTAATTTACCGGTTTCCTACCATAAATACTGACATTACAGTCACAACAACAAAGTACACAATTAGATTTTATAAAGTACTTCATCACTCCATGGCCACTTATGCAGATTGGGCCTGAATTCGCTACTCTTTGACATGCATCTTGGAAACTCACTAACACTTTCTCAACGTGACGTTTGCTCCTAATAATTGGCTAATTATTTCGGGCTAAGGAATATTTCCCATTGCATCGAATTCCAATAAACAAATACGTAATCACACAAACCTAAGAATTGCCTAAACGGAGCGCTATAACCAAATGCGCATCACCTTAATTTTGTTACAGTACATTGTCGCGATTCACTGAACTATTTTAACAGTTCTTGTAATTTCTTTCCTATATTTTGGTGAGGGGATGCACCTCCATTTTATTATAACATGCTTCAGGACTCATTTCTGAGCGATTCAAACAACATTCCCATCAACCTGGCTTGAGGTAAATGTTTCCCCTATTTCCAAGTACCTCAAGGCACCAGGTATTATCTTCAAATAAAGGTTTCTTAAACGCGGAAATGATATAAAAAAAGGTTTCCTGGAAATACGTAATGGTCACACATCATGAAAGTCTACTTGCATGTATTTTCTTGTCTCACAATTATATGACCCATTAGTAAGCCTTGCCAAGCTGAAGTACTTAATGCCGTGCGCCATGAGATAGACACAAATACCTGGCACAAAGCATTATTCCTGCCTCAAATTACTGAACACGTATGCCTACATTTTCGCTAGCCAAGAATTCGATGTGTTAACCCTATCCACAACTTGGCGGATCGAATAGATATTTCAGTGCTTCGTGTCAGTGAACTTCACTGTAATAAAAATAGTTGTTCAAATTTGAATACTTCTACATGATCCAGACAAGAGGAGCACGCAGATGGAATGGACTCATAAATCAGCAATTTTCCACTGCCGTTCCGTGTTTGTATAGATGCATCCTTTACCTCCAATATATTTGTAATGAATTTTCCCTGGAGCTTAGCCATACTTTCGATGTTAATCTTACAAGGCATCCTTTTAAAGTAAAAAATTTCCCCCACCATTTTCGACTTATGTACAATGCATTGCTGTTGCACGATATCGGTTAGTTGATACAACATACTAAGGGAGATAATTCATAAACCACAATAGATGTTGCTTGGACAGAGCACTGAAATATCTGTTTGATCCCCAAAGGGATTAAAACATCGGAACCTTGGCTAGCAAAGATGGCATACCTAAAAATATCCCTAGAATTCCTTATGTTAAGAAATTTAAGAGGGTCCACTTTACGAAACTAATAAGTGCTACCTTAAAGTCTTGTCAAAGATGTATATTATACCATCTGCTCCGAGAAATTTGTTGTTGTTGTTGTTGTTGTTGTTGTTGTTGTTGTAGAGTTTAACGTCATTTTCCCGCACAAAATAGACTTAAACATGGCGACCAATAAATATAATGGAGGAAGAACCCAGGGAAACCTCGGAAAGAAACACCGACCCACGAAAAGCTACATACATGTACAAGCTTTCTCATATAAGACATTTGCTAAATCCGAGTTTCTAACCCACGCAGAAGTGAGATGGCAGTGATCCATAACTGTGAACGCATTAGACTACTCGGCCACTTGGAGCCTTCGACAAATGTTTTAATTGCTTAGTTTAAGATAAAATCTAGCAAAGCTTTAATGGATACATAAAGACAAATAGCACATACAATACGTTTAGTACAGTGTGAAGCACGAGAAAACAAGCAGCAGGGAGACTAAATCCTGAAACTTTTGTAGGAGTTTTTTGTTGTTTTTTTTAAAAAATAAAGGTTCCTACAAAAACGGAAACACTGCCGTCAGTAACGTTAAAACAAAAACCTCTAACCGACCAAGACTTTTCTAGTTGGTTTAGCTCCTTTTTTACTTTATTTTTCACGTTTGTTGTTCATTTTCAATGACATGTTTGTTTACGCGTCGGACACTCACTCTTTGTCGTCGCACTCTCTGCTGCTGTGCCTCTTAATCAAACATTTTATCGATACCTATACGATATCGCAACCGAGTATCATGCAAATTTATTGTGATAAATCCGTGTGGGTAGCTTGCGCTTTTGAAAAGAAGTTTCTGAATTTAATCGTATCTATATCCCCTGAACACCAAGTCTGGTGAATGTTTCGCAGAGTATGTGCATCGACAACTAAAATGTTGCAGCTATCTCTGATCACTTTACGTATTTTGTGTATATCGCTGAGTTGCATAAATTACTTTTGTGTTTACCTCGGGAAAATATCCGAGCTGGATAGTTTGTCCAGCATCAACTCACCATATACTATGAGATTATTAATACATCCATCGAGGTCATCTGCAGATGGGGATTCATTAATATCGGTGATAAAATCAATATCAATATCATCTTCATCCGACGACTTCGCTTCTTCATTAAAATATATAAAAACATCGAAGCATCGCTGATCATCTGCAGATAGTGTCACTAAATACTATTTATCCCACTTGAGCTATCTCATTATTAGATTAAGCAGCAATTGCGTCTAATCAAACCCAGATGGACCTATTATAATTACTGTGATAGAATTTGGTAGCGCTGGATGATGCTTGATTGGCTCAGATGCTTAATTGACTCTTGCTTTCGTGGCGCTGAGTAATAAATGACATCCATATTGCAAAAATATAATCAAAAATGCGAATTTGTATTGCGTTTGATGCAGAGAACCCACTCACACCAATGGATTGATAACAATAATAAAAAATAAAAAATGTCGCTTACAGCAAATGTATAAAATGTGGTACAAGCAAATCCAGATTTATTTTGTCTTGCACGAAAACAGGTGGTGATATCGCTGCTTCACTGGGAAAATTACCATGGTCTACATACCCAGCAGAAAAACACCTTCCTGGAAATAATCATTTTGGACCTGGAACCCGACTTGATATCATACTTGACGAACTAGGCCAACCAAGACCCGGAGAGTATCCAATAAACGCGATTGATCAAGCGTGCCACATACATGATGTCGCGTATAATAACCCGGATTTAAAACAACGACATGTTACAGATATAAAGTTGATTCACACGGTAAATCTATAAAAAGATAAATCTCTCAGAGAATCAACAGCTAATTGGCTGGTAAGATCTGCTATGAAAGAAAAATTATTTCTAGGGGTCGGTAGATAACTATTATAATGGAATCAATTTATTATAGACCAAGACAAGTCTAGAGGAGTAGCGCAGCGATTAGTAAACTTGCCGATGCTGAAATTGTCACACGTTCTGTAGCTGTAAATTTGTTAGCACGACAGGCAATGTTGTTGTTGTTGGTAATGGTGTAGCTCCCTATTTTGATGCCTTATCTACACCGTCGAGAGTGGCTGAAGAGTCCGACCTTTGCGTGACAATCTTTGTTGCACTTGCTGCAGGTGTATATTAATTTTTGGTGAGGCTGTTGTTGTTTCACCTTCCTCTTGGCTCTCTTTGTAGCGTGGTTTGCTTTTATCCCTTCCTCGGCTTTCTGAATGCCTTGTCTCACAGCAAGTCACCACTCGTAGCCGTTGTTAACGCTGATGTTGACCGTTTTAATGTTCTTCTTGCAGACGTCTTTGCATAGCAGACGTGACCGTCTAGTCGGTCGTATGCCTTCTGCTAGCTTGTCGTATAACAGGTTCTTCGGAATGCGGCCTGTATCCATTCTCCTGACGTAGCTGAGCCATCGAAAGCGCCTCTCGCTGAGGATGGTGTACATGCTATTCATGCTGGCCCGTTCCAGAACCTACTCCGTTTTGGGTAC
This sequence comes from Potamilus streckersoni, assembly GCA_016746295.1. Classification (NCBI taxonomy): domain Eukaryota; kingdom Metazoa; phylum Mollusca; class Bivalvia; order Unionida; family Unionidae; genus Potamilus; species Potamilus streckersoni. Next base: position 233,493 of record JAEAOA010001691.1, read on the forward strand.
TTTGTCCTGCCACTGGATGCGCAGAATGTGTCACAGGCATCTCAGATGGAAGCTATTGAGTTTCCTTTCGTGGCTCGTGTAGGTGGTCCATGCCTCGCTACTGTAGAGGAGTTTGCTGAGCACACATACCTGGTAGACACGCAGTTTGGTCTTCTCAGTGAGGCTGAGATTGTTCCAGACCCTCTGGTTCAGTCTTGCCATAACTGCTGATGCCTTTGCAATCCTGCCGCTCACCACGGCAACAATGGAGAGCGAGCTGAAGATGGTGGACCCAAAATATGTAAAGTTTTTTAACAACTTCAAGGCTGTACCCATTAATGGTGATGGTTGGAGGGGAGTCTACATTCTATGCCATGACATTCGTCTTCTTGAAACTGATGGTCAGTCCGAACTCTTTACTGGCGTGGGAGAGGCGGCATACCAGCTGCTGAAGTGCTTATTCCGGATGTGATGCTAAAGCTGCTTCGTCAGCGAAGAGCAATTCACGGATGAGAAACTCTGTGACTTTGGTCTTTGCACGTAGAAGTTTGATGTTGAACAGCTTGCCATTTGCCCTGGTGTGAATGATCACTCCCTTGCTGCAGTCCTTGAAAATGTACTGAAGGAGCACGGAGAAGAAGATGGCAAAAAAGGTTGGTGCAAGGACACAACCCTACTTTACTCCACTGCTGACTGGGAAGGCCGCTGATGTTGCGCCGTTGAAGCACACTGTGCATTGAGTGTTCTGGTGAAACGATGTGATGACAGCGAGCAATCGAGGGGGACAGCCGACCTTCTTCGGGAGTATGAAGAGTCCGCTCAGGCTGACCTGAGCATTTGTCAAGTCTATGAAGGCAATGTAGAGGGGCATTTGCTGCACATAAAAACTTCTACTGCAGTTGACATAGGGAGAAGATCATATCTACAGTTGACCGGCCAGCTCGGAAGTCACACTGGGATTCTGGGTAGATGAGGGAGGCTAGGGTCTGCAAGCGTACCAGTCCGACACTTGCGAAAGCCTTTCCGACGATACTGAGGAGGGAGATGCCCCGGTAGTTGTTACAGTCGCTGCGGTCTCCTTTGTTCTTGTACAAAGTGATAATGTTGGCATCACTCATGTCTTGGGAGATGTGTCTCTGTTCGCAACAGAGGGAGAGGAGTTTGTGCAAGGGATGGAATAGTCCCGGTTTCCCGTTCTTGAGGATTTCAGGTGGGATACCGTCGCTCCCAAGGGCCTTCCCACAAGCGAGACAGTCGATGGCTTTACTAAGCTTTCCATGGATGGCGGAGTGTCTAGTTGATCCATGATTGGCAGGTCTGGGATGGCATTCAGGGCAGTATTGGTGACGACGGTTTGGGTTGTATAAAGTTCTTGATAGTGCTCAACCTAGCGCTTTAACTGTTTCTCCTGGTCTGCTATGATTATTCCCGTCTTGGACTTGAGGGGAGAAGAGCAGTCTTGAGAAAAGGGAAACCTGTTGTCTTCTTTATGCCCTCGTACATGCCTCTTGCATCTCCATTGTCAGCAGCTATATGTATGTTAGTGCAGTTATTCAGTCAATAGGTGTTGGTTCAGTGGCGGGCAGTCCGCTGACCATCTTTCCTGGCAATCCTGAGGGCTTGTAGTGTAGTAGGGCCAGGCGCAGCCTTGTAAGCCAGAAGTGCTTTCCTCTTCGCCTCTGCCACTGACTCCATAGCCTCCCAGCTGGCCTCATACCAGTCGGCCTTTTTTCCGCTCCATCTTCCCATACGCATTAATGGCTGAGTTATACACAGTGTCTCGGAGGTGGGACCACATGGAATCGATGTTGCGATCAGATGTCTTTTTGGTAGGAGCTTCCTGCATCTTGCTGATGAACTGCCTCGTCTTCTCTGGTTTGTTTGAACAGCATGTATTTATGCGTGAGCGACCCTTCTTCTTGGCGTGGTGATGCTTCTTGGGTGTTATTCGCACCTTGCTGGCTACCAGGAAGTGGTCCGTGTCTCAGTCGGCGCTGTGGTAGCTGCGAGTGAGGAGGACGCTGTCCATTTCCGCACGCCTTGTGATGAGGAGGTCTAATTGGTGCCAGTGGCGTGAACGTGGATGTCTCCATGACACCTGGTGAATTTTCTTGCATTTGCAGTAGGTGTTGGTCAAGCAATGGCTGTGTGAACAGCACATCTCCAGCAGTCTCTGACCGTTCTTATTGATATTTACCCTTCCACGAGTGCCGATACAGCTGGACCAGACCTCGTGGTCAGCTACCACTCTAGCATTGAAGTCTCCTAGTATATAAAGCCCTTCAGTGCTGGGGATACTGGATATTAGTTGATCCAAAGAATCATAGAACTGGTCTTTCTCCTCTGGGGTGGAGTAGAGGGTTGGAGCGTATACGCTCAAGATGTTGACTGGACCTGAGGATGTTGACAGCCTAAGGGTTAGGATCCTCTCAGTGCCTGATGATGGAGGCTCAATGATGAGCGTGTACTTTACAGCGAAGCCCACACAACACTGTCTAGGTTCGTCGGAGGACTTTCCATGCCAAAAGAAGGTGTAGTTGGTTTCCCTGAGGGGGCCGCTGTCAGCTAGTCTGGTCTCCTGAAGGCCGGCAATGTTGACATTCAGTCGGGAAAGTTCCCTGTCAATTACGGCCGTCTTCCGTGCCTCTTCAATTTGCTGAAGGTCATTGGTAAGTCCAGTACACATGGTCCTGAAGTTCCAGCTTGCAAAACGGAGAACTGGAGTCTTCTTTTCTCTTTTTTGAGTCTTGCCTGGTACTGTGATTTTGGCCTTCTTATTGAGAATGTTCCCTAAGCTTCACGCACCCAGTGAAACACGTAGGCCAAGGCGGGATAGCATCTTACTGTCTGGGAGCTGCCCAGCTTGAGACGGGCGGTAGCTATCCACTGAGAGATGGCAGTCTCTCAAACCGTCGGAAGCAACCTCTGGCGCTAAGCTCTATGCCAATCGAGCTATTGCTTATAACCGGTAAACTGCTGCTACCCGTGTTGTGCCGACACCTTATGACGACGCTATAGTGTCCTCTTTAGTTGAGTTACAAAGCCTGGGCAGGGTAGTATGGAGAATCAGTTGTTGCCCATGCAGCAGATCCCTCCTCTCCATGCAGCTGGTGTTCCCAAGGGAACGGTTAATGCCGATACAACTTGGCACCAACAGCATCGCAGGAGTTGCCGAAATGGCATTGAAGTCAATGTCAGACCGCCTTAGAACTCCGTCTCCGGATTTTCTGTAGGGATTTACTCCCTTAGCCTTTCCCATGAGTAGGTATAGCCGCAAAGCAGCGGAGGTGTGGAATCAGAGTTTTCTTTCTAGATGAGCAACCATCCAAGGTGTAGGAGCCTCATCTACTCCAAGCGACTGGTTTTAAGGCGCCAGTGAACCGCCTTCACCGATTCTCCTGTAAATGAAGTCATGGTCCGCCGGACTTATAAGCTAAGCCACTCGTGAAGGCCAGGAGCTGAATTTTAGTTGACAGAAGCGATCAGAGACGCAAGCCGTATGGGGCATTTCTAGGGGAGTGGGGCGCTTGCCTCTCATTCCCACCCCGGCAATGTTAAATGCTAACCTTGGATCACAACGACAGGCAATATAGCAAATGAATTTACCGCCGCTTAAACAAATTTTGATGTCAGCGATCCTTTATCGGGCAGATATTTTATTTTAACTGCATGATACTATTAAAACCGGTAGACATCAATCGCGTATATACGATGTTGCAAGTATATATATATATATATATATATATATATATATATATATATATATATATATATATATATATATATATATATATATATATATATATATATATATATATATATATATATACATGTATATATATATATATATATATATATATATATATATATATATATATATATATATATATATATATATATATATATATATATATATATATATATATATATATATATATATATATATATACATGTATATATATATATATATATATATATATATATATATATATATATATATATATATATATATATATATATATATATATATATATAAATAAAGAAGCAGAAGCACTATTAACAAAGAGAGCAACTGAAGTTAGTCTGCCTTTTAAAGAATTTATCATCGAGGATCCAGGACTAAAAGATGGTCTACATGGCCATAGCTTCTACGGGCTGATACTGGCAAAGAATGTCTTTGTGTAGTAACGTTGCTGATGAAACAAACTAACGTCAAAATCAGCAGACGCGAACATATCGCAACTAATCACAATCAAGCAATCGTTGTGCGATTTAGTCGACCACTTGCTGAGCGATTGTTTGGATATCAGTATGCGCAGGAAATATCCCTAAATAAAGTTCAGAAAGACAAAAGATCTCGCGAGCAAGACTACTAAGTGTGATAGATGCGACAAATAATGAAATTATTCTCTGAGCTTATATTAAACGCATCAGCGCGATCACAAAAAAACATAATCAAAACGACTTGACTCTTTCTCAAAACAACCAGTGCTAGATAATGTGACTGCAAGTTATTTATATGAACCTGGTGAACTTAATGTGGGTCAAAACGAGCAACAGATCCTATTTGGAGTGTAATCATACATAACATATTCAGCGTGGTAAGATCTACGGATAGACCTGCAATCTACAGACTAGATTCAACCAATCCTCAACGTAGATTTGTACGTGATCAATTACAAGTAATTCCTGAAGATACACAATTACCACCGCATTCACTCCTGTGAAAGCAGGAAATTAGCTCCTCGACGTCGATTACACTCAAGACAGGTCAACGTCACATTTTCACGTGTGAGACCGAGATTTCTATTAATTGTATACACGGTAAAATGTCTTGGATTACAATTCGAATATTTCCACAACACTACTGAGTTATATTTCACACAGTGATTATATTGATGTTGTTCCAGTGTTATGATAAATTTCGTGTCAAGATCAAAGTCAGGTTTTTTTATTTTATTTTTTTTTATAGATCGCTGAAAACGATCTATATTTTCCTTACTATATCATCGTAATAGTTATCAGCGGTTTCCTGAGTCTTTGTGCAGTCTCTGATAACTCTTCGTAGCTGAGATTTTTCTGACTCTCGATACCACTAAATAAACTAAATTTGACCATTCGATCCGATCATCGACAATCCAGATATTTGTAAAAGAAATAATTAATCCTTGTGATGAATGGATCGTTATAGCATATCTCAGTGTCCACGGAGACTTATCATTCGTTAACGCACTATAGAAAGCACCAGCAGGAACAACAACACTATCATTAAGAATAAGGTTTTGTTTCTCTCATGACTTATTCAAGGTCCCAGGAATCTCAGCTTCGATATTTTGTTTGCGTGTGTCTGCTGGGCGATAACGCAATGGCACAAGTAGATCTGAAATTTCTTCTTTATGTAACAGAAATAATAGATATTGAAGTGTATCACGAACTATCTTTCGACTTGCAGCTATCAAATCAGCAGGTCTCCATAAATTACGAAAATCATTCAGCATAGTCTCTGTACTTACTTCACGCATTATGTCACATCGAATCTTATCTGGTCGAAGTCTGATTAACTTTGTAAGCTCTTTCAGCCGTTCATCATTATGAGTCGTTGATCGGTTACTCCATAGTAACCAGTACCATTAGTAACGCATATGTTGGCGTTCACTAGTCAAAATAGATGTTTGAATATATCAGAGCACAGATATTCGAATACTACTATATTTTGGTATGAATTGTGATGTAAAGATATGCGTCTGATTATTGTCATATTGTCAGTATTATGAGTATATACTAATGTGAAACTATTATCGTTGTAATTGATACCGTGCTTTTATGATGTTGTTTTTTGTTTTGTGCTATTGTATTGTGTTTTGACATACAATAGTGTCTGCGTATTTCGGTGTGAATGGATGCGTGACCGATGAAATTTAATAGCATTATCTGATGACAAGCTATATGTGTAGTGTGAGGTGTGAGCGCCTAGAACAAATAGTGTACTATCCTTGTGTTTTACAGGAATCTTTTGGGGAACAACTTCCAGTTTAACTTAGAAGTCTCTAGTACCTAAAAGTGAAAGAGAATAATTTTGGTAAATGGGAGTCAACGGATAGACGAGGAATACAGAGGAGGATGAAAGTAGTCTAAGAGGAGCGGAAGAAAATGAGTAGGAGGAGGAACCTAGAGAGAATTAGAGAGACAAAGAACAACGATATGAATAAAAACCAAGGACAGGGTGAAAGGCTCACACTAGAAATCATGTAATGAGATTGGCTCAAAGGGTCGAGCGAAAATAGCGCATTTGAAAAATTCGAGTGATTGACTATTATTTGTTAGTTAAATTGTAATTGAAGTTTACTCTTTGTACCTGTTGTTATTTAACCGTCGGTATTGCTGACTGGGGTTTCAAAGCTATACACCTATATTCACTAACTCAATTTCTGAACCATAATCGACTTTAGGTAGGTCTTCTGCCATAATCTATATAAATATTGAAAGCATCCAACCAAAACTATACAGTCGGGAAACAAACCCCATAACAATCGATAACTGCTGAACTTCTAAGAGATCCATTAATTGTTCTATTTTTGTGTCTGCGAAATTTTAATAACGTGGTTGCGTGAGTAGTATTATAAGGCCATTTTTGGTCATTAAGAGTACTACATATATTTGTTGATAGTGTTACGTGTTATGTAATTAAATTGCTTGTGTGCTAGTTTTAAGACTATTTTTATTTTATTTTGTTTCATTAAATTTTATTTTAATGATTGTTTTCATGGGATTAGATTTGTTTTAAAAACAGTAAAATCTCTATACAACGTAAATTATTACATGAACACTATTTTTAGCTGACCTTATTTCAGACACTTGGTAAACACTGAGTTAAAATGATTGGTCAGTATCAATGTCATACCTCAATTACGTGATCGCTATTTGTTATCAACGTTTTCTATTATTGGTTCTTAAATAAGACTATCTGTCAAATGTCTTGTAGAAATTGATCAGGTACCCATCACAAGTGTCGAAATGACGTGTTAGTGAGGTTTAATACTCAATATCACTGATATTTAGTTCAGTCGTAAAACAATACATTGAGTGTTCAAAGATATTTTTGTTGTTGATATGGGAGTTTGTTTGGAGTTTTTATATTCTTCGGAATTAATAATTAGTTCTCTGGGAAACTTTTACATTGTTAGTCTTCATCAAATTCTTGGACAAAGACATTGAGTGGAAATTTTTCAGAGTTCTAAAGCCGGAATATTCTTTCGTGATTCATAAAATTCAACGTTGAAACTTTTGACAATTCTTACGTGATACACAAAATTCAGCGTATAACTTCTTACACGTCAATATTTCATTCAGCTGACCTCATCGACCGCTATCTTGGTACTTCATCGAGATTTGAGATTGCATTCAATTAGAACTGTTTAGTGATGGGACTTCTATTTTTCAATTCTAGGATTAATGTTTTTGGATTATTTTTACAAACCGTAAGGTCTATTTCTATTTTTGCATTATTGTCCAGGGAAATCAGTTATATTGTTAAAATTTATAAAGCTTGTTGACTTATCTATTTTCTTTGTTACATTTCTACGAGCCTACACGTAATAATAGGAATATTATTTCTGCATTAGTGATGTGTTAGGAAAGGTGAAATTTTTTTGGTTGGGGCCTATCAAGAAAAGTTATATCATCAACATAAAGTCGAAAATAATATGACAACGTTTAATAAATTATAAAAATAAATAAATAAATAAATAAATAAATAAATAAATAAATAAATAAGATCTATAGCTATTGTGTACAAGCAGATTATATAATTTGAACATAACAAACTGGATGGGGAAGGCTGACAAGTGTGGTAGGAGAAAACTATTAGAATCTATTTTTATTGGAATAAATCTAACATTCTTGTTTATTTGATATGGTAATTTGCTGTTTTTAAAGACCCAAAATGCTTTAACTCGACACATTTTTTATTTTTTCTGTCGCTTTGAATTTTGTCGCCGACTGTACTCGTCAGTTTTCTGACCCACAAAACCAGTCCTTCCATATTTATAATCTTTCCCAAACACCACGTGAGACAATTCAACCAATCCTTTAATGCACGGCAACCCATGTAACCAATCAGTGTCTTGTATGATGTGCCGTTAATTGCATCGAAAACAATACAGTTTTGCATGGAATACAATGTCAACATCACAAGTACATAAACTACATAACAATAAGTATTTGAATACTGTAGGGCTTGTCTATGAAACAAATAAGAACAGTGCATGAGCTCAAGTTTATGTGAAATTAATCTTTATGATAATAACTTAAGTGAAGAATAATTGAATCGACTGAAGTAGACGCTTGTTTTATACTTTGATGCAGACAATCACTATTGTCACATCAAAACATGAACTGCATACATATATACAACGGTATAGCATCGACGTTGTCACTAAACATGTAAATTACTTTCTTATCAGTACTCATCAATTATTAAAGAGCATAATTGTAAATGCGAAAATATAGAATTTCTAAATACGAAACTCATGCTAATCTTAAATGGCTGGTATCGTGATACAAGGATATACATGGGGTTTTCTCGTCAAGATTTTGTAGTTATTTCACATAAATTACAAAAAGTAAAAGCATAAGAGCATATTATGTGTAGCAAATAAGCTAATCAGTACACTTTGAAAACTTTATGACAGACTTTCAAAGATGTTTTACCAAAATAACATCTACCTCAAAAAATAGGTTACACATGTTAAGATCGTTTGCTAGGATTGGCTGCTAGTTTAACAGTCCATGGATATTAGAGATACATTTAATAATTTTACAGATGAATATATATGCTTTGTAAGTGAGCATTATAATTCATATTCATGTGTTCCATCAAAACAAACTTAATATAAACAAAGTCTGAAAATGGTACCCTTGTCATTGTGACTCTAGTCATGGTCATTACAGTATAATCAGATCTACATGTGGACATCCCATCATTGTCATTAGCGATGTTATAATCGAAACGTTGCTATCATCGACATATTTTTTGTTGCAGAGTCATTGTTTGATTCTGTTTTTTTTTAATAATTTTATTTAAAAATTTTATTATTAGACATGTTTAGAAAACCAGAGTTGTTGTTGCTTTCCATGTTGCCATATCATCGTCTGATTTTGATTCTCTCGCATGATTAATTGTAATTTTGTTCCAGTTGAGATTGCAATACATAATATCTCCAATTCTTCTGATACATCTAGCAATTTTCCCCATGAGTGTTAAGTCTGATTCTCCAGGTTTTTTTTAATTTTACCGTTTTTAGTAAATAGCACTAAATTATCTTCTGTTGCATCTGGAAGTCGCAGAATAATATCTGTCAACGGGTTATTGCTCGTTTTTAATCGTCTTTGCTGATTACAAAAGAACAAGAAGATAATTTTGGTCCACATCTACGAGACGCACAAGATTAGTTATCTCGTCTTTGATATGATCAAGTGTTGCGTATTTGGATAATTTACATTGAGGTTTGAGACTCCGAAAAGATCTTCCGAAAATATTTACCTTTATTTATTCAGTAAGGCCTGTTTAAAACGATGATGGATTGCAACATCGTCTAGTGGGGTGTTCTTGATGATGACACAGCGTGGAGTACAGCAATTATTTCACGGCCATATATTGTAGGATCAGATATTGTGTGTGTTGATAATGTTGAATACCATACGGGAGTGTTTTAAGTCCGTTAACATATTTTAAAAGTTATTATGGTGGTGCCAGTACATACGAATCAAACGTTGATCAATCGCGTATTCAACCCAATGAGTAACTGGACCAGAACTTCCTTCGGGAATAATTTTGGTTATTTTGGTAATTGATCACGCATACATACCTCTGAAGGTTTTGGTGTTTCATAGCTTAAATTAAAATTGGATATGGGAAGTATTAGCGATGTGTCCTGGGAAATCATAGACCTTAACCATTAAATTTACTGTACCATGAATGAGGGCTTCCTGGTAGTCTTAACCCGGATCCTTTTTTTTCGCGGAGTAGGCGGATTTAAGGTGACGGCTGTTTTCGCGTATGCTCTTGCAATAGCTTTTGTGGCGAGGGATTCCACGTTGGATTTTTCTGCAGCGTCTATTTTCTCCGATGTAATTTGATCACCGACGGCTATTTGAGTGCCATTCTGATGCAGTTCCATCGGCACTATGTGTAGATGCGTTTTCAACATCTGGGGCTGTAGAGGCTATCAACGTTTTTATAGCTGAAAGAAGTGGAAATATACCACCCGTCTTAGCAGTGTCTTTAATGGAATCCGCAGACAGATTAAGTTGTATGCCGGCTCTTCATCGTCTGGCGTCAATGAAATGCTTAAGCTAACGTTCATTCAGTGACATTTTATTTAGACCACATGCGATCTGTTCTGATTTTCAGTAATATTTTCATTCCTACATTCTTTCTTGATACTTATTGTAATTTATTTAAGCTGACTCGGACTCAGACTGACACTAACATGATGTGACATTATAATATTATGAACTATTTAATTACAAGATTTCCACTGGGCATAAATGACTCTTATTCGTCCACCAACACCTTCAAGTAGCATTGTTTTATCTGAGAGTATAACAGCGATTGCTCTGTAATTAGCAATAGCTGCCCTTGTCACACGAGGTCCAAAGTGTATATTAACGACAAACTGCCTAAGTCCAAATGTTCCAAAGAAAAATAATAAATCGGATACGGTGTTGTAAAATCCCGCTGAGATATTCGCACAACGAAAACAACATTCTGATCACGCCCCATGACTGTCATCAAAAGATGATATGCATGTGTAACATAATTTTCAAAATTCAATAATATATCCTCAGCTAGTTCTTGATGGCCAATTATTCTCAGTGAAACTTTGGTAATGTCAAGTTTGTCAAATATTATACTACATAATTGTGAGTTTACTAGTGTAGCAATTTGGAAAGCAATGAATATATGTCGCGCTGAAGAAATACCTTGCTGTGATGCTATATGCATTGTGGCACCTTGAACAATATATGTGGTCATCGTCAACCATGACAATGTTGGTTTGCCGCCGCTGTCCATAAAAAGAAAAAAACCGTTGTTCTTCGGTTAGTGATGGAGTCATTCTTGACATCCACAAAGAAAGTTTTGTCAATATTATTGTTCCATGAAATCTCCCGGTTGCAGATGCGGCGTCAAATCCTGCAGCGAGCCATATTACATCATTGTAGATAGGTTTTCTTACAAAGACGATTCTGTTTTGTCCCGATGATAACCTTTCTGACATTCATGTAAGCTCCAAAGATATGTGATAGTGGGATCACACATGAAAATTCTTTATCACCGTTCAACATTGATTGACGTGATGCGAATCCCAAGTTGAAATTTGCATACTGCGTCTCCAGCTGAATTAATTCTCACGTTATTCCTTACCGGTTGCCAAAAATCATTGACAGACCAGCTGATCTTGAATAATCATCGCTGTATATTGCCAGGCCAAATATCGTTGTGGCAACGTCGAAGTCTTTCTGAATCTATACAATATTTATTCTGTCAGTCATGAATATGGCGCTGTGTAATAACGCCATGACATTATTATTAACAAAACCAACTCAATCACCAATTCCGTATGCTGTAGCATCTAATGTTAAAAGTCTACATTTGATCTCAATGAATGCCTCTAATGGCATGAAATATCTACCTGTATCCTGAACTTGTAATTTAATTCTTTCTCGTGCGTTACGTTGTCTTGCATCATAAGAATAATACTAATAATCATGCATCGATTCTTCTTTTATAACTGGTGTGTCATTGTCAAATGCGGGATCATCTACACGTTTGAACATATTTATTATACTTGCTATCGTTTAACACGAAGACCACTTTCTGCTATCAGACTAGCAGCTATATTTTTTTTCTTTTTCTGATAGTGGTACACCAGCCAACTATGCTATTTTTTATTTGCAGTTTAATTTGTTATTTTACTAACATTTGCAAGCATAACTTTGGTGCTTGGTAATTTTACTGGCTGACGTAGGGTCGCCTGTGGTCTGCATATTAATCCAACTAGTTTGTCCTTGATTGCCGAGAATGCTTTACTGATGCCTTTCCCACGAATAACGTCAATAGCTTTCATTCCCAGTTGCTTTGCAATCGGTATATCTTTTGGGGCTATCCTTCTGAATAGACCCTGATCACCATCACCGAAACCATCGCTGTAGAACGCTTTATATGTAGGTAATCGAGAATTTATCACCCTGACCATGATCACTCCACGGTGAGCATTATGTTTGTCATCTTATTTTCTTGTCACTGGTCTAATTGTATTCCCCCAAATTATCACCTTTATCGATGAGTGACAGATCCATGAAACCACCTGTAAATAATCTCTGACAAATAGCAACTGCTTCACTGATGATTTCTGGCTAATTATTACCAGCTTGTTTTGAGTCAATCAATATTTCAAATCGTTCAGCATAGGCAAAGACGTTATTGGGACACGGAGTAATACACCGACTTCCCCTGGTACATGTACCAATACTACTTCCCGTACCGCTGTGTGTGTATGTCTTTTTCCTTACTTGTTGATTCCTCCACGTTTTTCTTACCTGCTATTAAGATTCTTTTGGATTCTTTAAATTGCGACTAAATATCTTTTTCTTCTTTTTGTGTCTTTAATTAACTAACTTATTGAAGTTGCAATTTCATTTATTCTTCTTTTTGTCTCCTTTCTTGTTTTACTTGTTCAATATAGTTATCTACTGCCTGGTCAAAAATATTAAAATTTTTAATATCTTTAGCAGTTCTGATTTGCAGTGTATCAATATATATATATATATATATATATATATATATATATATATATATATATATATATATATATATATATATATATATATATATATATATATATATATATATATATATATATATATATATATATATATATATATATATATACGATACATATCCCTAATCCAATCGTCAGATCTTATAGATCTAACATCTTCGGATTTTACATAATTATTTCCAGTATGATATTTAAACGAGGGAATCTTGATAGCGGTAATACCTTTATGGCGTAAATTTATCTATGATGTTATCTCAAACTGTTGGCAGAAGTTGCGGTTGATCTTCAAGTTGTGGTTGAAGAGGTTAACGACGGCCAGCAATATCAAAAGGCAATGTTTCAATAGCTTTATGTGTTGCTTCGGTTGCTGTAACAATTTTCATTGTTGATTCGATAATTGGCTTGAATGTTCTGTACGATCTGTAAATTCCACCTGTGACTCCTGACGCGGGACTTATTTCGTAATTGCCCGTAGTCGCTGTTTAGCTAATTTAACTGTGTGAGATAACATTATTGATACAAAAATGATTTATTTAAACGACACCCACACAGTAGCCGGGAGGGCGACGACATAGGGTGTCCGACGGGTAAACAAATACGCCATAAGAAAACACAAATGTAAAAAAGTAACAAAATGAGCTAACCAGATTAAAGAAGTCTTCGCTATGTTAGAGGCTTCGGTTTAGCGTTATTGATGTCTGTGTTTTCGTTTTATAGGAAGCTTTATTTTTTTAAAACAAAATCTTTAAAAAGTTGTAGGATTCACCCTCCTTGCTGCTAAAATAATCAAATGCAACGTTGGATACCTGCAAGATATAACATGTTGCCTACATGCAAATGTTATTGTCGTTGTTGCTGTAGCGTTTAACGCCATTTTCCAGTACAAGGTATGGTGTAAATGGCGGCCAGTATAAATGGTGAAGGAACAATCCGAGAAAGAACTACCGACCCATGAGAAGCTACTGGCTTTCTAACATGCCCATACATTAAAACAGTCGGCCATTAGAGTTAGTGTCACACAGTTCGGTAACTCATGGTGCCACCCCTATGGACTTCCTTCCTGCACAAAAATTCCAAATTTTATACAGTCATTTTGGTGTCACCCTCTTTGATGGACATTGAAACATTGTTGTATTGGTGGAATATATATAAATACAAGCAGTACTGGAAGAAGGGAAATAATTCTTTTAAGTTTATTACTTATTATTGCGTCCTCAAAAATGGAGTACATTCCCATGGCAATATCACACGTGCCGATAAGGACTCACAGTACTGATTAATTTTCCATAATACACCACCATGATGTAAAAATTATTGAGTGCACATGATCAAACCTATATTTATCAGTAAAGATGAAACCTGGATGTTATTTTTTTGTGTTGAGGAAAGGATATGAGCCGCGGCATTTTCTGTACTTGCATGTGTTTAAAACATGTGTTTTCAATTCCGCACCAAAGAGTCAAGTGCTAATTTTAATAATGAGTGTTCCAAACTCAAGAATGTTAAAGGACTGAAATTCCACCAATAAAACAATGTCTCTATTTGTTTTACATACAACTAAGATAAGCTTTCGAAAGACTATTTTTCCTTAAACATGACATACTTTATCAACCAAACCCGGTTAGCCAAACCAATATATACTTTATATACTGTTTACCTATTTGCAGGCTAGCTCCCATTTTTCAAAACAATTAATACCGTGTGCCCCTAACAATCCTTTCCTGTTCCCAATAAGAGATAGAAAAAGAACGCAACTTAAGAGCAACACATTAAAAGTAAAATATTGATTCAAGGTAAATTTTTACTTTAGTTTTCTGACCAATATATTTTGCAAGATACAGAAGTATAGATAGTGGATGATGTTGTCTCAGAGAACCTCCTGCCCCGCATTAACATTTTTGTCAGCGGATTGGTACCTCTCCAAAATGATATATTGAACAATAAAATATATATAATATCATTTTCAGTACGACATGTTGGATTTGATCTAACAAACAGATTTTGTAAAAGATTTAATTCAATCAAATAAAATCAGCGTCAGCATATACCTGTATAAAACCTAAAATAATAAATGATTGCATTAAAAATGTAGGCTATCATATATCGCGGAAAGATGGATCAGTATGGTTATTCGCGACTGAGAATGATATGAGAATTGCCGGCTGGGCAGATAATGTAATGTCCTTTATTGATTGCGTAGTCGATATATTATTTGAAAAGGCTATTTATAAGGTAAAATAAACAGCGCGAGGTGACATTTAATCTATCATTCCATAGTTATAACAGATAAACCTAATGAGATTCCGAATCTTTTTATAGACATTTACCCCCTAAATATCCGTAACTGACACTTTAGAGACTCAGAGGGTTCTCTGCGCATGTGTAGGTTTTATTTTATTGACCAACCAGATTATGTTAATTACCTTCATAAATACCTGTAACCAAAACTCTAGAAACTTAAAGGCTGATTGGTCATTGTGACCAGGAATCTCATTAGGTTTATATTTAGTTTTGCGATTGTGTCTTTTGGAATGGCCTTTGTGTGATGTACCCCTTTAGTGAAGTCACAAGAACACGACTTCATATCGCTTCGAGTTATTTATTTTTGATGAGATGATATGATATTATGATGATGATATGTTATGATGAAATGCCGTCTTCACGTCAGCAGACGAACCTCCAATGATCAACCAATGGGTGATTCATAAAAGTAAATCCACCACTTGTTGACGTAGTGGATTGATGTACTCACATCAAGATGGGTTGCAGACCCCCCAATAGATTACAAATCTTGGCGTAAAATCGCCCCCGCAGACATATGTCTTTCATGAGTATTGAACCACGATGAGAGTTTCAGCACGCTATCAATCAGCTACGGACGCATTACGTGTTTAAGATAGAATAGTTATGTAATTACTGAAAGCACAATAGTCCAAAAAACTAGTGTTCAATTTTCTTAACAAAAAACACAGTTTCTGGTATTTTATTTTTTCAATTTCCAAAAATTAGAGAAATATATTATTCTGCATAACACGAATAATACTGAATCTATGCGTAAGCTGTTACCAAGGAGATTATTTAGTCATAGCAGATGTTCTTTAAATAACTTCATGTGCAATTGGCCACACGTAGATACAAGCAATATTATATACACACTTCCCCAAATGATAGTGAATTGACAAAATAAACGATAATTCTTCTGTAACTAAATGACACTATTCATTCTAATAGAATTGCACGTAATCCACACGTATTACGTGTATTTATTATACAAAATAAAAACAATATACAAACCCATCTATTAACTTAGAAGAATTCATAAATATCTGAAACCGAAACTCTAGAAACTTAAAGGCTGATTGGTCATTGTGACCTGAAATCTCATTAGGTTTATATTTAGTTTTGCGAATGTGTCTTTTGGAATGGCCTTTGTGTGATGTACCCCTTTAGTGAAGTCACAAGAACACGACTTCATATCGCACCGAGCTATTTATTTTTGATGAGATGATATGATATTATGATGATGATATGTTATGATGAAATGCCGTCTTCACGTCAGCAGACGAACCTCCAATGATCAACCAATGGGTGATTCATAAAGTGAATCCACCACGTGTTGACGTAGTGGATTGATGTACTCACATCAAGATGGGTTGCAGACCCCCCCAATAGATTACAAATCTTGGCGTAAAATCGCCCCCGCAGACATATGTCTTTCATGAGTATTGAACCACGATGAGGGTTTCAGCACGCTATCAATCAGCTACGGACGCATTACGTGTTTAAGATAGAATAGTTATGTAATTACTGAAAGCACAATAGTCCTAAAAACTAGTGTTCAATTTTCTTAACAAAAAACACAGTTTCTGGTATTTTATTTTTTCAATTTCCAAAAATTAGAGAAATGTATTATTCTGCATAACACGAATAATACTGAATCTATGCGTAAGCTGTTACCAAGGAGATTATTTAGTCATAGCAGATGTTCTTTAAATAACTTCATGTGCAATTGGCCACACGTAGATACAAGCAATATTATATACACACTTCCCCAAATGATAGTGGATTTACAAAATAAACGATAATTCTTCTGTAACTAAATGACACTATTCATTCTAATAGAATTGCACGTAATCCACACGTATTACGTGTATTTATTATACAAAATAAAAACAATATACAAACCCATCTATTAACTTAGAAGAATTCATAAATATCTGAAACCAAAACTCTAGAAACTTAAAGGCTGATTGGTCATTGTGACCTGAAATCTCATTAGGTTTATATTTAGTTTTGCGAATGTGTCTTTGGAATGGCCTTTGTGTGATGTACCCCTTTAGTGAAGTCACAAGAACACGACTTCATATCGCACCGAGCTATTTATTTTTGATGAGATGATATGATATTATGATGATGATATGTTATGATGAAATGCCGTCTTCACGTCAGCAGACGAACCTCCAATGATCAACCAATGGGTGATTCATAAAGTGAATCCACCACGTGTTGACGTAGTGGATTGATGTACTCACATCAAGATGGGTTGCAGACCCCCCCCAATAGATTACAAATCTTGGCGTAAAATCGCCCCCGCAGACATATGTCTTTCATGAGTATTGAACCACGATGAGAGTTTCAGCACGCTATCAATCAGCTACGGACGCATTACGTGTTTAAGATAGAATAGTTATGTAATTACTGAAAGCACAATAGTCCTAAAAACTAGTGTTCAATTTTCTTAACAAAAAACACAGTTTCTGGTATTTTATTTTTTCAATTTCCAAAAATTAGAGAAATATATTATTCTGCATAACACGAATAATACTGAATCTATGCGTAAGCTGTTACCAAGGAGATTATTTAGTCATAGCAGATGTTCTTTAAATAACTTCATGTGCAATTGGCCACACGTAGATACAAGCAATATTATATACACACTTCCCCAAATGATAGTGGATTGACAAAATAAACGATAATTCTTCTGTGGCTAAATGACACTATTCATTCTAATAGAATTGCACGTAATCCACACGTATTACGTGTATTTATTATACAAAATAAAAACAATATACAAATCCATCTATTAACTTAGAAGAATTCATAAATATCTGAAACCAAAACTCTAGAAACTTAAAGGCTGATTGGTCATTGTGACCTGAAATCTCATTAGGTTTATATTTAGTTTTGCGAATGTGTCTTTTGGAATGGCCTTTGTGTGAGGTACCCCTTTAGTGAAGTCACAAGAACACGACTTCATATCGCACCGAGCTATTTATTTTTGATGAGATGATATGATATTATGATGATGATATGTTATGATGAAATGCCGTCTTCACGTCAGCAGACGAACCTCCAATGATTAGCCAATGGGTGATTCATAAAAAAGAATCCACCACGTGTTGACGCAGTGGATTGATGTACTCACATCAAGATGGGTTGCGGCGCTGTTTCTTTAGATATTACATTTTGTATAGTCTGCTCGCCCTTTTGGTGATAAAAGCTTTTTCATTGTTATTATCATTGCGCGTTGGGTTTCTTTTGTAGGTGCGATTTCTGAAATAACTTGTTTGTTTGCGCAATGCGCCTTGGGTTGACCTTTTATTTGATCATGTAGTTTTGTTCCACTTCCTTTTCAGCAGCAGATGCAGGTTCAGTTGCAAAAGCTTTACCCGCGTCATTCCATAAAGTGCAGGAAATTAATCCAATTTCGTATTGTTTTTCACGATCTAGTTCTATTGGTATGTAAGGAGCTGAACAGATATATAGAACAGATAAATCGAGCCTTCGTTACAGAAAACGACAAAATATAATCAAAATCTCTAACAATACAGTTCAAAACAAAAATGATAATAATAAAAATATTAATAGTACAATACAATAGAAAGACACACTTCTTTAGTTTGACTTAGCTTCTTGCATGAATTTCCGAATTCTAGAAATAATGAGGCAAATAGCCGATCTGTTACCTGAATGAATTTAAATCATTTAGATCACAGTAAATATATCGAAGTCATTGCCTTGTACAGTTTTCGTAACCTGATAGTCTGTTTTCAGTGTGAATTCCACCGTGATTGTTCTTTTTGAATCCCCCGCGCTGGTAAGTCCAATTCTCCCTCCCTTTGACTTTCTTTTTCAAGTTTGCAGGTGCGATCCTTCAACTTTCTGTTCACTTTGGGTCCGTAAGACATATTAATTAGAGCGAAGACCTCACAGTTATACAGGCACTTCCAAAATAAGAAAATAAACAACCTAAATATTTCCTCACATTATATTGGGGAGGGAATAAATCATTAACTGCCCCCTCTCGCTATGTCAGGTAAATTCTATCCTGAATTCAAATAGATTCTACGGCTATTTAATTTAACTGGCCCTAACAGAAGTTAAACAATCTCGTTTCACAAAATTAATGGTCAACTAAATGGCTCTTCTAACACTTCCTGTCAAGAGGTTAGTTCCAGTTACACAAATAAATGAAATTCCTTTCTAATATGTTTATATCAAATGAACTCACATATAGGTTGGATAATTCATACGGATTCTCGCATTTCAATTTAAATAAGGGACCA
The DNA here is from genome assembly GCA_016746295.1 of Potamilus streckersoni. Classification (NCBI taxonomy): domain Eukaryota; kingdom Metazoa; phylum Mollusca; class Bivalvia; order Unionida; family Unionidae; genus Potamilus; species Potamilus streckersoni. The sequence continues at coordinate 252,880 of JAEAOA010001691.1, forward strand.
AATTCTAGGTACATAATTTCCACTAATAAAAAAAAACTGTAAGATCAACAAGTCGTCAATGTTTGTATAAAGAAAAGATCTTTGCTCGGACTCTGATAAACGAGTTCAACATATGTATATCATATCAATAAATCAAATCTCCAAGCTTAACAAATATATTCACGCAGATTCATTGGAATAAATCCTACAATCATATAGCAATATCAATAAATTATATAAGATTGTTGCAAATAACTTGTTTTCTTCGAGCTCATACTTCTAGAAAGTAAAAAATTTTCCAAGACAATTCCTATCACTGGATGATTTCCTACGAGCAAATTTCTTATAAATTCGTTTGGAGCCTTCCATCTTGTAAATTGTTCCTCTCGTAGGACAAAGCGTAGAGAAAGTTTCAAAATTTATATTTGCACATTTAAATTTAAGAGTTTTACGTGTAAAAGCAGGCCTCTTCACAGCGTAACCAATAATAATTACAAAAAACTCCCGTTTTACCGAGCATCGAAACGCTGCGTTATGTCTATCAACAAATGTCTGCCAACTGGCTCCTGAACGATGTCTCGACTGTCAGCATCCATGCAAACTATAACTTAAACTCCGTTACGGTAAGTTTAAACAAACTAAACCCTTAATGAAAAATCAATAACTTCTGACTTTGGCGGGACCAATTCGTTCATTACGGTTCTGTAAATGCGGTCATTTCCCATAAATCTCGTTAATGGTACATATGTTTAACTAAACGTGTTCTACCGCAATTAACAATACAAATATATACCCACAATTTTGGTCCTTTATAATGTGCAATAGCAGTGCATAAAGTTATTTGACAGTTGTATGGATCAGATGGTGTCATGTGCATGTATTTCTTAAATTCGGATATGTTTCTTTTATACCAATATGATTTAACAGCCACTTTCTATACTCTTAAAAATCCTATTAAAACATACCGTGATATGCATACCTAATAAAGAGCGAAAATGTGCAGCTAAATGCCATATCAGCTTTCTCCTCACCCCTCTCTCTCACACACATTATATATCTCGAGAGACGATGGAAATGCGCCCATGAAAGGTCTCCCAGTTTGTAGTTGTGCAGCGTCTTCTGTGGCTATAAAGCCCCACACGGGAGTGGCAATCCTTGCTGCAGTTGCTGAACTTGAAGTTTGAGTCAGATTGGAACTGTTTCCTCTTCCTCTGAGATCTTTTCTCATCAGCGAACTGTCGTAACTTTTCCTCGCTGGCTTTCAGACCTGTGAACAGAGCATGTCGCCAGCTGGACTTGTCGAGGGCACGCTCTTCCCAGGTGTTGACCTCAATCACAAGAGCTTTCATATCGTGCTTGCAGACATCCTTGAAGCGAAGATGTGGCCGTCCGATTGATCTTCTGCCTGAGGAAAGCTTAGAGTAGAGAAGGTCTTTGTGGATCCGTCCATCATCCATTCGACGCACATGGCTTAGCCATCTGATGTGAAGTTGGCGGAGGAGTGTGACCATGCTGAGAATTTTGGCCTGTTGAAGCACCTCGTTGCTTGTCACACAATCGCTCCAGGTGATCCAGAGTATGCGAGGGAGACAACGCATGTGAAAGTCACTCAGTCTTTTCTCCTCAGGAGAGTGCTAAGCACGCAGGCATGGTACACGGAGATGTTAGTGTTCAATGTCAACTTGCTGTTGTTCTACACTTTCTGCGACAATCTAGAGAGAGTTGTTGACACCATTCTAATCCGCTCGTTGAGCTCGGCATTGAGTGAGAGGTTGTTGGTGATGGTAGAGCCAAACTAAGTGAACTCACTGACCACTTCTAGTTTGTAGTTGTTGATGGTTATGCTGGGAGGGTCCGCGTCCTGAACCATCACGTTGGATTTCTTTAGGCTGATGTTCAACCCGAATTCATCACATGCTTTAACAAAGCCGTCCATCAGGCGTAGTAGTTCAGCTTCTGTGTGAGTGACTATAGCAGCATCATCTGCAAAGAGCATATCCCTAATGGTTGCTTTCCTTACTTTGCTCATTACCTTCAGTCGTGCCTAGTGCAACAGCCTGCTGTCTGATCGCTTGTACAGGTAGATCCCTTCTGTGGACGTCCCAAAGGCGTACTTAAGCAGGACAGCGAAGAAGATGCAAAAGAGCGTGGGGGCATGGACACTGCTCTGTTTCACTCCGCTGTGGATGTTGAATGGTTCGGACGATGAACCATTGTACTGCACTGTGCCTTTCATGTCTTCATGAAAGGACTAAACCATGTTTAACAGCTTTGGAGGACATCTAATCTTCGTCAGGATTTTGAAGAGTCCGTCTCTGCTGACCGGATCTAATGCTTTGGTGAGGTCTATTAAAGCCAGGAAGAGGGTTCTTTGTTGTTATCTGCACTTCTCCTGCAGTTTCTTGATGGAGAAGAAAACGTCGATTGTGGACCTCTCTGAGCGGAACCCACACTGAGACTCTGGATACACTCTGTCAGCAAGCGTCTGCAGTCTGTTCAGGATGACTCTAGCGAAGACTTTACCCACGATGCTGAGAAGTGATATACCCCTGTAGTTGTTTTGGTCACTTCTGTCGCCCATGTTCTTATACAGGGTTATGATATTGGCGTCTCTCATGTCGTGAGGCACTGCACCTTCATTCAAGAACTGGCAGAGAAGATCATAAAGGTGTGTGAACAGCACACTGCCGCCACGCTTGATGACTTCTGCTGGGATGCCATCCTTCCCTATGGCTTTACCTGTGGTCAATTTCTCTAAGGCCAACTTTAGTTTTGTCGCAGTAGGTTTCTCATCCAGTTTGGTCAAACAAGGGAGGTTTTCAATGGCGTTGAGGGCATCGTTTGGCACGTTGTTCTCTCTGGAATACAGTTCGAAGTAGTACTCCACCCAGCGCTCCATCTGTTTGCCCTTGTCGTGAATGATGTCGCCTGCAGAAGACTTCAGTGGAGCTATCACTCTTCTAGTGGCTGTAGAGATCTTCCGACCATATCATACATTGTAAGTAATATCTTCTATCCACACAGAAGGAAGGAAACAAACCCAATATCTATTATCCACGTATAAGGGAAGAAATTAACCCATTATATGCTATCCACTAACCCAATAGCTACTATCCACACAGAAAGGGAATAAAAAAAAACAAATATCTATCATTCACACAGAAGGAAGAGAAAATAACCAATATATACTATCCACACTAAAGGGAAGAAAATAACAAATTATATACTATCCACATAGTGTTGGGACAATAATTCTACACACAAACACAAACTTACATGCACACAGAAATATACAAACATACTCAAATGTACGAGCGCACACAAATACATACACATAGCATTAAAGAAGTTGATGCTTATAGGCACACTACTCCACACTCACACTAATCTGATTAGCCCTGAGATGGGCTGTTTGTTAAATTTCAGATGGATTGAATTATTTATGTCATCTTAAAGATCTGGCACCACAGATATCACGACGACTTTAGTCCTGCTACCTATTCACAGCAATGGTCGGGACCACAGAGGCCTCTTGAGTTGTTTCAGAACTCCAAACTTCAGTTTCTGGGAATATGAAGCCTTGCTCCCTCTGTCTTCTTCTTTGTCACATCCGTGGAGGCTATGGCCTCTTTATCTCCTGCGGACACAATTCCCCCTATCAGTGTTCTGTCTGGGGGGACAGCGACTCTTGGTGCTAATACTAGTACTAGTTGTTGTTGTGGCTGTGATGCTGGTAATGGCTGTGGAAATGTGCTCACTTCAGGCCTCACCTCAAACAGAGAGCTGTTAAAGTTCGTGGAAATATGGGAATCATTTTTGTTCTAAGATTGCGTCCCCGTCATGCTACAGTCTTTCTTACATGATAGAGTCTGCTTCTACGGAAAGAAAAAGAGAGGTCTTTCGTGTCTACACGGCAGTGGACAAAACTTCTGTCTGGCTCCTGCTGTTAATGCTGGTGTTGTTGTTTCTTTCTCTTCTTATGAAGTCTATATCTCTTCGTCCACTATTCTTGTTCTTTATTGATATCTCTGAATATGTCTTCTATCAGGACTTCGACCACATTCATCAGGCTGACATTCTCTATCTCATTAGGCTTCGGTATCAGGTTTTGCCTGACAAGGTGTAAATTCACACAGGCTTCACTCAGCATGGATAGCCTTGAAGGCATCTACATAGGTTGACGAGTAAACAATGGATGGTCAGACTGACTAGGTATTATAGTCGCGTATTGAACTCCTTGGAATTCTGTGACATTTTGCGGCATCAGGCTGGGCGGCAGTCCCTTTAAGATGTTCTTGACCCCGACCTGGGCCTTTTGTGTGATGCCCAGTACATTTCGCTCGCAAAGGGTAGACTCTCATCCGACTATCCAGCCAAGGTTACGACTCCTGCCCACCAGGCCCCAACGTTAGTCTGCCCTGCTTTATCACAGCAGGACAGGCTGTATGGTCAAATCGTCACCAGTTTTTCCTTTGGGTGTCTCTATGCCTATGTTGTATGAGCTAACGATGCAATGAGCCAAGTATTTGTGGTTGCTAATTTGGAATATGATGTGTTGGAATTTCGTGTACTCTTTGGTTCAAGATTTTTCCCAATTAGCTGAATGTATGCCATCACTTGTGTGTTACCACCGCTGTTCGATGTTGGTTGTTAATTTGGGCCGCCTGCCAAATGATCTAGGTAGAGATATAGGTCTTCGGTTGCCAAAGTAAAGACAGAGTTATTGTTGTCTGTGTGGGATAGGAGGCCGGGGTGGCCTCTGTTATCGCTTATACTCGTGTTGTCTGTGCTTGCAGAGGGTTTATGTTTGTGGAGCAACAGGACGGGATTGCCTGGACTGGTCCTTGCATTGCGTTTGTCAGGACCATGTGATGGTACACTAGACCTACGCTAGCCATTGTTAGACATATGTTGTTCGGATGTGCGGTGGTTTCAGCTGAATTGTTTGGTAAGTCCCATATACCTAAGTAGCGTTGGGTCTGTGTTGCCTCTTTGCACGTTTGCCTGGAGAGCTCTACCTTTGGGCGAGACCTCACATTGTCGTTGCCTTATTTGATTGACAGCTGTTGATATCATATTATATATTTACTTTGTGCTATATTCTAGAGGTTGAATGGTCGGGTCGAGGAAGCTCAATTTCGCTGCTTTGAGCTTTATTATTATCTAAGAGGTGAACGGTCAAACAAGACAAGACAAGAAATTGGATTATAGTCACGTATATGCCTCTGGTGCAGCTTCATGCGACTTATTGTGGCACAAGAGCTGGGCGGCGGTTCCTTTAAGAGGTCACTTGGCCCCGAGCTGGGCCTTTCTGGAAGTAGTAAAGGTCACCAATCAAACGTCCTACATCGCCTAAACTGCAGACACGCATCTAAGTCTCCCACATTGTTCCCATACCACCGCCCCACCAAATCACCAAAGTAAAACCTATCCGACTTTATCTCAGTCAGGCAGGCTACTAGATTAAATCTCAACAAGTTATGCCTACGGGTGTCCTTATGCCAATGATGTGTAAGCCACCTAAGAAATTGACCAATATCGCCGAGTTGTGAATTTAGAATATTCTCATATTTGAATTTTGTGTACGTAGCGTACTTATAAGGGCCGAAAATTCTCCCAATCTATTGTGTGTATGTCTTCCTTTGTAAAATATTTGACACCGCTTAACTAGAGATGGTTGTTTAGTTTTGAACGCTTTACTACAGGATCATGTTTAGTCAAATGGTCTTCTAGAGCCAAAGTGAAGACCGAGTTTTGAAATAATATTCTGGACAATTGGCCGCGCAGCCCGGACTGTCACACTCGATATAGCTTGTCCGTGTACAGAGAGGGAGTTGTGGGACAGCAGGGGAAGAGGTAAGTCCTGGACTGTCCCTAACCTTTGATACGATGCCAACACCTGTAAAGTGGTCAGACTGGAAACTGTCATGATTTTTATAACTGAAGCACGGACGTGAAAGAGAACATCCTTACGATTTTTGTTGGGTAAGAACGTTATGATAGCTGAGTTTATGGTGAGGGACAGAGAGAGAAGTCAAAGAGCTTATATACTCGGTGGATTTGTTTGAAAACCAGACATTTTTTTCAAAAGAATGTTTTATTTCAACAAATAACTCGTAACTAACAAATCATATAACATCAAACATTATTTTGACAAGGTTGACAACATTGTGAAGTTAGACATCTTTTTTTTCAAAAGATAGCAGTTTTTATTCAACAAATAAATAGTAAATAACAAATCATATAACATCAAACATTATTTTGACAAGTTTGATAACGTTGTGAAGTTATACGTCCGTTGACTGAAGCCATTGGGCCATTAATGTGCACTACGTTTTCTAGCCTACGACGAGATTTAGCTATAGTCATCACAGAATTATCGATCTACTTTTCATCATTTCTTGAAGAGTTACAATCAAAACAATAAAAAAATTTCTAATGGATATCCAAGATCTCGTAGATGAAGGAAATGCACATAATATTGTTCACACAACATTAAACCTGTGTGTTGTAATTGCACATTATTGAATCGTATCGTCTGGGCATTTCTTCTAATAAAGTCGATGATATCGTAAGCCATACAAATCAAAATGCTCCACACCATCATCTTTACAGAAGTAGACGGATACCCAGTGAATTTCTGGGAGACAACTGGCGTATATGTTGATGACATAAGCTTGATGGTCTTTAGGCTTGCGATGAGGAAGTTAATCTTTAGCGCACACGACAGGATTCCAAGAAGAGGTATATCAACTATTGTTCAAAAGGTAATAAAGTTGTCAGGTATATATTTTTTCACAGGTATTGATAATTAGTCAATTCAATTCTGATCTTTTGCTTGAAAATCTCTGACAAGTCATTGTTTCTTCGCTTCGTCTCTGCACTCTGGGACAAGAATGATCACGCAAGTCTTTATACCACTGATGCAACACTGCGTCTTCAGAGATGAGATACCAAGCGTCCTCCAGATACTCGTCCAATTTTTCTTCTTGATTCATCAACAGACATTTATCGTGTTGAATTTGATGATCGTTTTGACATCCATCTTATTCTTTCGTGACCAATTCCGTGATTTCATACTCTAGGTGTTTAGCAAAACAGGTGATTAAATATTGTTCTTCTTTTGGCCATCTGGACTTTACCACCATGTGTTAGTCGTCATTGTCTCTGGGGCCTTCTTCCACCATATCCTCCCATTCCATTTCCAAACGATTCTCCGCTGTTAAAAGAGGGATGAGAGTCTTCTATATTTTGTAATAGTCTAGAATGACTTTTCTCAAACTGTTGACTTTTATGATATTATTGAATTCGGCATAGAAGATGACATTCACCGTTTCATCAATGACTCAGTTTGCAAACTGAATTTTCACACTAATCTGATTGGATGTTATATGGTGAAAATGTCCCTCCTTGCTGTCTTGGTAAGGAGAGAAATCAAAAGCCCACACCGTGACTGGAGTTGATTCCTAACTGTTTATTTAGTTTCGTACAGGGTCAAATACGATCTCAAGTAATTCTTCTTGCCAATGTCAGTCTAGAAAGGTCTGGTACACTGGGTCTTGCCCTCTCGACTAACTTCGATTTTGGACACGCTAAGGTACTGAAATGATTTTGGCTTGGGACTCCATTGAAGGCAAAATCTCGACGATACCAATGATTAAACGTTTGGATAACTGTCCTTGAAAAATACTGAACTTCGATCATGGATCGTTGACCCTTGGAAATGGTGAAGATTTTCACTTCCGTGCATCGTATCGGATATTTGGCGCTCGTTCTGTTAGAGGTGACACTGATATTTCTTGCTGAAGGAGAAGTTATTGTAGACACAGATTGCCATTATTTTGTCAAATTAGGTAGAACTGATGTCAAATTGGGCTTGGATGGCATCACCATCAACGGAAAAGTGGAAGAAGCTGAAGCTACTGGAGACATGGTCACCATCCCTGCAGGTTGTGGTTTGCAAATGTAAGGTTGCACAGTACCTGCAGTACCTCTGTTGTGGATAGAATATTTTTCTGAGGACTTTTTCTTGTTCTGGAGACTTTTCTTTTACTATGGCTTTGACATGGTATTGACACTACTGTTCGTTTTCTTCTGGGTCCGTCGGGGATTAACTACTTTCTTGTGGAGCATTTGAATCTCATTTTACAAGGAAGGGAATGATGATAACTCCTAGAGAACGGCTACATTCGGGCTACTTTGTTTCTCTCAAAAAAACTGTTTGATGTGCAGTCACCTCAATCCATCGTAAGACTTCTTTAATACTGGCTTCTAAGATTGGCGCGTATTTGTGGATTTTTCTCGCGATTTATGCCGTACAAGGTGTGAATCAATTTGACGGGAAGATGAGACTGAAAGGACGTCATATAGACGAGGTGTGAGACGGACCAGACGTGTCAAACGTTTTTATTGACTTTTTTGTAGTTAAGTTGACATTGACGTGTACATGACAGATAATCTGTCTTGGCACTAGTAGTGAAACAGATGGGTATGAAATCGCAAATAATCGGGGGCTTGCACTTTAGATTTATCTCTGGAACTTTTCAAAAGACCACGTAATGAGCATTGAGATTGATAGTGCGATGGAGTTTACTTTATTGAAAGAAATTTTGGTAATGTAAATGACACTGGCATTACGTTGATGTCCTTTTCGCGTAAACCATGTCTTCTACGTCTTAAAACATGTCGACGAAGATAACCAGATGGGTTTGATTGGGGTCAGACACAATCCCATCGTCGTCGCCAGGAATGCATACCACACACACGATGGAAAATCCCTGACTTTCTCGGAAGAGGCTGTTAGCCGATCGTCACTCTTCGTAACACCATACGATACATTTTTTTGAGGTGGACGATTGATGAAATGATGTTTATGTTCGATCAAAACGTTTGACAAGTTCGGTTTTGCCTGAACCGCTGGGTCAGGCAATTAGGATGTTAAAGGGATGACGAAGATACAAAATCTCCCAACTGGCCCAATCTAAGTTTTCGTCGATGACTTTGAAAGTGGAAGAAGAGGCAGTAGAAACAGCAGAGGCAGCCATAGTATGTAGGCAATGTCACCTTTGACACGAAAACATACAAGACAAGAGCCTTTATACTTTTTCGGGACACGTTTATTTCAACACATGTTTAAAATTAAACACGCATGAGAAAATACACAAAAGCAAACAAGCTTAAATGCATGGATAAAATAAACATCAAAACGATTAAAATGGAATATTAACAAGTTACTGAACAATATTTTTGGTGACGGAGATGTTATGTCCTAGGGACAGATTGCAATGTTCTTAGAGTCTCTGCACTTGGCAAGGTCACTCAGGGGTCCTCCCGGAATGGTCTGTCGGGGATAACCATGCCGATGACGGTACTGTCCTGAAGGGAGTGGTTGTCTTCGGTGTCAATTTCTTCTGACACTGTGACTAACACAGGCTTAAAGTTACATTTTTCACTGTACGTTTGGATTTATGATCACAACTCTTGGGCATATAAATGCCATTTCTTTTGTCCAAACCTCGAAGCCCAAACTTTTCCAGTCACGTACATCTTTTATGTGAGGGTCTAAGTCACAAGATACACACACATCGTCGTAAATATATTCAATGCCTAAAAAGGTTGACGAATCTTGTTTCCCGTAGAGGCCGAGAAGTATTGAAATGAAAGCTCAAGGCTTTTAAAAGAATTAGTCTCGTTTATAGCTAAATGTATTTTTGCATGTTTTTTGGCGGTACCTCACTGTATATATCGTACCAAATCCACAATAAATCGGCTGGTAAACAAAATGCCAGAAAACACAGAAGGCACTAAAATACAGACAATACGACGACCCATTTTCATCAAAAGTAGTGCTCGTAAAAAGAGTCGGTGATCCACTACAGTCTGAATACTGTTATTTACTTTCTTCCATGGAATATGTTGTATCGCAAGTGATAAAAGTCGCGACATGATAGTCATTTTTTACACCCTCTTTTGTCGAAGGTAATAAATGTACTTTTTGCACAGAGCTAATCGTACTCCAGTAGCAAACTCAAATTGTTTTAGTCACTAGTTCACACACCACACATCGCACAGAAATTTCCTCTACAGACGAAATTTGATGGCTTAAAAGATTTGGTAATCCTCTAGCTCATCCTCTGAAATTCGGTGTAGTATGACCAACTTCTAAGTAGAAGGATGAGTAGAAAGCAAAGTCTTATGGTCCTCGTCCAGTTGAACAATGTCTAACCACTGGAATGCTTTCACATGAATCTGCCGTCTTATAGCATTCAGATACCGGTGGTTCCAACATTGGTGACATAATGGATACAATTGTTCTTTGCGTTGGACTTGCATTTGATCAACTCTCGGCAAATGCTTTCTTTCAACTACACAGGCCAACCACGAATGTTCTCTTGTAAAGTATCTATTTAGTGTCCTCCAAGAATCAGGAATCAGCGAGTCGTGGCCAATGGTCTCGTTTATATTTGTGACTGAAGTAGTGTCCTCCAATAATGTCTTTTTTACTTTGGAAAAGATCATAGTTTAAAAATGATTTTGAGTTTGTGTTTCACTTGCATTTTGACCAACTCTCGTTAAATGCGTTCTTTTAACTCCACCGGCAATCCACCAATGCTCTCTTATAAATTATCCATCCAAAGGTTACCAAGGTCCCACTTAAGGTAGTTAAAGACAGTGTGGTGATCATCGAGTATACTCCAGGTAAGCGGAATCTTTCTGTTTCCAATGGGGAAGTGACACACTGTAACTGAGGCATTTAACTTTATACCCTTCGCTCGAGTAGCAAAATCCTGTTCTGGCTAATTCTTCGGAGGTATGTCCTCTCAGATAATTTGCTTTAAAGATGAAAATATTTTAAAAGGTAAGGATACAGAGAACAAACGTCTAAATATTTTATTTCTTCTCCGTTCTCCAGGTCGGGTTGGTACAGCAAACATGTGTCATTCGACTGTCCTCCGTACAAATTGTCCAACGGGTTTAGTGGGACCATCAGTTTGTAACTTTTCACCATGCGTTTAAACTAGGATCGGTTTTCAAACGGTGATCGTACGCGTGTTCCCACATTTCCACCATTTGATATCCTTTTTGCTGGTCTAACTTGCAGCGCCGTTGACAAGTGGCCTGGTAGAAGTCTTCCACGGTGCGTTGTAAAAACTGATTTTTAGTGTCACGTTAAGTGTAGCAAATGGGATGTCTGTGAAATAAGCAAACGTTAAACTCGTACACGATCTTCAAGTTTTCTAAGTCCCATCCATTGACCCAATAGCTTCCGATTATCTTTTCGCCTCCTCCATTACGGGAGTGGTTTCTCCTGTGTTCTCCCTTGTTACACATGTAATATAACCAGTGTAAGGCTGTGACCAAGTATTGACGTTTGACAAAGTTCGTCGTTTGAGGACTTATGACAGCAATGATGTTTTCAGGCATGAACCGTTGGCCGTACCCTAAAGAACACGCTTTGGTTATGGTGCAGGCTTCTTTCAAAGGATCGATCCTTCCATGTTCAATGAACAGTTTTCGAAAGTTTCTACGGCAACACCGTAAAATGTATGTCAAAACGACAATTCTTTAACATTTATTCTTGTAATTCGAAAGGATCCAAGGCTTGAGAGTGGTACCAATTGTAGAAAGCTTCTCGCTTTTTAGTGGGCCTGTTGTCTGGGACGTAGTAGTGTCAAGCAAATGAGGTAGAACGGCGTGTCGATTGGCTTTGGTATTGAAATAGTGGGGAAATAACCTTTGGACTTTCTGTCATTTCAAACGTGTTAGGCATTCTGCTTAAAGGCATGCCCAAGTAACACACTGAATCTTTAAACTCCACTTGTCACTTGCATGGAACTTAATTTGGCTCCGTTCAAAGTTACTTTAGGACGTTTTGTACTTTATTCCGTGTGGTATCTCAGAAGAAACTTTCATTCATACACCTAGAAACTGTGAGTCACCACAGTGGCATTGCGATGACAATCTACGTAAAGTTCATTGTTCTCTTGGCTCCACGTCTCGTAACTGGGGTCTAAGATCCATTGTGCGAAATAGGTCAGAGTGCTAGGTCTCCGAAAGATGTTTTTCACGTCCTCAACGAATCTTTCTGCAATGAGGACAATGACTAAAGATACGTTACTGGATGCACTTGTCGCAAGCTCGATGAGCCACGCAGAAATTGAGAAGGCGAATAATGGTCTCTGGCATGTATTAGAAATCAAAACGACGATATCTCCTATGTTGAGGTCATATTCGTCTTCATTTTTGGAATGATATTTTTGAATGTAGCATTCTTGTTCCATGTCCACGATTTGGTGACAAATGTGATATCGTTTCTTTCCTGATCCTTGATATTATTGATGTATATTTCTTGTTCTCAAGTAGAACACAATCTCACCTTTCCACCGTGAATCTTGGTGACAAATATGATATCGTTTCTTTCCTGATCCTTGATATTATTGATGTATATTTCTTGTTCACAAGTAGAACACAATCTCACCTTTCCACTGTGAATCTTGCGTCTTCAGATGTTGTAGGTAACAAGTAGGGCTGACTAAAGTGAATGGACAAGCAGGGCAATGCACTCGTTCATATCATTGGTCTAGACAGGGTATAGAGGCTAAACATCTCTCAAATTTTGATCTACAATGCTTGTGATGCTCTCGATTGTTATAGTCATAGTCACATTTCGCGCTATAATAGCCATATCCCAGGAATGCTGTGATATTGATAATGGCATCGAAATGTTCATCGTGATGATGGACGTGAATGTATTTTCCGTCTTTTGAACTGTTGACTCGAAACAACAGAGGTCCAGGCACTTATTGATGGTGTACTTTCAAGGTCTAGCTTGGAGCCAAGACGTCTCGCAATTTTTGCATTTCAAGAATGTCACAGGCAGTGCTTTTGACATCCCAGCTTGATATAACAGGAGTTCTCCTTCTCTTCGTTGTTTGGCTTGCTTCGATTTTTGAATCATTTGCCAGGTTCTTTTTCATTCTACCGTGTCGTTCTCGTCGACATACCTTCGTCCGACGATGGCCCTTGCTAAACACATCTTGTTTTGTAGATTGCTAATGTGGATGAGTGTACGCTTGATGCTACGAAGGTTGTCTACCAATAACACTTTTCTGCGTTGCCCGGTCCCTTTGTAAATAGAAACGTGGGCCATGAACAGTATCGCTTTTCTATCGGTGATGTGAAACCTGTCGTTGGATTCTTACACATGTTGAACCTTGACTTTAGAAAGTGTCAATTCTGATGGGCGCTAATCTCGACCCAAACAGGGGACTTCAGACTGTCCTGACAAATGGAAAGTCTCAAGCGATTGTCTTCTTTGGCTTGACATTGCCATTTCAGTATGGTTAACAAAGAATCCCACAAATTGGTGATGAACCCCTCTGCCTTCTCCAGTGGTATGTTGGACTTGAAATCTTTAAACTTCACCGTGTTCTGTGGTTCTAAATTGTCTAGAGAAGCGTTTGTCCGTCTCTCAAATGTGGTAGCACTTTTCAGGGTCACTGGTAGTGGACATTGGTTTGGAGTAGACTTACGTGGGTCTGGATTCTGGCTCACTCATGTCATCTTCAAAATCGCTGTCATGGATCTGAGTCCAGATTTAAGATACTGTACAAGGCGATATATCATGTTTCTGTCTCTTACCTTTTTCCCTTTCTCCACGAAATGATGCGATCGTTTCATCTTGAGTGCAGAAAGTCAAATGGCTGCATTTTAAATGCAATGGTCTCTATATATCATTGTAATACCTGTGTATATATAAATAGTCGGTGTCTTCCCTTCAAGTATTTATTTCACTCTCAAGCCTATCTGAAAGATGAAAGAGCCAAAACAGATCAAACTTCTGACTATAGTTTTGTGAGATGTCATACAAAAGTTTTCTTCATAGAAGCCGACGGACAATTCGGCCTCATTTCGAGATAAACATCAAGACACTTGCTACATCGATTAGAATAAAGAGCATTAGTTTTCCGAATGTCCACAACATCAAAGCAAGACAGGTACCAGAAGAGACGAAAAGTCAAGATTCCTGTTATCATTGTCAAGAGAAAGGACACTAGTCTTCATACTTCCCTAAGAAACAATAGGAGGAAAAGAGGGGTTCCGAACAGGAAGATTCCCGACAGATCGAAAAAAGAAGAAAAGAAGAGTAAAGTGAGGAAGAAGAAGAAGACGAATAACTTATGACAGTGAAGAAATTCAATAAACATGAGAGGGTGAAAAGACATAAAAGTTTATGAACTTTATAAAGTATTGTGTTGTGAACTGGATCGTAAAATTTGTAAAAGAATAGACCAGCAAGAAAAGGTAAATGTTTTAGGTTTTGACTGTTAGAATAAGGGCCTACACTCACGCACTTATAAGCGTACATTAATTTTGAGTTTAAATTGATTTTCGCAAATGAATACTATCTCTTTTCTAGAGAAGTCAGTGGCCCTGAAAAGGATCGTTGGGTGTATATTTTCTTTTAAATAAACAAACACAGGGACGGAAAGAAATCAGCCTTATCCCTTTGCCACAGCCAAGACTTACTTCTGGACCTGCTTCTGTCGATCATTTGGTAGAAATTACTAGGGTGAATATCTCAGGCGTAGTAATAGAGCTGGTATGTTTGTTATGGAAGCTGTTTTCCTCTTTTTCGTAATAAAGAAGTCGATATATTTGTTTAGACCCCTTAACTCTGCCAGATTGTCTAAAATTACCATTACCCTTTGACTTTCACTGTCATCCTTCTCTCCTAGACCTCATTTCATATTTGCTTCTTCTTCCTGTCGTTTCCTTCTTGCCTCTTATTCTCGCTGTTGCTGTTGAATGAAAAAGGCTTGTTCTGCTTCATTATGCTGCTGTACAAATTTTCCAAATCTTCTTTCTGTCTCTGTTTAAAGATCTCGACATGTGTTAAGGAAGGGCGAGGTGGTTAAGGTGCTAGTACCGAATAAATTCTTGCGAAGAAGAGGGAAAATTCACTAAATCCGAACTAAAATCGGTCTCTTCTGGAAGTAGGGCTTTGCTGGCTGCAATACCACCTCTTCTTGTCTCCACGGCCAGTGCACCCCAATTCATTGTCTTCTTAGTATCCATAATGATCTATCACATGGATTCACTGCACACAGATGCCAGCGCACCTTATATAGGGAATGTGATGTGTCAGGTAGCTCTCTTCGGATTGGAAGACAGACTCCGTACTGTGACTGAATTGTGTAACCGTTTTAGGATTGGTTTGAGAACTCGAGCTGTTTCCATCCAATCTTCCACTATAAATATCCTAGATTCACATCGTTTCTTCACCAGTTCTCGTCATAAGATGTGGGCTAATGTACAGTTGTCTACCGTAC
The DNA here is from genome assembly GCA_016746295.1 of Potamilus streckersoni. NCBI lineage: Eukaryota > Metazoa > Mollusca > Bivalvia > Unionida > Unionidae > Potamilus > Potamilus streckersoni. The sequence goes on from JAEAOA010001691.1 coordinate 268,191, forward strand.
TATCGTCGACGCTGTTCAATCCCATGCATGTCAAGTCATTAAGGTTTATCATCTAGATGATACGGCCCTACGGAAACGAAGGATCTGTATGAAGAGATAAGGCTGTCTGATGAGTGTCTTAATCTATGGTCCAGAGGTCAGACGAAGTTTGAGGGACAGAAGACGATCGGTGCGATGCCCTTTATGTTAACGTAATGATGTTAACACCCCCCCCAAAAAAAACCAAACAACAAAACAACAAAATTAAAGGCTCCATTAAGGGCTTTTTCAATGCATTGCAAAGATTTTTTAAAACAAATTTGCTTTCTTATTATGTCTAGGTTTTGTGTTTCTATTTATTTTATGTGTGTGTCTCTTTTGTCTATCTAGTGATATGTCCCACCACGCCAGGCAATGTTTGTGTTATTTTCTAAGAACGGTACGGGTTCCCGCCCCGTCAAGAGTCATATTCAGCGATATGTCCAGCCCCGCCAAGCATTTTTTATTCGTATTTGTTCACCGCTGAACTAACTGAACATACCCGCTTAGCGGGTCGGGACATAAGGTTACAGCATTTTCCCCCGGCTGTCCCTGTTTGGCCCGATTGAAGTCAGCCGCTTGCAACATTGTTGCCAATGTCCATTACCGGACCGTCACCCTACCTGTTCCATTCCTATAATCCCTATACAAACCCAATCCATTCCCTTGTTCGTATATAGTCCCAACCTTTTGTACATATAAATCTTGTCCGTACATCGTCCCAGGGGATCTTGTTATGGTAATTTCCATTGTCCGTATATCGTCCCAGTCCACTACTCAGCTATTTTGGCATGGAGTGATGATTCAACAAACGTTGTTAACCGTTCCCTAGCAGCTTAGCTGTCTGTATGCACTCTTCAGACTTCCCTAAGAAACACAGGAGGAAGAGAGAGGTTACGAACAGGAAGAAGAGGGAGAACCCCGACATTTCGAGAAAGAGAAGAAAAGAAAAGTGAGAAAAAAGAGGAAAAACGTATGACAGTGAAGAAAGTAAAAAAAGAAAGGAGAAAGTGAAAAAAAACGCAGAAGTTTATGAACTTTAAAGATATTCACTCTACCACGATATCAGTGACCCTAGCTAAACCGTTTCCGGGCAAGACAGGGGTGTTGCACAGTCAACCAAGTAAGATGCGACCTGGCCACTGACTTTTCATGTAGCAGTGGAGCTCTTCAGACCATCTCACATATTGTGAACAACTGCCCACTGACAAAGTTCCTGTGAACCACAGGCTCTGCACCTTGCTGAAGATAATACTGTTAAATGTCTTGGCATGCACAATACGCGATAAATAAATAAATAAATAAATAAATAAATAAATAAATAAATAAATAAATAAAAACAATCTCTTCCTCTTTGAGCATAATATAAAGCCAATTTATTTATGCGCTTTTGTTTCATTTTCTCACGCTAAAAACATATTCGTGTTTGTATCTTTCTTTAGTACATTTTCCTGCATCTATATGCCCTTCTTGTCCTTTCTTCAATCCATCTGTTCCCCTGTTTCTCATTCTCCGCTTTTTTTGTCAACTTCATATTCTGAAATAAAAGAATGTATGCATCATTTTAGGCGCACTGTAAGTTTTTTAAAGTAAGCTAGTAACACACCCACCCCCACCCACCCTCACACACACATGTGAGCATTTACATGTTATTCAGTGCGTGTTCCAAGTACTGTGTATGCATCAGCTGGGTTCGCATATGCAGCAGTCACGCTATCAGGACAATTTTCAAGTGACGAGTTGTTCTTCTGACACCAAATGGATTTACAATTATCAATTTAATATGTATACAATAACTTATCGACAAACCACTGTGGCATGGAGAAAAGATTAACACATGTATTTTATGCATTTAACTCTACACTGTAATAAAATGACCCAGTGACCCATAAATACACGGGGTTTTACATGAGAATGAAGACATGACTCCGACATCCATCTTTGGTAACTTAACTACAGTCTCACTTAAAGCAGAATGTTATTTGTTATGATATAAATGGGCCCACACAAACGTGTAATTAGAGTGAATGGTGTATTGTCGGTAAGAACAAATAGTCGCTTTTTAAGTTAGTGATACTTTAAAGAGTATCCCTATTTACCTATGCTATTTCTCCTTAGATTTTAATACAAAGCATTTTCGCAGTTTAAACAAAAAAAAGAGAAGCATGATTTCACTGCATACAATTATCTCGTTGCACAATGAGTGCATGGATTTCAAAATCTTTCTGTAAGGTAACCTTGTGAATAATATTGCGATGATCAAAATGAATCAATCTTTATTTGAAATTCTTATTCATTCTGTACGTAAGAGTAGGTCTGTATGGTAATATTGTTCATTGTAATCCCAGATAACATTGTAAGTGACAACTGTGAGCAACGAGGCACAACACAAAGTATAGAACTCGTGTTATTTATTAAGGTTGTCAAAACATTTGATACCTTCACCAGGTATATACATTCTGTTGGAATACACACCTAACACTCCATTATCATAGGTAACTGGCGATTAGCAATACGTACATTTCTTTTATAAATCTGCTATACATGAACGTTCCCAGTGACAAGTTTATCGTTGAGTATTGCCTTATTATTAATCAAGGACTGGGAGGAAACACTCTTGCTCTAATATGGGATTTTAGAATTTAAGTGACAATATGACAAGCAATTACATTGGAGTGAGTGAAAATATTTTTTAATAATATTTTATGTGTTTTAAATGTTTACGAGATATTAATTTGTAACAGCAGAGAGTTATATTACCTTATATTCATATTAGTACTGGACACAAGATATCAACATGGAATACTAGCCCATTATAATGAAAATATCATTATCCAGGAGTGTTGAATACAGCATAATAGTATGAATATTGAAAACAAGATTTTCCAGTAGTTCTTGGTCTTGTTTGATTTAGTATGAAAATTGCATAGATGAAGCCTTATCATATCCAACAATGGTGACCATCTGCTAATGCAGTACAATAGTTCTTTCGCGCATTTGCAATAAAAACGGAAGACGTTCACGTACAAAAGTTGGATATTGGATACAAATATCGTTGACCTTTCTGTAGACTCAAAGAATACTTGTTTTTAACTAAGGATATGATTTAAAAAGTGTGTTCCTTTAGTACACGATTCAGATGAACCCGAACACAAAAATACACAAGATTCTTTTCTATTGCGAAAATGAATCTGCGAAAGTTGTGGCAGAATAGGAAAATATTTTGCGAATGAAAACAATAAAAAATCTGATTTTACTTGATTTAAGACTGATTTATTCAGGAAGAGCGTATCACACCGCCAAGTTCTTCGTCATCTTAACAAAAATCAGGATCTTAGTCTATTAATATTTGAAATATTTGACCTTTGCTCCCGAGCCTTTAACACTCCGCTAAATCTGACCTCTAAATATTGGAAGAGACAAAATTTGATAATGTCTCTCAGACGCTCTAAACTCTATCAGTCGATCTATGACCCCTCTCATACTGCCATTGACGTCTGGAAGCAATGTTTTGATTATATAAACAACAAGAAGGATATTAATATCAGAGATGAAGAAAATGGAGGAACAATACTGCATGCGCTAGTCGAGAACGATGACAAGTTCCGGTCTGCGGTGTCAATTCCAGCCATCTACCTCGTGGCCTCCAGTGGCCTTGACCTTAATGTCAAGGACAAAGAGGGCAATACATGTCTTCACTATGTGGTCCGGAAGAAAGGAGCTTATAGATTCATGGTGGCGCTTTTGAGGTAAGGAATAGTTTTGTAGTATATGCAGCATACTCCAGAAATTTAACATTTTTCGTTCTTGTTCCCTAACTGAGTATACAGTATCCTTTTACCGTCGATATCATATCATAAATGCTTAAAATGAGAGAGAGAGAGAGTAAAAGAGAGAGAGAGAGAGAGAGAGAGAGAGAGAGAGAGAGAGAGAGAGAGAGAGAGAGAGAGAGAGAGAGAGAGAGAGAGAGAGGGGGGGGTCGGTTGGGGTGGGGTGGGGGGGGGTGGGGTGGGTCTCTACAAGTCTGAATGACGCTAATATCTGAACTAATCCATTTTAGTATAGTAGTAGCTTGCACAGAGTCAATACAAAATGAAATGTATTATAAGATAATGAGATAAATTTAACTATTTATATTCTGTCGTTCTATAAAAATTTATATTGTGCTTGTGTATTTTTTTGTTGTTTTTTTTTGTTTCATGACCAGCTACGTGAATTTTAGATACTGACCAACTAAAGAAGCAGTTGAATTACCAACTGACTGACTACAGTCAAGCCAATTACCAACCAGCAAACTATGTTACGATTAACCTTTTATATACATGCATTTATTCTTTTACGCAAATTATTGAAAAGAAAGCAAACAGTACATGTTTTAATCTTGGGCATAGTTTTTGACGTTCTGCACTCAGCGATGACATGAGATTAATCTTTTGTTTATTGGAACAAATGAATTAAAGAATATGATCTGCAAAGGTACATGGTCGTCCATGCGCGGCCGAAGTTTAGACCAGTCTGGATATGTGTCTTTCATCCATCCACGGGCGTATTCTAAACCTCTCTGGGTACGTAGTCCTCGATCCATTGTCACCGTTTATCTATATAACGTGAAATTGTATGTTGTCGCCATTTCATGTTTGATATATAGGCCTTTCCAAATACTTGGTCGCCAGTCCAGGATGGCTGTTTAGGTCTGTCTATAAAACGGGCAAAAGTATATAGCCGATCATCCATGGTTGTTGACATGGCTTAATTATACAACGATACGTAGTCGCGGCCAATCCATGGTTGTTGTCTTGACCTGTCTGTGCACGCTGTCACTAATCGATGGTTATTCTTGACCTGTCTGTGTACGCTGTCACTAGCCCATGGTTGTTGTCTTGACCAGTCTGTGTACGCTGTCACTAGTCCATGGTTGTTGTCTTGACCTGTCTGTGTACGCTGTCTTTAATCCATGGTTGTTGTCTTGACCTGTCTGTGTACGCTGTCACTAGTCCATGGTTATTGTCTAGGTCTGTCTATAAAGATCGTAATTGTTTTAGAGCTATTTCTCTAAAAGTTTTCTGATGGACTTATCTTAAAAAGCAGTAATTTAGTAACATGACCAGTTGAGCTGAGATCACCGAAAGAAGTAAGACCGAGTTTATTATGATTTGCTTTGATTTAAAAATATACTTCACCGTGTAACATGCCACTCCATCTCCACTCCAACCCCCTTTTCCCAAAATGAATCAAAGAAACCTTAGTAACTGCAGTTGGTGCGATAATAATTTGGCATACGTATTTTTTATAAACCTACACGAAGATCTCTTGTCAATACTAAAATATCATTTGTATATGAAAGGTTATATTTATATAACAGTCTTCATGAGAGAAGATTATTTACTTTAGTACTTACCTGTAGATTTATGTCAAGTATAATCATGAAGTCAAATTTATAAGAACGATTGGATGGGTAGTGAGTCCTTCTAGTTATACAAATCAGCTTTCTGAGTTGAGAACTTTATAAAATTATATATATATATATATATATATATATATATATATATATATATATATATATATATATATAATAATATATAAATATATATATATATATATATATATATATATATATATATATATATATATATATTCAATTCTTTCCATAGGTAGACTATTTCTCTTTGATTCGAACGAAATTATTTCTTTTTTTTCTCTCATTTTTATACTAATAAAAATTCTCGACGAACCAATGTCATTACAAAATATTTGCAGCAATACTTAACAAAGCATACAATGTAGACTTCCTTTTACTTCTAATTTTCCTTGAGATTTGAAAGTGTTGTTTCAGTTTTCGGTCAATTTAGAAAGCGGAAAAAATTAAGATAGATAATTATGTGTGAACCAAACGGTAACGTTTACCTTATTGAATACGTACAAGTACATAAAATAGAAGAATAATTTATGTCATTTTCACATCATGCTAACGTAGTCTTTTATAAAATGGTTTACAAAATCAACAAAATTATTTTTCTGCTTTTGAAGAAGGCTTTTCAAATGGAATTATTATATCAATTCCAAGCTGAAATGTAGCGTTCAATGATATTCACTAATGCGACATAATTCCATTTAAACTTTGAACTGATCTCGTGATTAAGAAGTATTGAAGAAAGGTCATCTGTCTTGTTTTCAGATCCTTAATATCTGTGTTTAACATTTTCTATTTTTCTAATGCAGTGTTTCAATGCAAGTATACAAAAGTATTTAAAAAATTAAATTAAAAATGATTTCATTATGTACCGTAAAACAGCATTTAAAAACATTCACCTTTAAGACCATGACAGTGACACTTAAATGCATGTCCCTACATCATTACATATTTATATGTTAACGATAACTTCGAGTTGGTGATATTTGCTATCGGTGAAACACGGCTTGAATGTATAATAACATGTATTAAAAATAATGATATTTTTAGAAGATTAAATTTCACATGTTTTGTCCTCATTCTTCATAAAGTTACAAAGTCTTATTTTGAGACAGGAAAATTAGTTTTACAATAATTTTTATGGCAAATAACGGAAAATATAAAGCTGTTTTCGGCTAACAGCACTTTTTTTATTGAGAAGACGACCAGTCTGTGACAACACGGCTCATTTCATCAATCTCAGATTTGTACTGGTGGAAATATGGGGCATGATTCTAGACTGTTGTGCAATTCAAACTTCTTACAAAATATAGCTTTTGAAACACGATTATGGACTAAAGGTCCTAAATATTTGATGACGTTAACTGAGTAGACTGTTTCAACGTTGCTCTGCAGGGACATCTCCGTATCATGATGCATGCTTGTTTCAGATGCGGCGCAGATCCATTGATTGAAAACAGTGCAGGTCAAACGATTGAAGACATTCTGAAAACTGAAATGCCAGACGGTTGGAAAGAAATGATCCACTGGTACAATAAGTTTAATCCAGGTAAGCCAGTTTCAAAACTTGTCAAGACATCGTGTCAAGGCCAGGTAAAATGTTATTGTTAAGAAGAGAAGAGCTTGAGAGTTCAATGTCATGTATTTACCACTGATGTTTCGAATTCAAGACATATTGTTATATTACAAGGTTTAAAAGAAGTGACAGTAAGGTAAGAGGGATTTTCAAGGTTAATGTTAGCATCGAATGGTGGCTTAAAGACAGACAAAAACAGTAGAGTAGAAAATGCAGTTTAGCCAGAGTTACAGACTATTTTAGTTGTAAATTAGTATCAAGAGTGGTACTGTTGAACGGAATATTTTATGAATTTTATGAAACAAAAACATACTTCGAACATAAAGTTCTACTTATAGCGCCAGAGGGTGGTTTTCATTTCCAGTTTAGGTTGCTGCATAACGTCTTTCTTTGCAATGGTTAAATTACATATTTATTTTCATCATACTTCGTAACGTGTAATTTAATTGGAGTTAGTTTATTTTTGGAATGTTATTTTAATCGTTGAGAGCGTGTGCTGTTTCCAAAAGAAAACGAAAGAGTAAAACCCTAATGATATTTCCGTATCAAGCTAGTGGAATATAGTTTTATAGTGAAACTGACAAAGCAATTATTAGTCAGCTCAGTGTCATAGTTGATCACGTGATTGAACCAATGCGGCTCTGATTCTGTACCAGATAAATTTCGTCGTATATCAGAAGGCATTACAAATTATCTGTCATGTAACTGAAGCGCAAATATGAAAGAAAAAACATTGAACTCATATTACACTTATTTTATATTAAAATGCCCGCATATTCAGTTGTCTATTGAACTTAGATGAGTTTCTTCTTTCAGAACACTAAAAAATACGTGACGCATTGATTTTCTCAAATCACTTTCAAGTTTCTCCACATGATACGCCACTTACGCGGCCTAGGAATAACTATTCACGTAGGGTTCTCTGTTTATTGCATACACTATACAAACAAATACATTATTTCCCAGGCACTCTGCGAAAATAAAATATACTGAATCACTCTTACAAGGGAGAAAATTGTACACGGAAGCTTCCTTTAATCTCATCTAAGACTATTGATTTGCTGTATATTTCAGTATCCATTCATGTATAATGGCATTATATGCACATCCGTAGAAATAGACTATACCATCTGCATTGGCGATAAACGGGTGTAATGTACTATATGACAAATAATTTATCGAAAACAATAACATCGACTGTATAATTTCTTTTTGTTTGATTTCCTGGTTTCCTAGGTTGATTATGTTTACGTCATGATTAGAAGGCAATGGATTAGAGCACCAGACATACATTTTTTTTTTCAAATTTGAAATTTCCAATTTCTTTCTTCAAGTAAAAACAGTTCTGGAACCTTTAACAAAAATAAAGACAGACGAAATAAAGACACTGATATTCGTTTGTACTTTTAAATAAATAAATCTAATTTATATCAATTGTACAAGAGGTACTGAAAATACTCCGCATGCTCTGAACGGTAAAGATCCTTGCGGAGTAGTGACGATATAGAAAAAACTGCTACAATTTAACTTGGATTACCAACCAGTCATCCTTGATTACACTGGTAAAAGGAATGTAATTTGCGACAACTTTGATTTGAAAGAAAACATATTTCTAAGTACTGTCCTATCTAGGCCCTCATCGTACTTATAATGTTACTGTGCTGTCTAGACCCTCGTCGTGTTAATAATATTACTGTGCTATGTAGGCCCTCGTCGTGTTTTTATTAATACTGTGCTTTCTAAGCCCTCTTCCAGGTAATAATAGTTTTTTGCTATTTAGGCCCTCGTTGTGTTTATAATATTACTGTGCTATTTAGGTCCTCATCGTCTTTATGATTGTTACTGTGCTCTCTAGGTCCTCGTCGTGTTTATAATATTACTGTGCTATCTAAGCCCTCGTCGTGTTAATAATTTTAATGTGCTGTCAATTCCCTCGTCGTGTTAATTATATTACTGTGCTTTTTAATCCCTCTTCCTGTTAATAATAGTACTGTGATATCTACGCCCTCGTCGTATTTTTAATATTACTGTGCTAGCTAGGCCCTTGTCCTGTAAATAAATATTCCTGTGCTATCTAGGCCCTCGTAGTGTTAATAATATTACTGTGCTATATAGGCCCTCTGCGTATTTATATTATTAATGTGTTTTCTAAGCCCTTGTTCTGTGCTATCTAGGTCTTCGTCGTGTTAATAATATTGCAGTGCTTTCAAAGCCCTTTTCCTGTTAATAATAGTGTGTTATCTAGGCCTTCGTCGTGTTTTTAATATTGTTGTGTTATCTAGACCCTCGTTCTGTTAATAAATATTACTGTGCTATCTAGGCCCTCGTCCTGTTAATAAATATTACTGTGCTATCTAGGCCCTCTTCGTGTTAATAATATTACTGTGCTTCCGAAGCTCTTTTTTTGTTAATAATAGTACCGTGCTATCTAGGCCCTCGTCGTCTTTTTAATATTGCTGTGTTATCTAGGCCATCGTCGTGTTAACAATATTATTGTGCTCTCTAGGCTCTCATCGTGTTTATAAAATTACTGTGCTATCTAGGCCCTCGTCGTGTTAATAATATTTCTGTACTCTCTAGGCCCTCATCGTGTTTATAATATTACTGTGCTATCTAGGCCCTCGTCGTGTTAATAATATTAATGTGCTATCTAGGCCCTCGTCGTGTTTATAATATTACTGTGCTATCTAGGCCCTCGTCGTGTTAATAATATTAATGTGCTATCTAGGCCCTCGTCGTGTTAATAATATTAATGTGCTATCTAGGCATTCATCGTGTTAATTATATTACTGTGCTTTTTAAGTCCTTTTCCTCTTAATAATAGTACTGTGCTATGTAGGCCCTCATCGTCTTTTTAATATTGCTGTGTTATCCAGGCCCTCGTCCTGTAAATAAACATTACTGTGCTATCTAGGCCCTCGTCGTGTTTATAATATTACTGTCCTCTCTAAGCCCTCGTCGTTTTTATATTATTACTGTGCTATCTAGGCCAGGCCCTCGTCGTGTTATAATATTATTTTGCTCTCTAGGCCATCGTTATGTTAATTATATTACTGTGCTTTCTAAGCCATTTTCTTGTGTTTTAATATTGCTGTGTTATCTAGGCCCTCATACTGTAAATTAATTCTACTATGCTATATAGACCCTCATCAAATTAATAATATCGATGTGCTATCTAGGCCCTCGTCGTGTTAATAATATTACTGTGCTATCTAGGCCCACCATGTGTTTTAATAATAGTAATGTGCTTTCTAAACCCTCGTTCTGTTAATAATATTACTGTACTCTCTGAGCCCTCGTCCTTTTAATAATAGTAATTTGCTGTCTAGGCCCTCGTCGTGTCTATAATACTACAGTGCTCTCTAAGCCCTAGTCCTGTTAATAATAGTACTTTGGTATTTGGGCCATAGTCGTGCTTATAATTTTACTGTGCTTTCTAGGCCCTCGTCGTGTTAATAATATTACCGTGCTATCTAGGCCTTCGTGGTATTAATAAATATTTATGTGCTTTCGAGGCCCTCGTAGTGTTAATTATATTACTTTTTATCTAGGCCCTCGTTGTATTAATAAATATTACTCTGCTTTCTAGGCCCTCGTCCTATTAATAATAGTATTGTGATATCTGGCCCCTCGTCGTGTAATACTAATGTGTTTTCTAATCCCTCGTCCTGTTAATAATAGCACTGTGCTATTTGGGCTCTCGTCGTGCTTATAATACTACAGTTCTATCGAGGCCCTCGTCGAGTTAATTATATTACAGTGCTATTTAGGCCCTCGTCATGTTTATAATATTACTGCTCTTTGTACGCTCTCATCCTGTTAATAATGGTATTGAGCTATTTAGGCCCTCGTTGTGTTTTTAATATTCCTGTGCTATCTAAGCCCTAATCGTGTTAATACTATTTTTGTGCTATTTATGTCTTCGTTGTATTAACAAATATTAATGTGCTCAAGGCCTTCGTCGTGTTAATAAATATTACTGTGCTATCTAGAACATCGTCGTGGTTATAACAATACTAAGCTAACTAATAAAAATGTTCTATTTAGGCCCTCGTCGTGTTAATAGTAGTACTCTGGTATCTAGGCCTTCTTCGTGTTAATAATATTGCTGTGTTCTCAAGGCCTTCGTCGTGTTAATAATAGTAGTATACTATCTATGCCCTCGTCGTGTTAATAATAGGACTGCGGTATCTAGGCCCTCGTTTTATTAATACTAGTACTGTGCTATCTTGTCCCTTGTCGTGTTAATAACAGTATTGTGCTTTCTAGTCATTTTTTTTCGTGTTGATAATAGCACTTTTAAAGTTTGTTATATTTAATGGCTTGTTGTTTTGAGTACTCTTACTTCCATGCTAAAGTATAATTTCCATATTCGTTACTTTGATCTACTTTCATACTTTATTAAACTGATGTTCTTAGAGTTTCTTTGCATTACTTTCTCCCATCTTATCTTTTTTTCATTCCCTTCTTTGAACCAGAGGTTTTGGCAATAGCTTCTTATGCTTTTAAGAAGATATGGATGTCCAAGGTCATAGATATCCGTTGTATTCACAATATAAGATGAAGAGATATTTGCAATGAAAATGAGTCTTCTCTCTTCCGCTTATTTCAAGGCTTGTACCATGCTGTCCAAGGAGAGAAAGCAGACAAACGTCTGATAGAAAGGCTGTTAAAAAGTTGGTGCCGAACGTCAGTAATTCGTGACGGAGTGGAGCTTAACCTCAAAGACATAATACACAAATCACGAAGTGATGTAAAACGGATTCTGGAGGAATACGCAGACACCAACGAGTTTGCCATAGGAATGTTGTCAGGAAAGGGTTTCATACTCAAACGCTGGCTAGATTCAGGTTGGACATTATTTCATAATTCTGCATAAAACAATAAATATTAGAGTGGCATGGAAGAAAGTTATTTACATTTTATGCTCTCTTATTGCTGAGGTCTGGGACACTTCACAAGAAAACGAGTCTACAAATTACAAACATTCTGTTTCGATATAGCATTTTGAAGGCGTTATTCGTATGGTCGATCTTTGTATTTGTTGCTCATATTTTTATATTTCTTCCGCTCACACTATAAATCAAATTATAATAAATTAGGAACACACGGTCGCTTTTGGCCTCTTGTATTCAGAATTTGCATATTGTATTTTCCCTTGCATTAATATAAAATAAAACGTTATGTTGCTATTAAGTTCTAGTGATTTGACCATTCATAATAGGTATATTTCTGTGATTCTTGTTACAACATATTTACAATTTGGCTAGGTGGAGAAACGTTTGCAAAGGTTGACCTCAATACGAAAGATGTTTCCTACCAACTTTCTTACAAGAACTATCCGGAAGTGCCTCAACCTCTTCTCGTCGCGGCTTGGACCATGAACGATTTTGAAGGAGTGGATGTCTTGATGAGGCTTGGAGCTGACACATCTGTCTTGTATACACACGAGAATGAGGACATTAATCCCCCAAAGCCCGCATTCTTTCAGGTAAAGAATTGATTGAAAATTGCAATACTGAAATAATCTAGTGTTATTCCCCTCACCTTCGGACATAGAAATTAATGTAATATTAACATCAGTGATCGTTATAAAAGTGATCTCAATGAAGTACAATCACAAAACTAATCGTGTTAAAACTGATCTCAAAGAAGTGACTCCTTTAGTGATCGTGTTTAAACTGATTTCAAGGAAGTACGATTATTGCGGTGCTTGTGTTAAAATTGATTATAATGATGTCCGATGATTATAGTGATCGTGTTAAAGCTGATTTTATCAATATACGGATAATATAGTGTTCATGTTAAAACTGTTCTGAAGGATGTACAATTAGTACAGTAGTGGTACTGAACTATCTCAAAGAAGCACGATTACTTCAGTGATCATTCTAAAAGTGATCTCAATAACTACAATAACTACAGTGATCTCAAGAAGTTATCGTGCCAACACTGATCTCAAGAAGTACGATTACTACATTGATAGTGCTAAAAATAATCTCTAGAAATACGATTACTACATTGATCGTGCTAAAATGATCTCTAGAAGTACTATTACTACATTGATCGTGCTAAAATGATCTCTAGAAGTACGATTACTACAGTGATCGTGCTAAAAATGATCTCATACGATTAATAACATACCAATAAGAAGATATATTACTGCAATGCTGAAGACTACCCCACCATGTTTAGAATATACCCACCATGTGAAGAACTCTCTGTCCCGAGAGTTACATCATAGGTGTTATTGAAATGAATTATAAACGGATAAGATTTTTGAAAAAAAGCATTTTATTTCTTTATCAGATTTGTTTTATGAGATAATTTGAAGATGACTCGTCTAAGAATTCATTGATTCAAAACAATTCCATCCTCGTTAGTACACTCACGTTCAAAAGAGAAGACTACAGTTTTGGCTTTGCAGCTTACTGCAAGCTTAGCACCTTGCTGCTAGCTTAGCACCTTGCTGCTAGCCAAGCACCTTATTGCTAGCTTAGCACCTTACTGCTAGCTTAGCACCTTACTGCTAGCTAAGTACCTTTCTGCTAGCTAAGCACCTTACTGCTAGCTAAACACCTTACTGCTAGCTTAGCATCTTACTGCTAGCCAAGCACCTTATTGCTAGCTTAGCACCTTAATACTAGTTTAGCACGTTACTGCTAGCTAAGTACCTTTCTGCTAGCTAAGCACCTACCTGCTAGCTAAACAACTTACTGCTAGCTTAGCACCTTACTGCTAGTTTAGCACCTTACTGCTAGCTTAGCACCTTGTTGATAGCTAAGCACCTTATAGCTAGCTTAGCACATTTCTGCTAGCTTAGCACCTTATTATTATTTAACAACTTATTGCTAGCTTAGCACCTTGCTGCTAGCTTATCACCTTACTGCTAGCTAAGCACCTTATTGCTAGCTAAGCACCTTATTGCTAGCTTAGCACCTTCCTGCTAGCTAAGCACCTTACTGCTAGCTTAGCACCTTACTGCTAGCTAAGTACCTTTCTGCTAGCTAAGCACCTTACTGCTAGCTAAGTACCTTATTGCTAGCTTAGCACTTTACTGCTAGCTTAGCACCTTGCTGCTAGCTAAGCACCTTATAGCTAGCTTAGCACCTTGTTGCTAGCTAAGCACCTTATTGCTAGCTAAGCACCTTATTGCTAGCTTATCACCTTTCTGCTAGCTAAGTACCTTTCTGCTAGCTAAGCACCTTACTGCTAGCTAAGCACCTTACTGCTAGCTTTGCACCTTACTGCTAGCTTAGCACCTTACTGCTAGCTTAGCACCTTGTTGCTAGCTAAGCACCTTTCTGCTAGCTAAGCACCTTATTGCTAGCTAAGCACCTTACTGCTAGCTTAGCACCTTACTGCTAGCTAAGTACCTTATTGCTAGCTTAGCACCTTACTGCTAGCTTAGCACCTTACTGCCAGCTAAGCACCTTACTGCTAGGTAAGTACCTTATTGCTAGCTAAGCACCTTTCTGCTAGCTAAACACCTTATTGCTAGCTTAGCACCTTACTGCTAGCTTAGCACCTTACTGCCAGCTAAGCACCTTACTGCTAGGTAAGTACCTTATTGCTAGCTAAGCACCTTTCTGCTAGCTAAACACCTTATTGCTAGCTTAACACCTCAAGTCTTAATATATATGTAAATGAATAAATAATCTATTTCTACAGCTGATTTGCATGCAATGTGAATTCCTTTAGATATAGTTAACATTGATTTGTCACGTGTCCGGTGTACCTTCCGAAAAATGTTATAAAACATTTTATTTTGCATTGGTTTCTATAACATCCATAAAATGGTGCATTGTTCCGCATTTTGGGGTCACTATTGACTGGTGAAAATGTTGGATAACATTGATAAACTTATTTATGTTTAGAAGTTTGAATCAATTCGTTAATAAGACACGCAAGAACCCAATAATGGAAAGAATGAAATCTTGCGTCATTGCCATGCGCATGGCATGTGTCTGGCTGACATAACAAAATCTTTGGAACATGGCCATATATTTCAGAGACATTTCGTTAGGAATAAAAAGTAACTGCGGTGATATAATTCGAGAGAACGTAGGCGATAGCAGAAAAAAAGTGTGTGGATAAGGTGTGGTTGTTGTCTTATAGCTTCAAAAATGATTAGGCCTTATGGGTATTATATTTCTTGTTGTGAAGGTAATCTTTTGTTTCTGGCAGTAAGTCATTGTTACTTTGATGCTGCATTGATAGCATATTTGTAATTAACGACAAAGCTTTATGGATCTTTTGTAATGATGACACTGAAACTTAAACACATTAATTCCTTAGCATTCAATATCGTTGTTGACTAAATACTGTTATAACTACTTTCAGTTAATATGTGGAACACCAAAGCCAGATGACAACATTATTCAAAGAATCGTTTTAGGGTCCGACATGACCGCCAGAGACTTGGAGGGGCAGACCATTCTTTTCAAAGCTATAGAAACCAATCAATCAGATCAGTTTATTCAGGCGCTATTCAGATATGGCGCAGATATTTCACAACGTGACTGCAATGGGAGAACTGTTCGAGATTACGCAGAGTATCTGAAAAAGACCAAGTATTTCCATGTAATTGACCATCATGTAATGCAGATTGTACGGAATTTTGACATTGAATCATTGGAAAAATTAATCTTCGGTGGTTATGATCATATCGTGGACTTAACGGACGAAAAGGGGTTAAATATAATGCAAGCGGCCATGGAAAAGAAAACACCCCCCAAGGAACTCGTTGACCTTCTTCAGAAGGCAAAACCCTTACAGGTAGGCTGTGAATCTGTCAGTGCAGTTTGCTTTTTTTCCCTATATTTGTGTGCGTGTGTGTGTTTGTGTGTGTGTATGTGTGTGTGTGTGTGTGTGTGTGTGTGTGTGTGTGTGAGAGAGAGAGAGAGAGAGAGAGAGAGAGAGAGAGAGAGAGAGAGAGAGAGAGAGAGAGAGAGAGAGAGAGAGAGAGAGAGAGAGAGCTGGCTCAGGATGCTATAACATGCATTTGATCTAGATTGACTGATATAACCATCAAGCTTTTTAATAAAAATGTTGGGATGTTTACTATAACATTTTTACATCTAATCTGTTTATTATTTATTTCGTCTTTGGACAACAGAATAAGTATTTGCAAATAAACACAATTTTGGCTTCTTTTGTTTAAAAATGTTTCAAATTGCATTGAAACCATTTAACATTATAATGCTTCTCTGGAGAAGAAATGTCGATATCAATATGCCTTTAATAATAATAATAGGAACATATGAAGAAACTTGTCAAAGCTGCGGATTATGGAAGCATATCAAAAGTTAAACCACTCATAAGCCGGAAGCTAGCTGCATCACAGGATAAATGCGGAAGGACAGTGCTACACCGCGCTGTCTTGGCAAGATCGCGTGACCTCGTGGAGTTCTTGATAGATAACTATCCGCATATAATGGACATTCAAGATAATGTGAGTCAATTTATATATATATATATATATATATATATATATATATATATATATATATATATATATATATATATATATACACACACACACACACACACACACACACACACACACACACACATACACATAATTCTCTGATTCCCAAAATATCTCGGTCGTACCACCGGTATATCTTCGTTCTTGATATATTACTCCGCTCAAAAAGCTTTTAGCACCACACTGCCTGCCTCTTTTACGTCTTTATTTTTAAAAATTATAGTGGAGTCGCTATGACACGGGAATTAGATTGCTGGAATGTTGTCCAAACGGATGCGACTTAGAATATTTTTACTGGCTCCAAATCCAACTTACAGTAGTGTGGTCAAGGTACTTTACTCGAATTGTATCGGCACTAAATAATGAATTTTTGGGGCAGTAAAACATCAACTAAAATAAATGTTAATTACATTTGCAAAAAATATTGAAACATACTGAGTTAATTTATTTGGACGTTTGTGTGCAAGTTATAATTAAAACTTCCGTTGAAAGGAAAACCTGAGTTCACAGACAATTTTCTTCATCAATCAACGATATGAATCTTTATATAAATGACCTTGTTCCTTATGTCACATACAGAGAAGAAATAAAACTTAAATTGGTATATTCTGCCGGCATTAAAAATGTAGCATTATTTGAACACTTTATCACTTTATCAATAAACAGCTGAGATATTGATGCAATTTAAAACAACTTTTAAATGCTTTTAGGATAAGAATGAGAAAAAAATCTATCATAACATCAAAAACTTACAAGAGTGTACCACCCGAATAAAATCATTAAATATTTAAAGTTTAATCGTGTTTTAAAGAATTTATCTGTTTTAACACCAACTGTTAGTCTGTACACATTTGACAGACTTTTAACACATAAGTATGTTTTATATTGTATCCTTTACAAGTTAATGGTTACGTTGATTTTGTTTTCGAGGCGTGTCTAAATTGTTTGCAATTCATTTTTTACAATTTTCTAACTTTGCCTTGAGTTGGCACTGAATATCAACTTTGAGCAGCTGTGTCGTAAGACACCATTACATTCATCTATGCATGCATACATATATACATGCAAACATATACATACATACATACATACATACATACATACATACATACATACATACATACATACATACATACATACATACATACATACATACATACATACATACATGCATGCATGCATGCATGCATGCATGCATGCATGCATGCATACATACATACATACATACATACATACATACATACATACATGCATGCATGCATGCATACATACAATGCATACATACATACATACATACATACATACATACATACATACATACATACATACATACATACATACATACATACATACATACATACATACATACATACATACATACATGCATGCATGCATGCATACATACAATGCATACATACATACATACATACATACATACATACATACATACATACATACATACATACATACATACATACATACATACATACATACATACATACATACATACATACATACATACATACATACGAGGTTTCTCAAAATGTTTTAAATTTGCCATTTTTCATGGCTAAGGAATCTCTGGTTCCGTACTCACCTCTCTTCAGGTATTACACCCTTTGGTCCCTTTCTCCCCTCTTGAGGTTTGAAAAGTTTGTGACATTTATCACAGATCATGCATCAGTCTATCAAAATCTTCCAGCCAATCAAAATCTTCCAGCCAATCAAAATCTTCCAAAATCTTCCAGCTAATCAAAATATTCCAGCCAAAAACACATGGAGCAGCTAGGTATACAAGTTTTACGTTTTGGGACGTTTACAGGTTTCTTCACGCTGTTGCGACTACCTATATATAACAGAGATAATGATTGTTCCGAGTATTTTATGATTATTTTACCGGTTTCTTTTGCGAAGATGTGCTTGCCTCAATCACATGTGTTTCATGCGAGCTTAGTAATGTTCAAAAAAGCAATAACTCGAAGGAAAAAATTCATACAGTGACAAAATAATTTCCATACATGATCCCGATGACCAGTTCCAACAAAGGACTCTGTCTATCATACTATAAAAGAGATTCTTTCATGGTATGGTAGACATGATCCAATGTCCTATGTTAGAACGGAATATGGATGTAATTTGAGGTAATTGTGTTAATGGATATGATATTTTTCCTTCAAGTAACTGCTTTTGTTCAACACTAAACTTGCTTCGAGCACATGTGACCTATAAGGCAAGAGATCACGGTAACTCCAGGATTAAGCCAATCAGGCTTTGGTGTGCTATTAACACGGATAGGACTCTCTCTCTCTCTCTCTCTCTCTCTCTCTCTCTCTCTCTGTCTCTGTCTCTCTCTCTCTCTCTCTCTCTCTCTCTCTCTCTCTCTCTCTCTCTCTCTCTCTCTCTCTCTCTCTCTCTCTCTCTCTCTCTCTCTCTCTCTCTCTCTCTCTCTCTCTCTCTCTCTCTCCCTCTTGGATTTTTAACGTAGCTTTAACAAATTTCAGTCGTATCTCTACGATGTCTGCAGTGTGACAGTTTAAAGCATAATGATGTCTAGCCTGGGTAACATGTTACAGACAAGTAGCATCATGTCCCACATAGTCACATTATCCTGACACGAGGCCAACTAGTCATAACACTGACCTCTTAATACTGAAAGAAAACCGAGGTAGCTGTTAGTCTTTGGTATGGCTCGGCTGGTGTTCAAACTCGCGACCTCCGAGGCGAACACTCCAACCGCTAGGCCACCAGAGCGGTCTGGATCAGAAAAAATCAATACAGAGAATGTTCAGCCACTGCAAACACGATAATGCAACGGAACATCATGATTCACTTAGAAGTGATGTGTAGTAACTCAGATACTCAAGTCATTTAAATTTTTTTCTAAATTACAATAATTGCTGCTAGTTTGGTCTGCTGCTAGAGGACAAGATTAGCCAGATATTTGTAAAATATTTGTCCGAATATCTAATTAGAAATGCTTTAGATTTATTTTAATTGGGCATATTTGTAGATATATTGTTCATCCTTGAAATCACGGTGGTCTAGACAGGTAGTCTTAAAAATGGACTCCTTGTATTTTTGCTATACTACTTTTTAAAAATATTTTTCTCACCATATTTACCCCCATCAGTCCTTAAATTATGTTTAATCTAACGACAAGTTTCATTTCTTCACAGCTGGGGCGTACTGCTCTTCATTATATGTCCCTGTTGATGGAAGGCGACTGTCTGGCAGATGTCATGATATTGAAGGGGGCCAGCAAAAGCATTAAAGATGCGGTAATTGATGATAAGTAAATTTAATATTGAATCCTGTTTCTTTGCCACTCTTTCAGTTAATCGTATATAAGAATCACGTGAATCGGAAGTGCGCATGAAAGTCTCAGGATTTTGTTCCGTCACCCAGACTCTCGTGTTACTCCGTGAGATTTGTTTGACGGAGGGCTTTAGAAGGGACGATCGAGTCTCAAAGTGAATTATAACCAAATTTTTAACATTTTGCAATCAATAAAAATATAACAAAATAATACAGTCTAAATTTCCAACATTTGTATGTAAAATATGCAAACCCACTATTATTTGCGGTCACTTTTTTTTCGCGATCTCTTGATGTAAAACTAGTTTCGGTCTGTTTAACTGTGCAGACTTGCTACTGCTTGTATATTGGAAGTAAACAGAAATCCACAAGTAACAGGTTGCCGATATATAACATGAGCAACGGGAGGGGGGACGACAATTTTGGAGTTTGTTTAAAACAGATTATAATTAAAACAGATTATTTAAAAATAAATTTTGATTTTAAAAACAAACATGTTTTTTTACTGGTATTTCGCAGATTTTCTTCAGTATTGTAGAAATTAGATCTTAGAAACCCATTGCCCCGTTTTCTCACTAGGCCCGCACATCCCTAAACCGCCTCTGCCCAGGGTGGGGGATACTGTGTCCCAAACGTCGATAATGGAACCATGAAAGAGACATTTATTTTCAGGATGCTCAATCAGACGATGGCATGCATACGTTGAAGATTACATTGTGTGATACATGCAGAAGTGTATCAAAGGAAATGAAAATGAGTTTTAAACATTCATAGGAAAAGCTTTGGCTGTACATAGTTAAGTATGGTATTTAGGAGGCAAATGTTAAGCCCTTAAGTCAATTTTCCAGGCACGGAGGACTCCCCTTGATTACCAATGCGACCGATGTGGGAAGAAAACTTTTCTGACTCTAAAGCAAGAGATAGAGGGAATGGACATGAATGTCTACTTAGCTAGAACAAACTTCGAGAAGAATCTTCGTCGATCTATCAGGGTTTGTTCCTAGACGTTCCGTCAGTTTTGTTTATATATATATATATATATATATATATATATATATATATATATATATATATATATATATATATATATATATATATATATATATATATATATGTGTGTGTGTGTGTGTGTGTGTGTGTGTGTGTGTGTGTTTGTGTGTTACAAATATGCTTTTTGTTTTGCCTCTTTTATTAGTTATACTTTACTATAGTTTTGCTGCTTGCATAACCAAATATATAGTTTTTTTTTGATAAAACAAAAGTGTGAAAAATATGTTGTAGTTTTATTATTTCAAATTGTTTTTGACACATTTATTCTGTGGAAGGGACACCAAGTTTAAACAGCACACTTATTACCTGTAAATTGCAATAATTGTTTACTGCTACATTTATGTTAATTCTTTACTTCGAACCTTTGTTTCGTATGACATTTGGTGTCGGCCATTCATTTGCGTTATTACAAAGATGCACGTGCCTCTTCCGTTAAGAAAGTGAAATAAAGGTTCAGATATCCTTTCATGATCATTTCTTTACAATTAGTTTTAAAGCAATAAAGTATATACAATGAATAGCTGTAGTTATACAACAATTATTCAGTATATTTCGCAATTAATAATAGTTTGCTTTGAACATTCCGTCATGATTTTAATTACATAAAACTGTGTATTTTACATAGAAATTCAATTTTAATACAAATAATACAGCTGTTAGTGATACATTATGTCTTAATTAAAATTTTGTATTAAAAATTCGTTCAGCTTCAATTTTGATAAATGTAATTATGTATTCACACAGAAAGGTGATATGAAGAAGGTTTCAGAACTGATCAAAGGTTTGCAAACGTCAAATGGGAACATAAACCGCTTTGCTAAGGTTTTATTTGACTGTCTGGATTACAACCAACAGGACATTGTACTTTTCTTCATTCATGCTGGCATGCGAACTGACGTCTTCAAAGAGGTATACATTTTGTTATCTTTAATCTTTCAGTATTCTTCCTTCTTTCCTTTATTTTCTCCTTCTATCCCACCCGGATGAATAGTCCAAATGTTTGCATATTTATGCTATAATAAGGGTCATCAGGAAGAATATCTAAATCGATGCCCTAAAATATATAGATACAGCTGAACCAAAGGTTATCAAATACTGATCAAACATCAAGGGGATACCGTCTGATGTGATCTGGCTTGAAGTATGTGGGATCATCTTGTGTTAGGTTACAAGTTTTACAAAATGTCAGAATAGAGCATTCTCCTTTAACTTCATAAGTATTCTTTTGTTTTAGTACAAATCTCGAGTTCTGTCTCTGACTGAGAGAGCAATTGAACTGAACAGCAACAATGTCGTACAACTGCTGATGGACATAAAGGAAGGCAAGGTATTATATATTCATTGGGGATAGAAATCTCCTATTATCAAGCGTTGAAAGCTTGAATTATTTTTCAGACTTTTTTTTTCGCTTTTGGTTCATTCTAGTATCTTGATCAATGGGTTATAAGACAGCAACGGAATTTTCTCCGGCTTTTATTGAAGTGATCAGAAAAATGACACCACCCCTAAAACCCCGGAAAAAAAGCATCGAAGTTACGAATAATGCGAGGAACACATTCATGAAATCCCATGCGAATAAAATAATTTTTTTTAGAATTGACTTTAAAACTCTCAAAATGAAACCGAGATATGATACTAGTGCATGTTAAAACTACATGATCTTAGTAGATATTCGGAGCTGTAACATATCCTTTAACCGAGTTCAACAGGAACATATAGTGACGAGAAATTATGTACTCGGGAGACTTGGTAGGATAGATTGTGTCAATACGTTTTGAATAACCAGTTTATGATTAATGTCTTTTTTGGTAAACAATAAAGAGTATTTTCTGGTCTGGAGATGAGAAAAGCTTTCTAGACAGAGTTGTAGATAGAGATTTCCCGTCGGATCAGTCATATGAATTGATTTTGATTTTACTGACCGAGTAAGAATGTCAAGCAAAATTCAAGCTCAAACTGGAAAGGTATTGAATTAGGAAGGAAGTAAATTAATGTGAGTGTGTGTGTGTGATTTATACTTTTAACATAGCTTTACGAACTTGAATCATATCGCTACGATGTCTGCAGTGTGGCAGTTACTAGTATTGTCTAGCACTGGTGCATCATACCGCAGACATGTAGCATCATGTCCCATCCAGTCACATTATCCTGACACGAGGCCGACCAGTCGTAACACTAACCTCCTAATACTGAGCGCAAACGTGGCAGCTTCTAGTACCATTATTATATGTCTTTGGAATGATTCGGCCTATAATTCATATCCGCGAGCCCCCGTATCTCAGGCGGACGCTCTAACCACTTAGGCCACCAGAGCTGTCGAAATAAATTAATGAAACTCTTTTTCAGATTTTAGATGAAAGTGACGTAAGGATGAAAAATATCAGATGTCTATATTTTCGTGATTTTCCAAATAGTTGAGTATATTTCAGCTTAAAAGCCATACTATACAGTTATCTTGGAATAAAAAATGGAAAACCCTTGTCAATATTCATAATTTTTTATGAATATTTTAAAAATCTGTATTTTTTTATCAAACAAATTTAAAAACTAAAAGTATTAAAAGAATTATGAAATGTTCCATATGTAATCAATATTAAACGGCGATTATGCTATGAACATTATCTTATTAATTTGATTGTGAAATTAATTTTAAAAGTTCTGAATTTCAACTGATGATTACATTTTTTTCTCAATAAATTTGCATCATTACTTATTATTGGAGCTTTGTTAATTTTTAACACGTTTATAGTATCATTCCAGACTAATCTCATTCATTATTTTTTCATTCGGCGTTGTTTTCTTTTCAGATCCAGATCAAACCGAAAGTACCAAAACCCGCAATGCCAGACTTTACCCTTTACGGTCTCGTGTAATTAATTGAAACGGCATACTAGATATCAACATTCTAACGTTATGGAAGAGGGGGAATGAACAATCTTTGTTGACAGTGGCAGCGCTAGTGTTTGCGGCACCCATCGGCAATGTGCTCTAGTGACGCCCCTACCGAGACGCCCGGTGGAAACGTTCTTAAGTGGCACCACTATTTTGCCACAGAGAATAACTTTCTTGCCCTCCTAAATATAGGTCTTGTTAAGAACTGCCACCATTACACTAAAGTGAAGTGAAATATTATGAAAATTTCAGCTAACAAGAGTTACCGACAGCGCCAAAATTTGCTTGGAATCATCATCATCATCATCATCATCATCATCATCATCATCATCATCATCGTTAGAAGTAGATAAAAATGCTATTGAAGATGTGTTTGAAGAGACGCAATGAAAGAAATTATTATAGTTTGAAACAAACAAACTGATATAAACTTGTATTACGACTTTATTTTTTTTCAATAGTAGGTACCTACCTATATATCCGTAAAGTAGAATGTTTACTTTGTCAAGCAAACCAGGTTTGTTGTCATGTACAGACAATGCTACCATATTCATTTGAATGGTTTACAGTTTTGGATTATATCATCTCAGCTAAATATCGCTTTGATCATTTTTCGTGCGATCAATTGAACAATATTTGTACGTTTCGAATTTAATTCTTTTTCATTACAAATTAGTCTTAAATTCACTTTTTTTTCAAAGAATCTTGCTTTATACGTTCGCAATCATTAAATATATTTGACCATAACCCACATGACTCTCGAATTGGAACCCAATATAATTCATCTTATAAAGTCCAGGAAGTTATGTTGTATTGCAACTATGCTGTGCTTAACCTTCGTGTACTTGCAAATGTTTTAATTCTCAGCATGACTATACAATAAGTGTGTATTATTTTTACCTCACCGTAAAATGGTTTTAAACTGTAGTAAAATTCGTTTAATAGTGATGTCGGTTGTACATTGTACATGTACTGTAAATTCGTTTGGTTAATTTAATTATCTTGTTTTGAAACTGACTAAAGCCTTGTCATCGTAATTATATTAATTGTTCTTGTAAATAGTTAAAGCATTATATATATATATATATATATATATATATATATATATATATATATATATATATATATATATATATATATATATTGCAAGTTAGACAATTCTTTTTATATGGACTAGTGTATGCAGGCAAAGCGGTGGGTGCAGTTTACCCGCAGACCTATGTTCGAATCTACTTAGAGTGCGAATTAAAAATTATCTAACCCAATTCTTATTTGTATTAAATATTATTCTGCCTAGTATTAGCAAGCAATCTCCTGTATAATTCAGGGATATAGCTCTTTCAGTTCTATTTGGTATATATTTGTAACTCTCTCTCTCTCTCTCTCTCTCTCTCTCTCTCTCTCTCTCTCTCTCTCTCTCTCTCTCTCAGTAATATCAAACTAGAGATTTTTCCGTTTTTGTCCTTTTTGTGTTTCTTTCCTTTTGACCAATTTGTAATCCTGTAAATGAGGTACAAGTATCCCAGACAAATAAAAGCTGAATGAGCCAGTCGGAAATGAGGGGATAGGATAGAGTCTCGTACGGATGAAAATGCCCCAAACTGTTTCCAGAAAGGCAAACTACCAGCCTTTGATACTACTCTATAAATACTTGTTCAGGCAAGTATATTGTAGCGATCAACACACACACACACACACACACACACACACACACGCACAGATTGAGAGCCCCAGCGTATTCGATCAATATTGCTTAAGACAAGCTTATGATCATAACTATCATGTATCAACAAAAAAAAAAAACTTTGTGCTGATTTTCTCCGCAGCAATGCTTGCATAGTTTTTATAGTATGATTTTGTACAAAAAAAAAGAAATGTAGAGTTGGTGGTGAATATTTGCGTATTGACGAAATGCTTGTGGTGTTTTATATAGAAATGTTGAGCAGCAGCCATTTCACTGACTCCCAATGCATACTGAAGAAATGGACTGAGTCTGTAATATTGGTATAAATCTGCCATATGATTTGAATATCAAAGACGGGTAAACTGAGATATTTATATCGTTTGAATGCATCAAACATTTTTATTTAGGAAGCCAAGAAGATGTACGCAGTCTTCGAAACAAATTCAGAATACATTGATAAGTTAGTTAACATGACCTTAGACAAAGAACGAAATAAACTAAGGCAGATGTTTGAGGCAAACAAAACTAAAATTAATCTGCAGAATATTGTGCATGAGATGGTACATCCGCAAAAGAAAAAAAACTCACCCATTTCTTATGAAGCTAGTAACGTGTTTCATGGGGTCCGTGACGAAAATGTGCAGGCCAATTTAAAATGCTTTTGGGCCATAAGTATAAAAATGGCATCCGAACTCACTATTCTTCGGTGGATGTACGAAATATATTATGAGGACTCATAAGAACTGGACTCTGTGCGTGAGGCTTGCTAACCGTGTAGGCTTGTAATCAGTGTACTACCTGTTGCGACGATTGGTATATATGCTCAAGCTGGTTGCAAAATGGGAAAAGGTTATGAATAAACTCCTGTTTTCACCAGTTAGATAGAACGTTCGCTTGCATGCATGAGAATCTCCATGGCTTCGGAACACAACAATTACAAAGCTGTTTGCCTTGGAAAATATGAACTCTTTGTCAGAAATGCCATTCAGTGATGGCTATGGTTTAGGTGCACGACCCTGCCATAAACTTGTTAATGGATTGAAATTACAATCAACTTTGCCACAAACGCTCGTCTCCGAACAAGCACAGACAGATATAACACCCCCAATTCCCCCAATAATACAGGAAAAATGAAATAGTAATCAGGTTTAATGCAGTTTCAGTTTATTATCCAGGTAAAATACACACACACACACACACACACACAAATATAATACGTCATCGACATAATTTTCCAATTATAAAGACGATTCACCCTTCCTCAGTAAAAGCATACTGTGCCACAGCTAAAATTGATCCCACAACAGCATTTAATACACATACGAAGTCGTATCAGAAAGGCAGACAAACTTGGATTATTGAAATACATATTTGTAATGAATTTACCATAATCAGTTGTCACTGCAGTAACAGCATCAGCAACAAAAATTACAGATAAAACAACGGTACAACAACTAAATAAATTGCACACGTACATAAGAAAAGCCGGCATCGTAGCAGTGTTAAAAAACAACTTGTTCATGCAGACGTTTTCAGCGCTCATCTGTCATGCTACTTAGTCGTGACATGGGTGGATTTAAAACTCAAGCCCAATGATTCATTGTTGTGCTCGCGTAATCCTGTATTGAAAAGTTAGGAGCACATTCAATGATGAAATTGGCAGAAGCATTGAAACATTATGGAAAAGTTGGAGAAATACGCTAATATAGGGTCGGGATTGGCACTCGAAAGATGTTTGCAAGTCGAGGTAGATCATTCCCGGCGCAATATCCGGAGTGATAATCAATATTTGCTCCGAAGATATCTGGATAAACTTTGGTGATCAATTATACTATTAACGTCGCTTACGCACTTAGTGCATTAACGACGGGTTATTCCCACGATGTGGGTTATTTACTTGGTCTAGCAGATGGGGCCACTATCCCTGGCTTTTATGCATGCATTACATACTATTTTATTGGGATGGCCGTTTGAGGTAAGAGCCGGAAGCCACGACGGGAAAAACAGCGCCGGTCCCACAGTAAGTTCTCCAAACATCCTGGCACCTAGGCCGAATATTGTCGTTTTGTTATTTTGAATTTGATCTGTGCCTTTGCTAGTGTGGGAATCGTTTGGCCAGTGGAGCAAGTATTTATTGGGGATTGAGTGTGGTGTGTTTATTTGGGAATATATAATCTTGCGCCTAATATAATTTTCGCTCCATCTTATGCGGGGGCATGATGACTTGGGCTTTGGTCATCTTATTTATTTGGTTTGGTTATCTTATTCATCTTTGGACGTAGAATATCTTAAGCCTAAATACCAGACTTGCCACCCGAGTACAAAGTCGCAGTTGAAAACGATTCTTAACGAAATAAAACTCGACATGATATCTTAGAAATCCTATAAATTTCGCTCTTTAGAGACCATCCAACCGAAAAGGGTACAGAATCAAAAATATACTGAAAATGCTACCAAATTTAATTCTAAACAAGTGAATAGGGAATGGACTATAATGGGATTTAGGGAGTTTACTGGAAAGAAACAAGCTATTGGTGATCAGCGGAATCATTATGTAGAAATGCATAATGCATATAATAGTGAAGTCACAGAAGAAGGTGATGTGTGATGGAGTGAATATTTGGATTTGTACACACTACAACCTGTGTTGCAAATACAGCAACCTCCTGATAACCCTAACGTTGAATATATTACAGAGGAAGAGTTCAAGGTATACAACTTAGTGACGGTAAATTTCAGGAAGAATAAGAATTAAGAAGGTGGATAACACAAAACCTTAGACCTCAAATTAACACAATGGATAAAGAACAACAGTGGATAAAAATAGGTATATAGGTAGAACCAATAAAGACGTGATGCACCTGTGCTTGCCATCATAAAATTAAAACAAGGGAAATGGTCCAACCTAACATGTACCCAAGCAACAAATTAAGCGCCCACGTATAACACCACTCCTTTTTCTGTTTTTTGAAATCAATGGCCTCACTAGGGTTGGTGTCACCCAGTGCGGTAACTTATGGTGTCACCCTCATGGACCTACTTCCTGTACAAAAATTCAAAAATTAAACGACAGTCATGTGCAGTAACTCATGGTGTCACCCCAATGGATCCCTTCCTGCACAAAAATTCAAAAAACATTTTATAGGCAGTCATTTTGGTGTCACCCTCTCTGATGGCGTCACCCAGTGTGGTCCGCACTTTTCCCACCGCGCGTGACGCCATTGCTTTTAACCTATAAAAATTATATTGCCGATTAATAGATAAAATGATGTAGGTAAAGACAGTGTCCTAAAGATGTCGGAGAAGACACTAACCAATTGAAATCAAGGCCGACTTTGATAAAGTTTGCGGATGCGATTTTCTGCCATATCCAACAAGTGTGATATGGCTTCATTGTCTCACATTCTGGAAGACCAATGTGTGCAATTGATATGCGTGAAGCAGCATTTGTGAAGAAGGTAATTGATTATGATACAGTATTCGATACGATGTGCCAGATATGTGTATATATTGACGAAAATTAATTCATCAGCTTTTTTAATATACCAAAGAAGCATTAAAACTCAAAACGGTTTTTGCAAAAATGGTCCCACAATTGCTGACAGCTGATCACATACAGACTCGTCAGATATGAAAAGAGTGACCTGAGATGATTCAAAAAGATTATCACAGGTGATAAAACATGAATTTACTAAATGAACTCAGCTCAAGATAACTGTACTAAAGAAAGGATCGGAGAAAACGAGCTGAGACCACAATTTCCTTGGCAAAGATGAACTGTTATTAGTTTCATACGCATTATTCGATGCAAAGGTCTGATAGTTCACATATCAGTGACTGTCTCTTTTATTATCACTAGACCTTTTAATGTTTCCAAAATTGTTGCCGAAAGTTGTAGAACACTACCTAGCCACTCATCTACACACGGGCACCTGAGGCATCTATCTATTCCATGGCAACGCACCGACGCATAAATCTACCGTCATGACTGTGTAATAGCGGAATCTTTTGTAGTAGCATACATTTCATTATATATTCTTTAGTAGTGCATTTTGTCGGTTAATGCAACGTGACCTAAAGACATTAAGCTTAATGTATTGGCTATGATCTCAATAGCTTGGCAACTTGCAATAATTAATATGGTCTGTCTGGGGCATGACTTAAGTTTTAAATACGGGCTCGCTTGTTCAACGGTTCGAGCCAGAAAAGAGTGTAACGGTAAACCGAGGTCACAGTGGTAAAGTGACAAGAATAGAGACGAACCTGAGAAGATCCTTTTAAGGAAATTATGGTCCATTTGAAACAGATGTCGTCCAATGAAATTTTCAAAAAAAAATGTTAATAAAGGCGGACTATAGGGAATTATTCTGATATCGTTGTGAATGATAAAGATGTTTGGTGGGTGATGTGGTAATCCTGATTCGCTAAGCTAAACGACGGTGTGTACCCAGACGGAATTCGGGGTTTTTAAAATACTCTCATCGTAGAACTACATAGTCCATGTTTTGTGAAGGACAAAGAAGGAGATGTTCAACTTCATAGGAAGATGCGAATCTCGAACAAAGTGCAAAGAGTAGTCTCAATTACATATGATGTGTTTATTGATGCAGGTTTGTAATTACTGTTGAATTTAGTCATTTTAATTTCATGCTTCAATTTTGCTCGAGTTTAAAAATAATACGTGCACGTGTTATGATTCATGTGTAAAATGTTATAAATCTTTCGTTGATATGAATGAGATCGGATTTAGATGCTTGGTATGTAATAGGAATAAGGTATTTCATTGAGATCGGATTTAGATGCTTGGAATGTAATAGGAATAAGGTATTTCATTGAGATCGGATTTAGATGTTTGGTATGTAATAGGAATAAGGTATTTCATTGAGATCGGATTTAGATGCTTGGAATGTAATAGGAATAATGTATTTCATTGAGATCGGATTTAGATGTTTGGTATGTAATAGGAATAAGGTATTTCATTGAGATCGGATTTAGATGCTTGGTATGTAATAGGAATAAGGTATTTCATTGAGATCGGATTTAGATGCTTGGTATGTAATAGGAATAAGGTATTTCATTGAGATCGGATTTAGATGCTTGGAATGTAATATGAATAAGGTATTTCATTGAGATCGGATTTAGATGTTTGGTATATAATAGGGATAAGGTATTTCATTGAGATCGGATTTAGATGCTTGGTATGTAATAGGAATAAGGTATTTCATTGAGATCGGATTTAGATGCTTGGTATGTAATAGGAATAAGGTATTTCATTGAGATCGGATTTAGATGCTTGGTATGTAATAGGAATAAGGTATTTCATTGAGATCGGATTTAGATGCTTGGTAATAGGAATAAGGTATTTCATTGAGATCGGATTTATATGCTTGGAATGTAATAGGAATAAGGTATTTCATTGAGATCGGATTTAGATGCTTGGTATGTAATAGGAATAAGGTATTTCATTGAGATCGGATTTAGATGTTTGGAATGTAATAGGAATAAGGTATTTCATTGAGATCGGATTTAGATGCTTGGAATGTAATAGGAATAAGGTATTTCATTGAGATCGGATTTAGATGCTTGGAATGTAATAGGAATAAGGTATTTCATTGAGATCGGATTTAGATGCTTGGAATGTAATAGGAATAAGGTATTTCATTGAGATCGGATTTAGATGCTTGGAATGTAATAGCAATAAGGCATTTCATGCATTTGATCTTACAGTGAATATGTGAAATGTTTTATCCGATTTGTATCGCTTATACTTATTAATATTTTATGTCAAAAACTGTGTCAATAAATCACTAATTAGCAAAGTAATATAGGACAATGAGCTAAGTCCATTAATGCATGTGCAATTGAGTTGTGAATTCTCTGCAACAGAGAATTGAATTAACACGTGTCATCTGGTAAATTTATAGATATAGTGGGGTGTGATGGCATATCTAGAGAGGACTAATTATGTCATGGTACTCATTTAAGAATCTAGTAACCGCTAATAGGCATTGATTTATACTTGGAGTTTGTCGTGTTATTAAGTGCTAATTACCATTGCTAGTTCTGCTGAATTCGATAGACGATACCTGACGAAAAAGGTGGGAATATTTGATGATCCAAACAAATAAAATCGACCATGCCGATGAAATTCTAGATCGATACCTGTGAAACAGCATCCGCAGATGATAAACCCTCAACATGAACGCTTGGAAAAGAAATTGGAAAATGATTTTATATAGCCAAGTAAATGACTGGAGTTCACAATGTATGCTTGTACCGAAAACAGACAATATTTTCTGCAAGAGATTCAATTCCATTGCAAATTATAGATCACAGTATTGACAAAACTGCAAATTGAAAATTTAAAAACTAATTTGACTTTTGAAATGATTCTGACAAATTCCACTTAATGAAAGGGCAAGGAAAATTTTGGCATTCGAGACTCCAGATAGACTTTAACAATATAAAATAATGCCATTCGAGAAAAAATGTTTGCCTTGTATTTTTCAACGTTTAATGAACATGCTCAAGATATATGTGATGCTTGCATCAAATGATGCCATTATCTACAACAATGGGAAAGATCACTTTGAGAAAATCCGGAAATCCTTTTCCAGACTGATTAACTGATGCAAATTTGACAATTAGTTTATCAAATGTAAGTTTTACAGTGCTTGTGTTAGAGCTCTTGGACATATCATGGAACATATGTAAGTTAAACTTATAATATTAAGGTCAAGGCTATCTTTGTATTCCCTGTACCTATTAATAAAAAGCAACTTATCAGATGCTTTGGTATGGCTAGATACTATAGGAAATTCTGTTCCACTTTTTCCATAATTGCTGAACCTCTGTGTGGCCTTTGTTATGGTTCAAATTTGGTTGGAAGGTAAATTAGTGAAAGATAGTTGCAAAGTTTCGAGTCCCTAGTCAGCAATGCCAACAATGCCAACACAAACACACACACACACAAACACACACAAACACATACGCGCGCGCGCGACATCAGTTTCATTTACTCACGTTAATACAATGCATGTACTTTCAGTGATAACTTTCGATCTTCCCAATGATCGACAAGCTTTTCTAACTTATTCCGCACATTTGATAAATTTGTTTGTGCAACAAAAAGCTATCACATATTCCATGTTGTTGGCAATGAATATACATAGTCTACGGTGTTCACCTTTACAGATCACTGGCATCTCACCCCTGTCGGCATGGCAGCTTGCTAGGAGCTACCCTTACATCGATGGATCTTCCTTATGACAGACAAGCTTTACATGAGTATATCTGTTTATGTATTGCATGGTCTCTTTAACAGAAATCATTAAGTCTTCATTATCTGTCTGTCTGTCTCTGTTTCTCTCTCAAAAAGAGTGAAGACAACAAACTTTGTAAAATTTAACAAATAATTTCTTTCCCCTAGAATACAAAGAATGCGAATTTAGTCCAAAAATTACCCAAGAACTACTGACACAAGTCCTAGGAATAAAAAGATCTGAATAAAATTCAATTCAAATTACGAAGAGATTTAAAATTAAAGGCGAGAACTTCTCTGGTAAAGCCTACGACGTACTGATGTGTCAACAGTCTCATGCTTTATCACATAAATATTAGTTTGAATTCAGTATAAATTCCAAGAATTTTGTTATAGTATTTTTGTATTTCTAGAGAAATAATCACTTGAAACCAATGATTTGAAAAAAGTAAAATTCGGCCTAAACTGGACAGAACACAATTTAAAGTGCCAGATGTTAAAGTACAACAGGTAAAATTCTAACTGCCGCAAGATAACATAACTCTCTGTTCGACCTCAAGATCACAAATTAGCATTTTCTAAAACAACCATTACCTATTGAAAAAAATTCTAGCATGATGTAATGAGCCTTGTTTATTTTATGCATAAGAACATATAAAATTTATTTTCGAATCCCGAAAACCATGACCCAAAACAACATGTTTACTTGTATAATAATTTAGTCCATGAACTAATACCCATAGAGGATAATGATGGTACTACTATTTGTTGACATCAATGAAAAAAAGGAAAAAATAAAAAATCTCATATTTTTGTATATATATATATATATATATATATATATATATATATATATATATATATATATATATATATATATATATATATATATATATATATATGTGTGTGTGTGTGTGTGTGTGTCTGTATATGTATGTATGTATGTATGTATGTATGTATGTATGTATGTATGTATGTATGTATGTATGTATGTATGTATGTATGTATGTATGTATATATATATATATATATATATATATATATATATATATATATATATATATATATATATAAATATATATATATATATATATATATATATATATATATATATATATATATATATATATATATATGAATATTCGATGTTCATTCATACCGATTGATGCCTTTGTCAATGGCTAATAATAATACAACACAAAATCCATCATTTAGAATAATATTACAACGTATTCAAGCTCCACAACAGAGATTTGTTGCATCCAACCTCTGCCTTTACAACGGCACGTTTCTCTACTTATGTTTGCAGACATCGTCGATGTACAACTTTTCTGTAGCATTCATCCAGGGTTTGATGCTGAGGTATGGAACTGGCGGAATTGGAGCCAAGACATTTTATAATTACATTCCCTGTAGTATCGTTCATCACGATATTTATCACGGATCCTTTATTTCGTGACATTTCTTGTTAATTACACTTGGATGGGCTTGTCTTCCTCTTTGGTATTTGCAATTTTTTATATTTACATGGTGTCCTTCTGTCTCTTATATGCTTATTAGTTAGTTTGTGAAACACTAGACTAGGTGAGTGAGGGTTCACATCCTGAGGCCAGGCCCTAGGGCAAGGCAAACGAGGCAACCACCTTGTCCGTGCTCTTCTCCCATATGCAAATTTTTCGCTTAGGGCCTCGTCTTATCAATTGCTGCCTTGGGCCTCGCATATCCTAGGACCGGACTTGATCATTTTATCACGGGATCAGCTCAGGTAGGCTGCCGAGCTGTCTCCTTGGACAAAACACATTACTAGAATCATATTCGCACTAAACAACATACACGTTTTGCTGTAGCACGAAATACCAAACCAAACCAATGTACTTTTATCTTGTGTACGCATAAGTTTCAATGGAAAGTTTATCTTCCCAGTTTTTATCCAAAATTTTTTCTTTATACAGTTTTGAGCTTGATTTTGAATCAGCACCATTAAATCATATGCCTAAAAACACTTTTCATCTACTTCTTGTGTAATGTAAATGCATTTGTATCTTTATTGCTCGTAGAGGAATTATATCCAGGATGTAAAGCTAGAACTGTATTTTACACAGTGATAGGGGTCGAATAAGGATAAAATGCTTCTGGGACGGTATCTAGCTACGTAGTTCATGTCTAAATTTAGACATTTTTTGTTGTCTGATTTTGAGTGTCAAATATTCATGACAGGAATTGTTTATTGCCATGTAATAATTTGGAATGAGTCATTGTTTATTTTGAGATGCATTTTATTTGTAGTTGTGAAGGCAGCGTGGAAGTACACATGTAAAGTAAGTATACCATATGGTCGCAAAGCATGGTTTGATTGACCTGGAAATTGAATTTTGACCTCATTCGGTTTTCATTAGCTGTTAAAAGTCGATTCTTGGCGGCAACTGATAAGTCCTTGCATATTAAATGGTTTATACACGCACTGTACCATCTGAATTCAAGTTCAACTTAGAGAAATACATGTATGGAGTATATAGGTGGCAAGGTAAAGTTTCGTAATTTGGCCACTGGTAAATTTCTTAACTTAAGACTATGGTGTGACTTTTTCATCAATTATTGTCTACTAATTAACGATATGGATATATTTGTGAACTAAGTGTTGCAGGCTTGTGTTGTTCTTGAACTTGATGTCAGGCATGTTCGCCTTCCATGGTTACTTTGCGATATGTTGATAGTGAAATACCAATAGTTGGCTAGGAAGAAGAGCTAGCCTCTCATAACAGTAAACACGTGGGTTTGGGGCAAGGAGAATATCTCAAAACTGCTTGGATGACAACTATTTTTAACTGCATCAGCCTGTTTAGTACACACTGTTTGGCAGAATTGTAATCTGGAAAAAGGGCTTGTGTTTGCACTATGAGTACCACATGGTGTCAAAAATGACCTTCGGACATGAAAATTGCAGGTATAAATATGGGGTTGGGGTGCATAAACTTCTTCTGCTATGAACTGCCACTGACTTCTCTGATCAAGTGGATAATATTTTTTATGCTTTGTTTTAATATAGGTATCTTAAAATATGGACATTCTTGACCTCACTTGTGTATTTGATTTTTTTTAATGATTTTTTGTACTAGGTCACTGATTGCGGCATTAAATTGTACATAAAACCTGGCTTCTGCCCCCATAGGAAAATTAATGGCGGTCACACCACATTTAACAAGATATCCTCTCAATGACTTAGGTAGCCAAGTCACAACAAGCAGCTAAACGCTCTTGTGCTGTTAGCTTGCACCGAACCGCGTTTGCCTTGTTCATATATATATATATATATATATATATATATATATATATATATATATATATATATATATATATATATATATATATATATATATATATATATATGTATTATACGACATGCAGTTGTTTTGCTCTTTCCATTTAGATTAGACCTTTTTATTATTTTTGTATAGTTGTTCCTCACTCCCTCTATCTATCTGTCTGTCTCACTGACACAATGTACATATTTATTATTGTTTACGTGTCAATCTGTAGACAATTAGAACTAGAAATGGTGAGCAATTCAAGATAATTTTCTTGTCGTTGATCGTTTAATGATTGCATTTATCAATATGATCTTACTATATTGTTTATTGGAACTCGTTTCCATTAAATATTTCCACAAGATATTGGATGCACGATAACAATGCGTGCTTAAATGTTTGGCCAGTTAATAGATATGAAATCATGCATTATATTATTTCATCTTGTGTGCTTGTAAAACTAGAAATCGATAAACATTGTGCAGTCAACAAGTATAAATTAACTTTCAAAGACATTAGAATGTCGACCACTTTGTTCCTGATCATTGCGTATTGTTAGAATACTTTATAAAATTGATGTTGTCACAATACTGTTGCTTTTAATAATCACCAATGTCCTATATTTATTTTTGTTTTACAATATGTCCTATATTTCTTTTTGTTTTACAATATGTCCTATATCTCTTTTTTGTTTTACAATATGTCCTATATTTCTTTTTGTTTTACAATATGTCCTATATTTCTTTATGTTTTACAATATGTCCTATATTTCCTTTTGTTTTACAATATGTCCTATATTTCTTTTTGTTTTACAATATGCTAGAAAGTCTGATGTGTATTTTACGATCTGGGATACTTAAATAGTTTATCCATTCAGGTCTTTATAAGGTCATTCGATACCAAACTCACGCAATCTTACATTTAATACTCATATAACATGATACTAACCAAGTTTTTGTGTGGCTAGTAATGAGAATGGTATATGGTGTGAAATCATCAAATCGAATTCACGCAGTTTTATAGGTAATAAATAGCAGACGATATTTTAATGATTTTTGCCCCCTTGCTTGGAATTAAACGAGGAAGACTACAACTTAGGTTTGTGGAATTTGTTATCGTGGAACCAAATCTTAGGTTGCTTACTTGCTACATTTAGATAGACGTTTATTATACGGCCTGCTGTGGCTGGATCAAATTGTGCTATAGATTTAGTTACTAGACGATTCCTTTTTGCTAGGATGAAGAGCCATGCTTCGATGCGCCTTTTAAATCAAATAATGCGAAAGTAAATATGAAATGTCAAATTATTTTTATCTAAATTCTCGTGTCATTTTTGCATGGCTGTTATCTATGATAATAAAGACCAGGTATTTATTGAACTGTATAAGAACAAGCCATTAACGCCAGTCCTTTAAGAGCTCCTGTCGATAGAATCGTCATTAATTGTGTAGTTTCGATTATGATTCGAAATGTTACATTATTTAATTAAATTTATGAGATGAATTTTCCCGAAGGTTTTAGATACTCACTATTGTGGAGCGAAAATCAATTCTAATACACTGGGAGAAGCTGAATTGGCTTTTATGTCATGACTGACTCGGATCTGAGGAAAGTATAGAAATGTGAATAAATTCGGAAGAATATCATTCGACGTTTATGTATTCGAATTAACTATTACATTTGCCAAAATGAAGTTGCATGTGATATATGTATTCTTCCTTGCGGTCGGAGTTGTTCCACATTTTGATACCCAAGAGGATCGTTGTAATTACAGTTTCCAAATCTGGCAGCCAGATCAAAATGTACTACATAAGCTACAGTTAGTACAGGATTCCATCGATAATATGACTCATTACATCGAAAGAGAACTCCTACAACTGAAATACTCTTATTCCAATGATCTTTTTTGGTATCAAAATACTACAATAAGACTAGAGAGAGATATAATGGATCTCAAGGTGAAACGCACACAGGACATGGCTACCTTAAAAGTTGAGAGTTTAGAGAAGTCCTTTATTATAGACAGGCTTCAAAAGATTGAATCTAAAGTGGATGACTTTATCTTACATTTGGCTGGGAAGAATCTGAAGACCTACAGGCATAATGGCAAAGTTCGCAAGGACAGAATGGTTTCCAATATGACATCCAAGACGGATGAACAATACTTGCTTGGAGTTTTAAGAGGCATCGTGGCCGATTTGAAGGCAGAGTGGATATTAGTGAAAAAGGATCTTCTGGACTTAAAATCCAAAATGTTCGAGTTAAATGATAGTTATGGAGAACTTCGAAATGCAACTGGTAATTTTGACAAGGAGTTTGGTTTCGTTCGTGCGAAATGTTTGGATCATATCGATATTGAAGAAAGTGGGTCTCGAAACATTTACAAGGTCGAGGCGAAAATGACAAATCTAGAAGAAACTGTAGAGGCAATTCAAGTTTCTTTAAACGAAATGATGTCCAATCTTATCAGCACGAAAAGCGAGGTGACCAACCTTCATAAAGAGAAAACTACACTGGTGAAAGATATCAAGGATCTACAGTCACAATACAGCATTCAGAGGAAGTTCTATAAAAATTCGGCAGGTGGGCGGGCTTATCAGAATACACAAGGCGTTCCCGATGTTTCGACTACCGTGTTAGAGGCTTACAAAAGTCTCCCACAAGGTAAGTTAACTTTGATAAATACAATATCTGACCGGTATTTGTAAGCGTACAGGTAATAATTGAAAATTAACCCAAAAATATAATATCTTTAAGCTTCAGCATCCACATCATAGATTTAGGCACCAAGTTTTAGTTAGGTTACAAATTGGATTATCACTTGTCTCCTTTAAAATCCCATATTTAAAAAGGCGTAACAATAATACTTTTAAATAATCCAATTGCGTCTAATAGTAATATTGGCACAGAGAGACTACTCTTTTGGCATGGACAGGTATTATTGAGATTATTATTTCTATTCTTGCCCTAAATTTATTTACCACAATACAACATGCTATCTGTTATCTTCCCAGTTTTACTGAGGTAATATGAAGAATCTGAAATATTTGCCATGCGAATAGGACAGCAACAGTTTCAAATAATTCACATTTAAAGATCATGTATTTTATTACCTCAGTTTCAATAAATTTATCAGAATGTTTTTCAGATGGAAATTTCATACCATCGTGCTTGCAAAGCTTCTGGAGATTTGGGGAATTTTCTTTGAACTAGAGATAGTAGATAGTGGAAAAGTAAAATGTAAAATATTGCTAATTAAACATTGTAAACTGTGTATCTTAAAAATTCTGGGAAATTTAAATCCAAGAACACAAAACAATATTTTTTTTTTAAAAAACAAAGAATTTAGGATTTTGTATTAATTTGGTCCTTGATGACTGCCTAATGACAAGTGAAAAATTCCTTGTTGCTAATCAAGTCTGAAAGATTTGGAAATGTCTTAAGGAAGAATATGTGAAATGTTTGATGAATCTAGAGTCAAATAAGAACAGCTTTTCGGAATGCAACAGTCTATGTTTAAACAGTAATTTACAAAATTCAGAAGAAGAACTTTATCCGTATAACAATTATTTTGCTTAAAGAAGATATAAAGTTCAGGATTCTTATAAACAGTTTACTTAGGTAAAATGTACGAAAATCAACTGTTATAAGGGCATAATCTTAAGCCGCGTTTTAGGAACATTATGTGCTAAACCACTTTCTAATTAACTAGAACAATCTTCAAAGAACATTCCTCTTATCATAAATATTTATATATTGATCGACCGCTCCGGTGGCCTAAGTAGTTAGAGAGACCACCTCAGATGCAGAAGGTGGCGGGTTCGGACCCTGACCGAGTCATATCAAAGACTTATAAAAATGGTACTTGCTGGCTCATTTGACGCTCAGCATAAAGAGTTAAGTGTTAGGACTGGTTGGCCTAGTGTCAGAATAATGTATTGGGGTGGGACATCATGCGGTATGAATCCCCAGTTCAAGTGTATACATTGTAGCGATTTGACTCAAAAGTTTTTCAAGCTATGTTAAAAATTTAAATCACACACACACACATACACACACACACACACCACTCACGTTAATAAAGTTAACATTCTTTTAAAAACATCATGCATTTGCAGATTGCCAAGACATTTATGATTATGGCTTCAGAAGTAGTGGAGTCTACCAGATCAAACCAAGTAACGCAACATATCTAGACAATGTTTACTGTGAGATGGTTAACGGCAGTGGATTAACAGTCTTCCAACGAAGAGCTGATGGTCTTCTAAGTTTTAACAATGGTTGGCTTGAGTATAAAGTTGGCTTTGGAAACTTGTATGGAGATTTTTGGATCGGTAATGACATTCTTCATGGTATTACTTCACAGAAGAATTATGCCCTTCGTGTCGACATGTGGGATTGGGAAGGCAACAAGGCATATGCGGAATATTTCATGTTTATTGTAGATGGAGAAAGTTCTAAATACATGCTTCATGTGAGTGGTTACAACGGGGATGCAGGAGATTCGCTAAGCTATCATAACCTTATGAAATTCAGTACAAAGGACCTCGACAACGATCTGCACATGCGCAATTGTGCTGCAGATAATAAGGCTGGATGGTGGTACAACCAGTGCTATTCTAGTCATTTGAATGGTGTTTACCATAAAGGTTGGTACCCTGGTCAATCGACATTCGCTGATGGTATCGTTTGGTATACACTAAAGAGTTCAGAGAGGTATTCCCTTAGGAAAGTGGAGATGAAACTTAGAAGGCTTGATTAATATGAGGTATATTGTTCGTGATAACTTTTAAGCTCATGAGATTCAAATGGTAGCATTCATATATTACACAAACACTTATGCGCTTATTAATAATTTTGTACCCCAGAACATTAGTGTCGATCTAGCTTTGATTTCCAACGAGATTTTTGTCACAACACTGTTTATAAGACCTTATTTACAGTAATGGCTGGCGCAGAAATTTAAATCCAGCAGTAGAGTACATTAGACAATTTATAGCTAGCGAATCCGATTCATATGGTGAGTTTCAAGTTTAGGAATTTATAGCAAACACAGGACATCTCTAAACATTTCGTATGATTTTATTTTCTTCATGATTGTATTGAGCCCAATCCTGTATATTAGTGACCGAGTCCAACACATTCTTTAACTTTTCATCTGGGTTGATTTTATAATATTACAGGAAATAAAGTACTGAAAATTATGTTCAGTATCAATGTTTAATGTCAAATCCCTCTCTTAGTCTGACAGTTGGTTTCGAAGTTAGTAGTAGATCATAATAATAGTATTTTATTGCACCATTTCAACTCGTTTAGAGATACAACAAAATCCCAGTTGAAGGGATAGGAAAACAATAAAAATAAAATTCTAATTGACAGTCAAAGAGAATAGTATGGGTTTTTCTGCACACCAATCCACATGTATAGGGATACGGCACACAAAATGAAATCTCAGTATTCAGTGGTCCGTCTGCTGAGCTTTGACCTAAACTACAACTAGTGAAACCGCGAAAGCGGCTTTGTCCCTTGAGGACGAAGCACTTCGATGAGTTACAACGTCGGTCATACACAATTGCAGAATTCAGGTGGAATAAATAGGTATGGGAGTTTAAGAAGAAAGCAACAACGTCGATGTGGAGAAACAATGAAAAATTACAGATATGGCCGGGATAATACAATGCAGTCAGAACTAGTTGTGTCAAAGAATAACAATCGGTAAAAGTGCTAATTTGTTGGTTTTAAACAGCAAAAATATACTTTCATGTTTCACAAAGGATACAAACCTAAAGAATACATTCAATGATACAAGTTAAGCAGTTTAAATAAGATGGTTACAACAGTGCAATACGAGGAAGGAATAAAGTACGTATATGATATGCGTATATACATCGATTAATATTAGGCCACAATATACAGGACATCATAAAGATCTAGTAATATTAACAAGGTCAATCTGCAATGATCAACAAAAGCAGACTTAACAAAAGCAGACTTACGATAACAAAATTAGATTTAAAACAACACTTGGTGACTCAGTTGTTACGTATATGTAATATAATTGCTTGTGTGTTAGTTTTAGATTTCTTTTTATTCTTTTTTTATTACATGTTATTGTGATGATGACTTAATTCACTGGATTTGACATTGGTTTTAGAAGATTC
The DNA here is from genome assembly GCA_016746295.1 of Potamilus streckersoni. Lineage (NCBI taxonomy): Eukaryota > Metazoa > Mollusca > Bivalvia > Unionida > Unionidae > Potamilus > Potamilus streckersoni. Next base: position 310,350 of record JAEAOA010001691.1, read on the forward strand.
AGTTCAGTTCTTGCAAATATTCATTGTTGCTACATTGCATCTTTAGCTGACCTAGTTCCTGACCTTGATTCAGAAATTGGTAAACACAGAATGAAAATCATTGATCGTAATCAAGGTCATTTTTGGCTTGCGTCAGCTCTGTTTTAAACATTTTTTTTGGGTATATATTTAAAAAAAATTATTGAATCTTATAGTAAGATTCATTCAGTATAATCAAACCTGTAAATAGACAACGTGCTAATTGACATTGCTTTACTGCGTTGTTCGAACTAAGTGATCACGTGACCCCGTCATACGTTTAAATGTTATATCCGCTTATTTCCTGTCAAAATTCGGAATGTTAAACGCCCAATAAACGTCAAATGACATCACCTACTTCTTCTATTCGATATATAAAGTTGCCTTGTCATATAGCATAAATTATATTCTCAGTTTCTCTCCCTTCTGAGAGGGTTACTTCGTTAGGTTTATCTTTAAGCCTAACAGAACATAAATGTATTTATTTCTTTTCCTTGTGCTATTTTTCAAATATGATTCAATAAAATATCATTAAAAATCTTGTTACCGCTATGAAATCATTACTACTTTTTATATCTTTAAAATCAATCGCCACGTGTTTCAATCATCATTCTGTTTAAATTACCTCTATTGGTACGTCTTACGTTTTACCAAACTTCATGGCATATCATAGGATGTCCATTTTTTATTACTTGCTTTGGAATTGCTGCATCAATAATTGAAGTCCTCATTTTCAATTTGTTTACACATAAGTATTTAAACACAAATTTAACTACAAAGTAATGACGTGGAAAAAAAACTATATATAACATTTTGACAAAAGCCCTAACCCGGTGACCAGATGTTTGACCTTCCTGATTCAGTTAGACTTTCCAAGCTGTTCATGAAACACCTGTCCTCTGTTTCTTTCTTTTTTAGTTCCAAAGCACTAAATAACCCAAATCCAGTCATTAGGGACATAAACCGATGGATGTTTCATTCGACTTTTCCGCCCTCTGTTACCACTGGTATATATATTACGCATTACCCTCAAATAACTAACAAAAGTCTAGAGGATTCGCATCAATTTTATTAGCGGGTGGCTAATCCCATTAATGCAAAAGTATTGTCTAATACTAACATACATAATACTCGACTTCTACGTAAACCGTAACCGGAAGCTTTGACGAAGTCGGCAAATTTGAGTATTTTGTACTGATGCTACCAATAGGTATAATCAAGGGAAGTAAATCATTATAACCAATACGCTACAGATCTTTTTACCTTTCAACACCTATCTTTTGAAGAAATCTGGCTATTACGACCAATATGTTAGAACATTATCCACTCCATTCAGCAAAACATCAAATTAGTGATAGTAATAAGATAAGAAATTACTGTTCCCTTTGTTAATATTGCTCCACCTTTTGGTCAGTACCTGCACCAATTAATGTTCACTGCAACTGTTGCTCCACTCACTGGTCAGTATTGACACCAATATATGCTGACTACTAATTTTGTCAATATTGGCACCAATAAGTTTTTTATTTTTATGACCTGGTACTTCTACTCCGTTAAATATGTATTTGTATAACCAATCACTTTTCAAACAATAAGTATAAGATTTTGTTTAAACCTAATATTTATAGAACACCTGTGAATATTTAATTATAAGTAGTCCTGTTTTATCTCAAATCTGGTGACTTGGTAAAGAACTTTACTATTTGCTAAAACTGTCAAAAGTATGGTAAGTGATGTCTATGATGCGATAAAAATGTGTACGGTAGAAATTTTGTAGTTTAAGTGGTTTCATAAGTAGTAGAGGAAAACCAGGTTTTCAACTCACTTTGTTTTTTACCCTCCAAACAAGTATAAATTATAGTCCTAAATTATCCCCCACCCCACCCCCTTTTTTTCCAAAATAAAACAGGGTTTTGACTCACCCTCCCCCACCTCTTTTTTTTCCCCCTACTACTACCTGTAAACAGGTATTTTGTAACCAAACAAAACAACAGGTGTTGGAATGCTATAAGCTCTGATACAGAGGTGACTAATTTGTTAGAACAGCGCATGTGTGGAATACAATTATTCTAAAGACGGCAAACGGGTTTTTACCACAAGATAACAGGATGAAAATTAAACTGTGCATTAGAATGTTTCAGTTAACAAGGTGGAAATTAAACAAGCATTAGAATGAAAATGATATTATTTTAGTTATATTATATCTTAAGTTTAGATAAAATTTTACGTTACTCATATTTTTTTTGATATTATTTTTCATACTTGCTAACCCTCATTGGTAGAATGTCTGTTAACATATTATCAATAATACGAAATTCACGTAATAAATCATCCATATTATATTGACTCCTCGTAGGTAAGACCGGATCTGATCAAGTAGTTTCTTGAAAGTTTTAATTGATGTTAAACATCCATGCTTTTTTATCAAAAGTCTTGGTTCTACTTTTTTACACGCCGCTGTAAGTGAAACACCAATACCAGATATAATTAACAAAAAGGGATTTAACGATATCCCACTTGAAATTATACCAGAACTGGTCATTAACAAGGGTAGATATGATATTACTCGAAGGATTTTGTTGTAGTATTTGTAACATTTTTTAACACACCAAAGTTTTTTGTGATAATATTTGTAGTATTGTATTAGTGCGTCCACATCCTGTTCTGAAATATCTTTTGAAATATGATTAAAATCAACTATACTTTTTTTCATTATAATATTTGTTTACATAGTCCTATGTTTGGTTAATCCATAATAAAAGCTGGTTGTTCAGCTATAAATTCCAAACACCAGAGAAAAATTGCTAATTTTAAAGTTTTATCAACTGGTTCAAGTACAAATTCTTCTTCAGAATTTTTGTTTATTATTACAGATAATACTCCAGATGAGTCATCATTTGGATGACGAAATAGATATTTGGTAGATATTCTAAACATTGCACTGCTAAGCACTGACAATCTATACACACCGGTAACTTCTGCAATATATTTGATAGAATTATTTTTTGGTGTCCACCCAGTATAACCAGTATCAACAGTATACACAATATTTTTAATCTGTTTGTGAGGAATTTTAACCATACTCGTTTTCTCAACAATATTCGGAATTCCACTAATAATATCATTGAGTTCTGTGTTAATATCATTAAATTTTGTGTTAATATCAGCTAGTGTAATGCCAACATTTGATGGATTTCCAAAAAAATCATCTTTAAGCGTGTTTATGTTTCTACGAAAATTTAAAAACGTTTTTACGTGACCGGTAAATTCATTTTTGAGCGCTGTTATTTCATTATTGATTGGAACGTCCTGATCATCGACGTATTTCTTTGTTACAGCGTCTCCATCTGTAGTTGGATATCCAAGATCTGTAATCTTGTTTTGTTTCATAACAATATTCCCACTAAATACATCACCATCTTTTTTAACAAAATCATTAACTGACCTACCAGAATCTTGTATATTACCTAGATTGTTAAAAGTAACGATATTATTAGCAACCGCAGCAGTATTTCGTACAACTACATCTGACAGTTTTACATTACTCGTCTTTAATCGTCCTTCTTTGTCTTGGAAAATGACAACTTCATCTGGATCTACGCTGGCAATATTTAGTAAATTATTAATTTCTTTTTTAAGATGATCAAGAGTTGCATATTTGGATAAGTCACCTTTAAAACTTTTTGTGGATAAATCTTCTAATAGTGTTCCAAATTTTGTATAGTAGCTCATTATTTACTATCCTAGATAAAATTATCAACACTAGTTTAATATTATACAAAAATGGCAAAATCGTTGATATTAAACTTTGATACAGAGAGACTAGTGAAGCATAAACATAACAATGAACTTCCTGATTGTCATTATCTTATTGTTGGGCGAACTGGATCGGGGAAAACAAATTTGCTTATGAACTTGCTTCTTGGTGATAATTTTAACTACGATAGAGTTTATATTTACACAATCAATCCACAGCAAGATAAGTATGAGTTATTAAGTGAGTATAATGAAAAGCTTCGTATTGATCTTAAAGCTGGCGAAGATTTTTTTATAATTAGGCAGCCAGAAGATCTTATTCCAGTTAATCAACTTGATGCAGATGAACATAAGATAGTAGTTTTTGATGATATTCCGCTAAACAACATGGAGATGAACAAAATAAGATAATATTTCTCACTGTCACGTAACAAACAGTGTAATTCTGTTTATCTCGCTCAAGGATTTTATAATGTTGATAGGTTTATTAGGCGAAATACGGGTTGTTTTATTTTATTTCCAGGACTGGATAATGTTGACGTTAGAAATATTGCAAGCGAGCAATGCGGTGGCGTGACAAAAGATAAGTTTATTGAACTTTACCGTAATGCTACAAAAGATAAATTTAACTTTTTCTTGTTTGATAAACTTACAAATGATCCAACTAAAATGTTTCGCTGTTGTATTAACACTTACTTACAATAAAGCGTTTCAATTTTATAAAATTTATAATTATAATAATGAAAAAACGAGCAAGATACAGACAACACATAGAAGATCTAAAAAAAACTTGCTCAATCTCAGGCATCACTTAAGCAAAAAGTACAAGAAGCGCGACGTGGGCAAATAACTGCTACAGAAGCAACAGCTACAATTTTCAAGCCGGTTACTGAAGCATTATTAGGTAAACAACCTGAAACTAAACCACTGTTAGAAGAAGAACTTAAACAACTGCAGGAAAAGGGTTTGGTTGGAATTGTTAAAGAACAACAAGAAGCAGCTGCTGCAAAACTTGTTACCAGATCTGATGAAGATAAAAGAAAATTAATTGAGGCACTTACAGCAAATATAGCTGATCCTGCTGCTAGACAAGCTGAAACAGATCGATTGATAAACAATCCGCTGGAACTTGAGCGAAGATTAGCAGAGTTAACAACGCAAGGAATAACAAATATTATAACAAGTTTATCAGGAGACATAAAAGATATCAGAGAGGAGCAACAAAGAGTCGGAGATCTTACTGTAAAGTTTATGGAAGTTGGAGAGCGAAGACTTTATTTTATAAAAAGAGCAAATGATAAGATAAAAGGTAGTGAATATAATGATTTTTTAAAGAAAGAAAATATAGAAAATATTAATAATATAAGCGAGTGGAATGATCTAGAATATCAAACATTACTCGATAGATTAGATGAAATACTAATAGACGGAGCTGCTGCTAAAGATGAAATAAACACGGTTACAGAAATTAATGATATGCTTCCATTTTATGATAGAATGAGATATGGTGTTATTGCTCTCATGTTTAAAGAAACAGCAGAAAAAAATAGAGCAGAACCTTTTGGTAAGGGGTGGAGTTTTAGAAGGAAATTTTTGACTGTATACGATAAATCTCGTGTAGAAACATATAGAAAAGAAAAAACAGGAACTGGTGTAAAAGTATTTACTTCAACTACTGAAATGATAGGTAGATTAATGTTATTAATATCGTCAAAGGAAGCTGGGAATGATAGTGTTGAACTTGATAATGAAATCATTGACATACTTGATCATCTAAGATCTAGCGAATTATTAACATCTGACGAATACGAAACTTTACACCGCGACTTAATTTTGTAAAATGATATAATATAAAAGGAATGCAAACAACATTATTACTAAACTCTAGTGAGTCTGCAGAAGATAGCGCAAATTTTTCAGTAAATTATATTCCGCCTATAGAACTAGATCCTGCAAAACAATATGAAATTGGATTAATTTCTTGTACTTGCTGGAATGCTATACCTAACGTGAAAAATGATGTTAACGATGAAATGTATTTTACTATGATTACAACATCTCCAATATCTACAACAAAAAAAATAAAAATTCCGCAAGGAGCTTATAATATTGAAGATCTAAACAAGACGATCAAAGAGCTCATAACAAAAGCTGACGGTGTGGCTGATAATTTTGAATTAGCAGCAAATTATAACACATTGCGAACTAGGATAACTTTGAAAAATATATTAATCGGTCTTGAACCAAGAGAAAGAAGTATTGCACAACTGTTAGGATTTACTGAAAAATCTTACACTGCACTTGATCAGCCTATTACATATGACAGTGAACAACCAGTAAATATAACAGAAGTAAATACAATACTAGTAAACTGCTCTACTGCTTCTGGCTCTTATACATCAAAAGGTAGCAAAGGTCAAACGATTTACAGTTTCTCACCAGAAGTCCCGGCAGGTTCTCTCATGCAAATAACTCCACGACATATTATCTATTATCCTTTAAACGTTGAAGATCAAATAACAAGTATAAGGATGCAGTTGACAGATCAGTCGGGAAAACAGTTGGAATTGAATAATGAAGTTGTGACTTATTATTTACATCTACGCGAGCAAAAGTAAAAATTATTCAACATCAAATATAATGAAACAAAGAAAAAAAGTTTATCGAAGAAAAATAGTAGGAGGATTTTTTGGAAATATATTCACTAAAGTTATTAAAAATATTCCAGGACTAGCGCGTAAAGTTGCACCAATTGCTATTGACGCTGGTAAAGCTTTTGCAACTGCGGCTGCATCTGCCGCTGGGACTGCGGTGGGACAAAAAATAGCTAATAAAATAAAAGGAGATCCACCGACTGCATCTGAAATAAAACAAGCTATCTCAGAAATCGCTCCAACAAAAGAAACTCAAAAAGCTATGATAACAATAACAAAAAAATTATTATCACCAAAGGGCGAGCAGATCATACAAAAATTAATATCTAAAGTAACAGTGCCGCAATAAAATTTTATATAATCTAATAAAATAAAATGTCTGTTAAAAATTATCTCGAGTTAACAGAAACTTATGACATCGACAACGATGTGACAGAATTCGAGTTTGTTGAGTACCTTGATGAAAATTCTAACGAACCAAATAAAGCTGGTATTAGAACCTTTAACACCAGAGATGAAGACGTATTTCTACTGCCACATAAGGCTATGTTAGAAGTTCGTGGTCAGATTATGACAGTAGCCAATCCACCTGCTGCAATTGCAGTTGGAGCAGAAGTAGCTCATATAAATAACGGTTGGAGTTTATTCAAAAGTGCTAGATATCAACTGGCCAATCAAACTGTAGAAGATATTTCGAGTCACCTACAAGTTGCAAGTACAATTTTAAATATTATTTCGTTTTCCGACGATTACTCGAGATCAACTGCAATCAACATGATGTGGTTTAAAGATACTGGACGGGGTATAGCTGAATCAACAGAATTTTTAAAGAGAGGCGCTATAGTACATGGAGCTAATGCTGATGAAAATGCTGTAATTGTGAGAAATTTTCTCATTGCTAATGCAGACGCGCTAGGTATTGCTGCACCAGGTGCAGCTGCTAATGCAGACGCTACAAGAGTTTCTCTTACAGCAGCTTTTAATAATCTAAATATAACACCACCAGCTGCAGCTGCAGACGGTACTGCGATGTTAAATTTACTTCTTAACACACTTGATGTGAGAAATCCACGCTATAACGAAGGTTTTGCTAGGCGAAGAAAACTTGCAGCAGGATCACGTCAAATTACAATGATGCTTCCGCTAAGCATGATTTTCGGCTTTTGTCGCGATTATGATAAAGTATTTCGCGGAGTAAAACATACTCTTATTTTAGATCGAGCAGACCAAAACGATTGCTTGTTTAGATCTGGAGGGGTTGATGTACAGTTTATCATAAACAAACTTTCTTTGTGGATGCCACGTATAACACCATCAATCACTAAAATGTCAGAATTAAATAGTACGCTTGATAAGCATACAAACAGAATTTACTTTAAGCAGCATAAGGTATATCAGACAGCGGTTCCAAATACTACTGACTACACGTGGAGGGTCACAACAACATCAAGCGAACAACTGCCGAGAAATATCTTTGTCGTATTTCAACAACAAGCTCGACGAGGTAACCAACAACAAAATAATGCAGTATTTGATCACTCTGATGTCAGACGAATATACGCTAGATTAAATTCAAAGCAATATCCAGAACGAGCTATCGAGTGTAATTTTGCTGATGATGTTAATAAAAATATTTCTAGACCGTACATGTACCTGCTTGACGCAATACAAAAATATCAAGATGTTGAAGATGGAACTCAAATATCAGTAGAAGAATTTCGTACGCTTTATCCTATATTTCATTTTGATGTTAGTAAACATAGCGAACGAGCTGTAGACAGCACAGCGGATATTGAAATTACCTGGACACTTGGGGCGGTTCCAGTGGCACCGTTGTACGTATACACATTAGTGATTAGTGATAGATTTATCACAGTAGATTCTATTGGAGGTAAAATGACAGTTCAAGTTTAATCTACAGTTGTTATATAAAATGGCAAGGTATATTATAAAAGAAGTATACTTAACTGATGGTCAAGTTAAAAAATTAGTAGCTGCTATTGCAAAGCGAGAACAGGTATCATTAAAAATCAATCCTAATATTTCTGATGGTGTTTTAACAAAAATAATGCTAACAAAAAATCAAGTAAAAAAGTATGATTGTAAAAAAACTTTTGTTTTAAATTTGAGTGCTGCACAAATGACAGCGATGTCAAAAGAAGGTGGTTTTCTTGGTCCAGCATTATCAGTATTAGCTAGTACAATAATACCTAAACTTTTGCCAGTGTTGGGAACATTAGGAATAGCAGCAGCGTCTGGAGCAATATCTGGCGCAACGGAGAAAGCAGTCAAAGGTAATGGTATCATTCGTGGAAGTGGAATAAAAAAATTATAAATTTTATGTAAATAATATATTATAATGCCACAAAAGAAAAAGAAATCACCAACAACAAAAAAAAAGAAAGTAATAAAAACAAAATCACCAACACCAAAATGCAAATGCATATGCCATCAACCAAAACAAGGAGGAATTATTCCGTTCGCTCCACTTTTGGCGGGACTAGCGGGAAGTCTGCTGCCAAATCTTTTAGGAATCGGACGTGGTCTAACATTACCAGGAACTCGTCGACCCCGTTGAGTAATTTTGATATCATTGATAAGTTAAAAGCGGTTCCTGGATTTCACGGAGTTTATTCTAAAGATGAACTCACAGCAATAAAATCACCATCAGCTGTAAGTTCATGTGTTATTAATATACAAGATTTTAATGACGGATCTGGTACGCATTGGGTAGCAGTTTATAATAATAATTATTTTGACTCGTTTGGACTTCCTCCAAGCGATGTAATAAAAACGTATATGAAGAAAAAATTTAAAAAAGTATATTATTCGTCAAATCAACTCCAACCTGTTGGAACGTCTGCTTGCGGATATTATTGTATTATGTTTATCCGACAGATGAGCAGAAATCTTAATTTTTTAAAATTTATTTTACAGTTTGATAAGCAACCTTCTCACGCTAATGATGAGATCGCAATTAATTTTATCTAAACTTACAAGTGTAATAATGTCAACATACTGTCTCAAGTGTAAAACTAAAACAGAAAATATTAATGAAACAACAGAAAAAACAAAAAACAACAGGATAATATTAAAAAGTATTTGTGCAATCTGTGGAAAAAGAAAAAATACATTTTTAAAGAAAACGTCCCCAGCAACAGTGTCGTCAGCGACGTCTCTAGGATCTGGTTATCCTGATATTATTTTAGTCGACGACTAAAAATATAGAATGATATGCAACTGTGATTCTGACAGAGATTTATGTATTGAACAAAATAAAATTGTCGCATACTGTCAATGTTGTAACAACAGAGAAATAATAGGGTCAGGTTTAGATATACATAAACTAATTGGAAAATTGCCAAAACCAAAAGGCGGTTGGACATTACCAGGTCATAAGTACACTGGTCCGTGGAATCCACTAGATCAACAACTAGATGAAAACGACAATCCATTGCCAGGACAAGAGCCTTACAATCAAGTGGATGCAATAGCGATGCGTCATGATATCTGTTATCGTGATCATGAAATCTCAAAATTAGATTGTGATAAAGTAATGTTAGACGAATTACGTGATATGAAGCCAACAAATCTACGAGAACGTTTTGATAGAAAATTTGTTCAGGGAATGATTGGAGCAAAATATAAACTTGGACTCGGAGAGTCTCGTCAATCACCTCACGATCGGGGAAATAAGGTATATGATGATCTTGCAGTCGAACTACACAGACCTAAAAAAAAAAGTTTCAACGACGTAAAGTTGTCGCTAATGGTGTAGATGATATCTGGGCAATAGATTTGGTGGATGTATCCAATCTAGCTCAGTTTAACGTTGGCGCTGATGGCGCTCCAAAAAGGTATTTGTTTAATGTTATAGACGTTTTTAGCAAATACGCTTTCAGTGTACCTGTTTCAGATAAGACAGGAACTTCAATGACCGATGCGCTAAAGCAGATAATAACCAGTACAGAAAGAAAAGCAAACAAAATCTGGACTGATCATGGATCTGAGTTTTTTAACAAAAAGTTTGAACAGTTTCTAGAACAAAATAATATAAAAAAATACGTTACAGGAAACGAGGGTAAAAGCGTTGTTGTCGAGAGATTTAATCGCACGCTAAACGAGAAAATACACAAACATATGACAGCTAAAAACACCAACAGGTACATCGATGACCTTTCTCAAATCGTAAGCGAATATAATAACACGAAACATCGAACCATCAAAACGACACCTAAAAAAGCTGTTAAAAATCCAATATTAGCAAATGAGAACATGTACCGCAGACATAAATTTAAGGTTGGTGATAACGTTAGAATTTCTTTGATGAAAAAGGTGTTTGCAAAAGGATTTACTCCGAACTGGAGCGAAGAAGGTTTTGTAATTGATAAGGTACTTTTAACAGTACCTGTAACGTACGTTTTAAAAGATCTGGCAGGGGAACCGATTGTAGGTAGTTTTTATGAACAAGAACTACAGAAAACTGAGCAGGATGTTTTTGTTATCGAGAAAGTGATTAGAAAAAAAGGGGATAAAAGTTTAGTCAAATGGCGTGGGTATAGTGATAAATTTAACAGTTGGATCCCTACCAAGCAGATTATTATATAATGCTATTATAAATTAACTCATACTTTTGTTTGACAGATTTACATTTTACTGGTTTACATAATGATATTAGATACTGCTTACGATCGTTAGAGATCGTCATTAGATTAAAAATCTTGACAAATATAAAATCGAATTTGATATTTTTCTGTCGGCCTGGAATCTTGATATTTAAAAAAGGTTTGATTAACTGCCAGAACAGTTGTTGTTCGGCAACGGTAAAATTAAATTTAATTATTTGCTTAGCAATGTGATACTTGACATTATACCGTTTAGTTGTTGATCTGCTGTAATTAGATCTGTCAGCAACAGTGACTATTTCACCATCATCATCAGATTCATTGTTATACAAAATATCATCTTCACTATAACCAACAGATTTGTCTATAAAATCTTTGGAAAATGTAATACTATGTATGACATCATCACTGACGACCTTATCACTGACGACCTTATCGCTGACGACCTTATCTCTGGTATCTTCTTCGTAGAGTTCAGCGAGTCGTTTCATCAAGTCCATTATTATAATATATTTTTATCTAATTTATTATTATAAGATGACTGATGAGATAAAATATCACCAAAAAGTTAATATAGTAAATTATAACGAACTAGCCGAAGCGGTAAGAAAATGTTTGTTGGGTTATAGTGTTGATGTTATTGTAATGCAAGGTGATTCTCATAAAATATTACTAACAGAAGCAGAAAAAGATAAAATTAATGAAAATGCAGTAACAACGTTAAAATTGAATCTCGATGATATCATAGCATTTGCTCATCATTGCTTGACTAAAACCGAGCTATCAAATATCATATCTAAAACCAATCCTAGCATCGTATTCTCTTGAAAAAGTTGATTTTGTTGCTCCATCAGCTATAATTTTTACGACTGCGGGATTTATCTTATAATATTTCGCCGCAGCTGAAATCGATTTGAATTCGATCTCCTCATCCGTTTCGAGGTTTTTTGAAATAACAGGTTTTATTGGGCATCTAAAATTAATACCATTACTATTTTTTCCTTTTCTCACATTTTCCTGTTGCGTTACTATCTCCAGATTTTCCAATCGATTATCAGTTTGTATATTATTGATGTGATTAATAACAAGACCATTGGGTATAGATCCATTGAACACCTCATAAACAAACCTATGTCCAAGATAACGAACTTGATTTGTTGATGTTCCTCTAACAGTTACCCTGATATATCCCATATTGCTAATAGTACTAAGAACTTTTTTAGTTTTTCTATTTCTAATAATACCGCGATCGTTAGCCTCGTATAAATCAAATACTGGGTGCGGCTGAAACTCATCTTGTAAGGATAAATTTTCAATATTATCATCAGTGACTTTACCATTATAATGATATACACGCTGTCCCTCTGGAATATCATCGCAGAACAACGTGTAAATAAAATCTTTTCTAAATATTGCAATCCTCTTGGCATTATCTCCCTTTACACTAATATTATAACCCGCTGACGTTAATTTGCCAACAGGTATTCTAGTTTTAATGTTAATAACCGAACCAATTACATTTCCAGCGTATAAGTTATACTTTGGGTGAATTTGATAAATCTCTTGCTCACGTGCGCTTGTCAGATTTACTGTCATTATATTATAGGTAATATTTTTTATCTCTAATTGATTTTTAGCGCATGCGCAGTGTGAGATAAAGTTATACTTTGGGTGAGTTGATATGTTTCTTGCTCACATGTGTTTGTTAGATTTGCTGTCATTATATTATAGGTGATATTTTTTTTATCTCTAATTGATTTTTAGCGCATGCGCAGTGTGAGGTAAAGTTATGTTTTGGGTGAACTTGATATGCTTCTTGCTCACATGTGTTTGTTAGATTTGCTGTCATTATATTATAGGAGATATTTTTTATCTCTAATTGATTTTTAGCGCATGCGCAGTGTGAAAAAATTATCAATTAGATATTACATTATAGTATAATAATGTTAAAATTGCGTGATATAGCTAAGAGAAGCTTTATGGGAGAACCTAATAAAATAGCGACTGCTTTTGCAGGTTTTGATAATAGTTATCAGTTTGATAATCAAATTGTTTTAGTAAATTTTACTGCAACTAATCTTTACCACCTATTACAGACAATTGTAAAACGTGAGCTCGAAAAACACAAAAGTATCAGATTATTTGTGCAATATCATGTTATATTTTCAAAGTTAGTTATAATGGAAGAATTAACTAACAAGGAAATTGCAGAACCTTATATTAACGCAAAATCGAGACGTGTTTTGCTTGGGACTGATCTGTTATCACTATCTGATGAAATACACCAAGAAATTTGGAAAAAAATAGAGGAATTTAGTCAATTAGGTTCGGGTTGGAAGTTTGAAATGATCAAAGGAATATTGTTTCACACGATGAAATATAATGTATTACGAGGTAGTTCATACGTCGACCGGCCACCAAAAATAAAAAGTAAAAGATGTTGTATAAACATCAAAAACGTAGATAACAAATGTTTCCAATGGGCTGTTCTTTCCGCACTATTTCCAGCAGAAAAAAACGCTACTCGTGTTGAAAGGTATATCAGTCATGTGTCTAGATTAAATTTTAAAGATATTAACTTTCCAGTGGCAGAAAATCAAATACCAAAATTTGAAAAGCAGAATAATGTTTCAATTAACGTTTTCGGACTAGATGAAAAGGAGGACGTATATCCGAGATATATTTCAGAAAAAGCTTCACAATCGACTATCAATTTACAGTACTACAAAAATCATTATGTTTGGATTAAAAACTTTAACGGACTAGTTGGTAGACAGTACAATAAGGATAAGAACAAAAAGTTCTTTTGTTACCGCTGCTTGCATGGCTGTACAAACAATGAAACATTACAAAAGCATTTGCAGTACTGTAGTGATGTGCAAAGAATAACAATGCCATCTAAAAAAGATAGTGTGTTACAGTTTGTCCATCATAATCACAAACTAAAAATTCCTTTCGTCATATACGCTGATTTCGAATGCCTACTTCAACCTGTACTTGGTGTAGAAAATAATCCTAATCAATCGAGTACAAGAAAAGTTCAAAATCATGTTCCGTGTGGAGTAGCGTATAAGGTAGTTTGTTGTACTGATTCTAGATTATCTAAATCAATCAAATTATATCGTGGTAAAAATCCAGCTGTTTGGCTTCTCAAGCAGTTGATTAATGAAGTTGATAATATATTTACTCATTTGAAAAAAGTAACGCCAATGTTAAAATTAACACCTCAACAAGAATCCAATCACGAGCAAGCACAAATTTGTCATATTTGTGAAAAAGCTTTTGACGATTATAAAAAAGTACATGACCATTGTCATTTGACTGGACAGTATCGGGGAGCGGCTCATAATCAGTGTAATTTAAAATTTCATGCTCCAGATTTTATTCCGGTTATTCTTCACAATTTTCGAGGATATGATAGCCATATTATAGTAGAAGCTTTTGGTGATCCTGAGATAAAAGCTCATCTAAAACTCGATAACGTCATCAAATGCATCCCAAATAATTTTGAAAAGTACATGTCAGTTACGCTAGGTAAATTACGTTTTATTGACAGCCTGCAGTTTATGGCAGCCTCGTTAGATGAGTTAGTGAAAGGTTGTAGTAAATTTGATAACCTAAGAGACTGTTTTGGAGATAAATTTAATCTACTAGCTAAAAAAGGAGTTTTTCCATACGAATACCTCGACGACTGGAGTAAATTTGATGAAATATCTTTACCTGACAAAGACAAATTTTACTCACAACTTAAAAACGAAAATATAACCGATGATGAGTACAGGTATGCACAAGATATCTGGAAAGAGTTTGATTGTGAGACTTTTGGTGATTATCATGATTTATACCTGAAAACTGACGTGTTATTACTAGCAGATGTTTTTGAAAGTTTTCGTGAAGTGAGTTATAATAATTATGGACTAGATCCTTGCTGGTATTATTCTGCCCCTGGGTTGTCATGGGATGCTTTGCTAAAGTTTAGTAAGGTAAGGTTAGAATTACTGACAGACGTGGATATGTTCAATTTTATTGAAAAAGGTATCCGAGGCGGTATTAGCGTGATAACAAAAAAATATGCTGAAGCAAACAACAAATACCTGAAACAGTATAATCCTGACCTTCCTTCGAAGTATATAGTTTATCTAGATTGTAATAATCTTTACGGTGGTTCGATGGCAGAACCAATGCCTTTTAGCGGATTTCATTGGATCACGGTTGATCGATTTCTATCAGAGACAGAAAAAAAGATACCTGACGATGTTTCCTATTTCGTTGAAGTTGATCTTGATTATCCAAATTCGCTACACAAATTACATAACGATTACCCTTTCTGTGCGGAATCGATGGTTATAGATTATAGTTTGTTATCAAAAGAACAACAAGCGTTAGCATCACTAAGGCAACATTCCATGGTCAAGAAACTAGTACCAAATTTACTTGATAAGAAAAATTACGTTTTGCATTACAAAGTTTTAAAACAAGCAGTTGATGCTGGTCTTGTGTTGAGAAAAGTTCATCGTGTACTAAAATTTAATCAGTCGCCGTGGATGAGAGGTTATATTAACTCAAACACTTCAAGAAGAGCTGCAGCGAAAACAGAGTTTGAGAAAAACTTTTTTAAACTGATGAACAATTCCGTTTTTGGTAAGACGATGGAGAATATTAGGAAACGCGTAAATATTGAAATAGTTAATGATGTCAATCGCAGAAACAAACTTGTGTCAGACGATGATTTTGTGAGCATGAAAATATTTAATGAAAATCTTGTTGCGATACAAAGAAGAAAAACAAATCTAAAACTAAACAAGCCGATCTATGTTGGAGCTGCAGTGTTAGATTTATCAAAGTGGATGATGTACGATTTTCATTACACTTTTGTTAAAAATCAGTGGCCGGCTAGTAGATTATTGTTTACTGATACTGATTCACTCGTGTATGAAATTGAATGTGAGGACATCTATCAGGACATGTACAATAATCGACATCTGTTTGATCTTTCCGATTATCCACGTGACAGTAAATTTCATGACGACACAAATAAAAAGGTTATTGGTAAGTTTAAAGATGAAATGAACTCGAGCGCTATCAAATACTTTATCGGATTACGTAGTAAAATGTATGCCGTATTGTTAGATAATAATAAAATAACGAAAAAAGCTAAAGGTCTGCCTCGTAATTTTGTTAAAAAGTTTATGAAATTTGATGACTACAAGTACGCTCTTGATGGTGGTGTTAGTTTTATGAGAGCTATGGCAATTCGAACTAATCATCATAAACTCGAAACAGATGTCATTATCAAACGTGGATTGTACAATTTTGATGACAAACGCTATTGTAAAAATGGGGTAGATACATTTTCCTTTGGGTATTTTCATTGTGACTAAAATTTTATCTAAACTTATAAAATAATGTTTGAAAATTTGACAATGACAAATAGCTACAATAGTAACATCAAATATCTAATGATGGACGGTAAACAATTGACAGTTGAATTTAATAATGAAACATCAGGTATATGTTTTAATGGAACATGTGACAAGTTAAAACTTTCGCTCATCAGATCTGATAACAGCATGTATTTCAATTATCTCGAACAATTGTATCAAAAGTTGCTAGCGGAATTTAAAAACTTTCACAGCCCCATTAGCCAACAAAACTATACTAAACTCACAATTGATCTCGATCGGTCAAAGGTATATTTTATCAACAAAAAATATCCTCTGAACAAACCAGAAATGAAAGATCTGTTTGAGTCCCGTCGCTGTGTGAGTGGTAAAGTAAAATTTAGTATCTATAGTCGTGATAGTGAAATATTTTTAATATCAACAGTTGAAACATTAATCATTGGTAACGAGATATAAAATAATATCATTTTCATTCTAATGCTAGTTTAATTTCCACCTTGTTAACTGAAACGTTCTAACACACAGTTTAATTTTCATCCTGTTATCTTGTGGTAAAACCCGTTAGCCGTCTTTAGAATAATTGTATTCCACACATGCGCTGTTCTAACAAATTAGTCACCTCTTTGTAAAGAGCTTATCACATTCCAACACCTGTTGTTTTGTTTGGTTACAAAATACCTGTTTACAGGTAGTAGTAGGGGGAAAAAAAGAGGTGGGGGAGGGTGAGTCAAAACCCTGTTTTATTTTGGAAAAAAAGGGGGTGGGGTGGGGGATAATTTAGGACTATAATTTATACTTGTTTGGAGGGTAAAAAAACAAAGTGAGTTGAAAACCTGGTTTTCCTCTACTACTTCATATCCGTACAAGAGTGCTTTGGTGTAACATGTTCCCAGTCGCTGGAGAAGTGGCAATACACTTACTACTGGAAATTTCAGCATTATGCAAGAAAACCATTAATATTAATATGAATGCAAAGTATCGTTCGATTTGAATGTAGTATACATATATATACAATTGACAACACTGTCGGCAAGAGTGTTTCAAAAATAAGAAGCGCTTTAATTAATACAAGACTCCAAAATGGCATATCTGACAGCGACCTAGTTTAAATTGATCGGTGTTGTAATCTGGACGTTTCAGCTTCAAATGAAGTTACATGCCTGCAGGTATTAAGGTCTGAGACACTGATCTTAACACAAACTGTGCGTTTTAATACCATACTGTCAGAGCAGCGAATAGAAATCAAACCAATAAAAGAAATGATCCAAGCAACCACAGATAGTAATTATCTTGCTCTGAAATACTACATACACGTTCACTCATTTTAGTTAAGAGAGGCTTTCAATTTGTTTTAAAATTTAAAATACTTTTTTCACTAGATTTATTTTTATTCATTCTTATTTCTTAGGATGGTTCGATTTTTCCTACGTTTTCACAGGTAAATGTCCTATACAATGGCAAAGAATACAAGTTTAAAGTTTAGCTTAATTTATTATAAGCCTATTCCGAAATAACTTTCTTGCTTGACACGATACAGAATATACAGAATGAACAGCAGACTGTACTTAACATATGAGAGAGAGAGAGAGAGAGAGAGAGAGAGAGAGAGAGAGAGAGAGAGAGAGAGAGAGAGAGAGAGAGAGAGAGAGAGGGGGGGGAGAGAAGAGACGTTAAACTTCGATTTAATTTTATTAAGCTATTCGACATGATAGACATATATCACTTTTGTCTACATATCCTCACAATCTGGAGGATAGATCGAAATATCCGATTTGTTTGAAATTGCAATACATTACGTACATTATCGGCATCATATCTTCCACTCTATTCACCACTTTAAAGTATTTCAAATCTCAATTGACGAATGCATTATGAGTGACCCTTAAAGAGTAACATCAAGTTTTCCAATGAAAGATATGAACTTAGCACCTGGGTTCAAACAACTGATGTTGAAGAGAAAACCGTGCTGCAACAGGTAACCATCATCACTATTTTCAAATGTTTTCAATGTTATAATTTCCAGCGACATATTTACATGCATGCTGGAGACTATGCGAAAACTCGTGCCCGTCCTGTATCATTCTAATAATCGATGGTCATGGTAAGTATTATTTATATAATTTGGCATAAAAAGACGACTGAAGAGTCTTTTAAAACTCCAAACGTAAGCTTTTGCCTACCATTCTTCTCTGCGTGATTCAACCACAATGCCTGGCCATCCCTTTGTAAGCCGAAAATACTCGAAGTAATAGGCCCTGATAGATTGGGCATATAATTAGTACCTTATTTCCTTAGTCGTCACTATTATAAATAGTCAGATCTCTAAAATGCATTATACCGGCAAAACTTTCAAAATGGTTTATTGTGTATTTTAACATCATGATTCGTGTGAAAATAACAGAAACAATTTTCTACTCCCTTATGTACCACACTGATTCGACATTGCGATCTCCTTGCATGAGATTTCTTACACCTCTTATTACTATTTTAATGTCTAAACTCTTCTTTTCGCTTTCAAAGAAGATGAGTAGTTGAACACTATTAGATAGAACATAGGCCATTATTTGCTACAAATCTAACAAGACTAATTATTTTCAAAGTTATGCAGCAATTTACCGAGTGATTGTTAATACTGATTGCATAAATACAGCACAGCTCGTAGTAGTATAGATTGTTGATGAATCTCTCTCAACGACCCCTCTGTCCCCCTCAACAAAGCGTTCTATGTTAACAGTTTGTCAGCATCCTTTAGTAGCTCAAAACGATGACTTTTACAAGATAACACATTTTCTGACAAAAATATGTTTTGTGGCAGTGGTGTCTCTGAGATAGAATGATTAACTATCTCTACTACTATGTACTTATTATTCCAAATGTTATATAAAACACACACACACACACACACACACACACACATATATATATATATATATATATATATATATATATATATATATATATATATATATATATATATATATAATGTCATTCTCAATCAGAAATGTTGGATGTGATCTAACAAATAGATTTTGTAAAAGATTCAATTTAATCAAAGCAGCATCAGGTTATACCGGTATAAAACATAAAATAATAAGCGAATGCATTAAAAAAGTAGGCTATCATATGTCGCGGAAATATGGGTCAGTATGGATATTGACGATGCGAGAATAGCGGGTTGGGCAGATGATGTGATGACATTTATTGACAATATGGTCGAAATATTATTCGATAACTATATTTTTAAAAGCCACAGAAAATTGTTTAAACAATAAAAATATTTCTCCTCTTAAATGACTTTTCAAGATGTAGATGTTATATACAATGAGTATATACAATGAATATATACAATGGTTATCATATATACAATGATTATATCTTTATTAAGGACAGCACAAAACACAGAATCTTAATTAAGGATGATTTATGATATATACACTGAAGGTGGTTATATACAATGATCAAGGATGATTTGATATATACAATGAAGATGGGTATATATACAATGAAGGTGACTATGATATACACACACAGA
The DNA here is from genome assembly GCA_016746295.1 of Potamilus streckersoni. NCBI lineage: Eukaryota > Metazoa > Mollusca > Bivalvia > Unionida > Unionidae > Potamilus > Potamilus streckersoni. Next base: position 330,337 of record JAEAOA010001691.1, read on the forward strand.
CACACACACATATATATATATATATATATATATATATATATATATATATATATATATATATATATATATATATATATATATATATATATATAAAGAATACAAATCATATGGCGAAAAACAACCTATTCAAGCGTACTGGATCTACCAAGGGATCACGTGTGTTAGGGATTAATTAAAATAGATGCAATAAACTGACGACGAACAGTACGAAACTAGTAACTAACTAGACTAAGCACTTTCGACTCTTAATGAGTCTTTTTCAAAGGCAAATACAAAACATAGTTACGACAAACAAATAAACACAAAAACGTGTTGTTTGTAAACCTCTACATTTCTGTCTTCACATGTGCTAAAACTATAAATACAACCAGCTTGTATAGACTATTTGCGGAAACTGAAAACGTTGTATAATTCCCTAAAAGTCTACAAGCCAAAGCGACATCTATTTTTACTTTGTGTACATATGTAACGCAGATTATATCCCGGATATTTGATTCTATACCGGTTATTCTTATTGTAAAAATTGAAGGATAATAAGAAGATTTAGAAAATGTTAAATTCTACTAGTGCATAATTTTCATTTTCTAGTCTTTTTGGTTTAGACCGCTTGGTTTCAATGTTCTAAGGCGGCGTATCCAGTATGATTCCTTTTCCTTCCTGGTTTCGGAACTCCAGCTGTGGTTGTTAGCAATAGCGATAAGTATTATATCACTGAAAGTGTGGTCAGGGGAGGCGAAGTGTTCTACGACCGGGCTTCTGTACAGCTTTTTTGTCATCCAATCAGATCTATGAAGGTTTATCCTTTTGTGTAGCTTTTCAGTTTCTCCGACGTACTGAAGGCCACAGATCTTACATGTGATGAGATAATTCACATTCTCTGTTTTGCACGTTTTGTTTGGACCATGTATGTTTATTAGTTTTTCTTTAGTCACTGTGCTAGTGAATGTCTTGGTCTCTATCATATGTTGACAGGTTTTGCATCTTTTATCGCCACAGGGTCCAGATTGACTAGGCTGGTTTTGACTAGCGATTCGCGTTAGCTTTGCCCTGACTAGGATGTCCTTTAGGTTATTTGGTCTCCGGTAAGCTACTACAGGTTTGTTCGGAAGTATTAGGTTTAGTATGTCTGACGATTGCACGGCTGGCCAGTGGTTTGCGATGATTTTGCCTACTTTGGGATTGTCTGGGTGATAGGTCAGAATAAATGGTATCCTATCAACCTTTTCTTTCTATCCATATCTGAGTAGGTCATCACGGTTTGTTTGTTTGGCCCTTTGGATTGCCTCCGCAATCAGGTCTTTGTCGTAGCCTCGGTAAATTAAATGTTTAGCCAGCTCTTCAGACCTTTCTAGGAATCTTTCAATGAAAATGATTATGATATATACAATGAAGATGATGGCCATTTCTCTGTACAAATAGAAATTTGCACATTTTCCCAAAAATCAAACCTGGGAAAGTACAAAATTACACCCCACCATAGTTGACATAATGGGAAAGCATGCAATGTTCTATTGGAACATAGAAGGGGTCTATCCAAAGCCCCAATAAATAACAAAACCTTGGCTTAATATAGCCTCCGCAGACAATGTCTTTCACGAGATTCGATCCAAAGACCATAAGCATGAAATTCCAACACCCTAGCAATGAGCTATTGGACAAATTACAAATATATATTGAGAAAGTTATTATGTTGTTGCCAAAAGAACATTGTATTTTCTGATTTTGTAAAAACGTAATTTTGTATTTTATTTTCTGTTTTTAAAACGATATATTTTAAACAATTTGAGAGTATATGAATGAATGTTTGATTTCACATTGCACATAAAATGAAATTTAATGCTGGCAGTAAGGACTTTACATTGCCACTCGCTCAAAACATCGAGGCTAAACTAAGTAACAAAAGAGATAAAAATATCTGATTTTATAAATAAAATAAAAAAATTATGTATTTTTAGATTTTCTTTTATTATATAAAACGTTTTTTCTCATTGCCAGGTAAACATGAACTGAATTGCATGGCCAATGTAATTATTGGTAAAAACCAGCAGACAAAATGGACTGTTTCTATGGCGACGGAGCGAACTGCGTAGACGAAATCAATAATTCATATAGAAAGTGAATACCGTATGTGCGTTTTTGCAAGTGGAACAAAACTACAGACAAAAAGATAAAAAAAGTCTAATAGCTTTATGCAGATCTTAGATTTTCTTCTTTGTTTCACTAATTAATTAATAACAAAACTGCACGGACTAAAATATGCCCTCGAATGATACATATAACCAGATCTGGTAATATTGGCAATTTATCAAGTCATATATGGTTGGCCTTAGGGAGAAAATCTACACTATATTATTTGCGTAAAGGGCATTTTTAGTCATTTTAACAATACAGAACTGAAGCAGAATTTGTAACTCTTAAAAATGCTGTCATATTTACATTTCACTAAGAAATACGTACCAGTATATATTTTATGTTCGACAACTCGTGAATGATTTTAAACTAAACCCTAGCGTTATTTGTTCCCTTTTTAAAGCATGAGGTACACAAAAAAAACTATATTTCTGAGCGAATTATGAACGCGGTTATATTGGCTATTAAGTATAACATGTTATAGTAATTATATAGAAAATTTTTAATCATACCAGATACCTTACGGCGACTTTCGAATAGCTCTTTCATTGATAATTTGCTTAGAAGATATTTGCTACCTTTTGCAAAAACTTATGACCTGTCCAAATCTATGATGATTTTGTGTACCGACCTTGTAAACCGATCGTGTAAATTTTCATTTTTTATGTACCGATCGTGTAAATTTTCTTAATTTGATGAAAGCATATCTCTTAAATTTTTGTTATATGGAAAATATTCGCTATCGTCTGTTCTAATAAGAGAAAGTTTTATTCTATCAAATTTACAAAAACAAATGTCTGAAACTTTATCATTAAATTCAAATGACAATTTTAGGTTATTGACCATTATTTTTTATTTTGCTATTAACACAATCGGCTAATGTTAAATTTTCCAACATTATTTCTGATGCTTAGATAATATTACTTAAATAATGTCCAAGCGCGAGAGTATTAATTCCGTCTTTGCAATACCTTTTATCACTGAAATTGCTTAATTCACGTTTTATAATTGTAGTTGTTTCAGGCTTATGATAATTAGTCCTAATTACATTCGTTTTAATAAAACTGACGCTATTATTAAGAGCGGTTTTGAAATGCTCAAAATGCATCATCTTTTTCCCATATCCACAAGGAATGCCTTTATCTGTCTTGGTCAGTTTATTTTTAGCGTCCGCCTCGAAAGCGGGAGGTCATGGGTTCTATCCCCGGTCGACATCTGTAACAGAAATAATTTTTGTTTTTTTTCACTGTACTGTCCGAAAATGAAGCCTTTTAAGTTTTTTACCCAACAGTAATGTCCCTGAAAAAATAATAAATTTATTATCTTTTGCGAAGCATTTTCTGAGATATATGCAAACATTTTCTCATTTGTCTAGTCCAAAAACATTTATATATCTATATAACATTTATTGCTATAGCATTGTGTTTTTCAAACTTTGGTATATGATTTTCTGCTACTGGAAAGTTAATGTCATCAAAATTGAATTCGTTTGTATGCGGAAAATATTTGTTACCCCTATAGGAATTTTGTTCTTAAGGAAACATTACTGAAAGAATAGACCACTAGGAACATTTGTCATCGTTTTGTTTTGACATTTATGCAGAATTTTTTGCTCTTAATTTTTTTTTTAGAAGATCGACATACTTAGCGCTATTAGCGCCGCTACAGCGAAGGACGTTATTTTTCGCTGTGTGAAATAAAACTGCTTTTATCATTTCGAATTTCAACCTGACCCTGACAAAGTAAATTCTTCTAATATTTTGTTTATTTCTTGAAGTATTTCATCGGCGACCATGGCAATGTTTATTCCAGTTAATGGCTTCGTAGATTTATCTGTTAAATAGGGTTTTGAGATTTCGCTGTGAAAACTTTTTGTTTCAAAAATTACGTCAGGTATATTTTCAAATGCGTGTAACTTTGAAAAAATCATATGATAATGGACTATGAGTTTGACACTTTTATGAGCCGCAAGTTCTTTAGCTATAACAGTTTGTAAAAGATGATATAAATTTGTAGAGATAAAATTTGCTAATATGGTCTGAACATCAAGTTTATAACTGTCATCATAACCAGAAAATACTGAAGCAATATTTTTTGGATTTGATATTGCTCTTTTTAGCAATGTCTCGCAATATCAGCATTATATATGCAGTAGTATTGTTTATTTAATTGAAATCTTTAATTTTTTAATTAGAGACATGAAAATTTTTTTGTACATATATGTCAAAAATCTTGAAATATCTACCACTGAGCGCGAGTGAACAAGATATGTAACATGTACATCCGAAGTATAACTTATATGCTGGAAATGCATTAGGTTCTGTCATCAACATAACAACTAAAGATGCTATTGGAGTACTAACTCCTGTCGGTATCTTAATTTCAGTGAAAGGTGTTGAAATTTTTAGAAAAGATACAATTGTAAATGATAATATTGAAACTTTAGGTTTACAAAACAAATATCAACCCCACACAATCTATGACCTATAGGAAGGAAATGATAAGGTAATTATTAGACATAGAAAACCTAAAACTTATTAGGAATCTTAGATAAAAATGGTTATTTTCTTATGAGTTTTAGAGGAATTAAAAAGATTTTTTATTTATCGTTTTGTTTTTGAAGTTTTTAACGGCAATATTCATAATGGTCTAGTTATCGACCATAATAATAAATTAATTAAAACCAATAATTATCTAGAAAATTTAGATTTGGTTACTTCAAAAGAAAATACTAGAAGAGGAATTGGTTGTGGTAATAAGTTTAAATATCATGCTAAACAAATAATTTCAAGAAATATCGTAACTTTTGAAGAAAAAAAATTTAAATCAATAACAGCTGCTGGAAAATATCATAAAATTCTTCCTCAAAGAATAAAAGAATTCGCCGATGGAAGAGCAAAATTAGCGACGTCTGCGCTGACATTTGATCTGTTTAGATTTAGACACGATAATTAATAATATTTTCTATATCGTTTTTGATAAGACAATTATGACCAAATTCGATTATGTCATTGCCATTTAATCGTATTGTCATCATCGTATTTGAATAAAGTTTTATTATATCAGCTGCTGTTAACATTGAGCAGATCTGATAATTTTTTGTTATCATGATGTCATCGAAATAAAAAGCAAGCAATTTCGAACTTCTTCGGCTAATTCATTTTTGTTTAGAATATTAACACTACAATGATATTTTATTTCGCCGAACGTATTATAAATTAGATAAAAGATTATTATCATAATGAGCTTAATCGAGAGACAGGCTCAGCTAACCTCGGAAGATTTTGTTTTATTTCATAATGTCACATTAAAAAATGATCACCCACGACAGATTTGCTCGTTATACAGAAAAAGACATTTTCGATAAATATGACGATGGCGAAGATGATGTTGTAGTTAGCAAGAAACATTTAAGTAGACCGACAACTGGGCGATATGATGTTAAGTACCGCATTGCCAAAAATTAACAATATTTAATTTTATTGTTGCTGAGCATCAAATATTTTGGCAATTGATAAGGCCATCTCTAAAAGTAAAAGTAGTCGGGCAACAAATAAAGAAAAAGTACGATTTTATTTTTGTTAAAATATTTAATTTAATATCAGTCAATATTGAGAGAAAATTACACTTAATTTTCTTATGTAAACCAGTAAAATGTATTATCAGTACTAAGCAAATATGAGCAAATTTATAATATTATTCAGTCGATGCAATTGACCAAGTTGGTACCCAACTTAAATTTATCGCTGTACCCGCGCCATTTAACTAAACTTTTGTAGCCGCGCTTTCTAAGAACTTTTTAATAACAAATACATATTGTTTTGTTTTCTTAAGTTCTTGTTTGTAGAAACTGTCACTTATAAGTTCTCCTAAACGGTCTTTCAGCGGATATGTAACTGATGTTGTTAAAAATACTTTATGAACAACAAATATTTTTTCGCTCCAGCTCAGAGTAAATCCTGTTTTTTAATGTTTTTTTAGTCAATGAAATTCTAACTTTAAAGCCAAATTTAAATTTATATCTTCGGTACATGTTCCCGTTAGCTAATATTGGAAAAGCAATCGCGTCATTGGCGACATTTTAGTGGTTTGATGATTCCTGCTATTATTTTTGTCAACAATTTTCTGAAAGTTTTCGATGGATTTATTCATATTTTTTAGCTGTCAAATACTTATGAATTTTTTTCGTTAAGCGTGCGATTAAATCGCTCGAATATGACGCTGTTTCCCTCATTTCCAGTAATGTATTTTTAATGTTATTTTTTTTTCAAAAACTGCTCGAACATAATTTGAAAAAACTCTGATCTGTGATCAGAACAGATTCCGTTAGGCTTCCTTTCTGTAGTTATTTCTTTCTTTAGCACGTCAATCATTGAGGTATTTGTTTTTTTTTTCCGAAACTGATACGCTAAATGCATATTTGCTATAAACATCGACAACTTTAAAAAGATGTCACTTATTATTGCAACAATTGAGCTACATTTGACGTATCAACTAAATCTATCGCCCAAATCTCATCAACGGCATTTGCGACAACTTTACGTAACGGAAACCTTATTTTTACGTATGTGTAGCTCGACTGCTAAGTCATCGTATAAGACTCTACGTAGTCCAAGTTTATATTTTGCTCTAATGAAACCCTGGATAAGCCTATTTACGGGTTTCATTTCATGAAGTTCGTCTAACATTACTTTGTCCCAGCTGTGTTTTGTTGCGCAAATCCACACACATGCACACACACACACACACACACACACACACACACACACACACACACACATACACACATACATACATACATACATACATACATACATACATACATACATACATATATATATATATATATATATATATATATATATATATATATATATATATATATATATATATATATATATATATACACACATATATATATACACACACACATACATATATATGGATATATATATATATATATATATATATATATATATATATATATATATATATATATATATATATATATATACAACATTACATGCATGCATGCATGCATACATACATACATGCATGCAAGCATGCATGCATACATGCATACATACATACATATATACATACATACATATATACATACATACATATACACATACATACACATATACACACATACATATATACATATGCACATATATGCACATACATAAACATACATATATACACATACATACACACACATATATATATAATTTGTTTATTACAACATTTTGACTAAAATATGCATAGTAGCAGAGATAGTTAATGGTCCTATCTCGGAGACACCACTGCCACCAACAAAACATATTTATGTCAGAAAAAAGGGTTTTCATGTAAAAGTCATCGCTTTATGCTAACAAAGACAGCTGATAAAACTGTTAGCATAGAACGTGTTGTGGGAAGAGGCAGATTGTACCTGTGATAGGACCATCAACTATCTATACTACTGTCGTTTGGGTACTTGTTTCAACAGATTAACTGATAAGAAAGGCCTTGTTTAGCACATAACACTCTTGTATTCCAACTTAATATACATGATATCCATAAATAACTACATAAAAGTGAGGGTGAATGCCATTGGTTATATAGATGTTCACAGTTTCCAATCCGTCATGCATAGTTAATAGTGATGTCGCCAGCTTATGTATACAGATGTAGATATAAATACAGTATAGATAAAGGTTTCAATATTTGTTTTATTCATCCTCGAATCATATTGTTCAGTACTCTCAATTTAGATACTAATTATGTTATATTTCTATTTTCACGGTAACAAAAATACTGAATGAAGAACATGCTAAGTTTCAAAAGGCACCTTCTCACAATTTGATTGCTATGTGTGCCAAATGTAGTTGATATACATTGAACAGTTTGAGAATTGTATCTCAGAAATCAAAATGGTATCAAACACACAGACGTACAGAAACAGTAATATCTACAAGTCTACATCAGTATTTCATATTGGGTGGGGGATATGAACAACACATTTTACGTGATAATGAATACAATAGGTATACCCTTAAGAGTCAAGTTAGAATTTTACAAAATTTTAAGGAATACATAAACATCATCTTTTAAATATATGTGGGTACTATAACATGAATAATGAATAACAAAATCATGTTTACAAACTTCATTCATTCTCAATTCTAACAAACTCTTTCATACTTGCAGCAGGTTATATGATATTCAAACGTGCAACAATACCATATTCTTTTGATTTTTGACATTCTTTTTCTGCACATTTAGGGCATTGATGAAGAATAGATATTAGAAAACAACGAAATCTTCCATTGTCTACATGGTCTTCCATAAATTATAGTTGGATGGTAATCAACAACACTTTCAGCACGTAACTGTCTATATGATATTAAGGTAATGGGTATCTTTGATGCTTCAAATGAGCTGATGAGATGCGACTGCATAAATACAATTAATCACACAGCAGATGACCGTAAGTCAAGGGCCTATTCACTGTTTGGCTTTTGTAAATTCTGACAAAAATACATGTGCTAAAATGAAGTCGTAAAATTGTAATACCTTCAGACTAACATCAAGAAACAATGTATAAGAAAGGGGTACTGAAATAAAATATTTGCTAAACTCTGTTTACAAAGTCAATGGCATTTCATGAGAAAAAAAGAGCACAATCTGGAAAGAAATACACGAAAATTAACGAAATAAACACACACACACATATATATATATATATATATATATATATATATATATATATATATATATATATATATATATATATATATATATATATATACACACGACTACACCAGTCACTACGACTACACTGTCGAATTATTCGACTAATATCGGAAAGAGACGAAAATGTTCTGCATACAGCGGATTATTTACGTCATGTGCATAAGTTTTGATCTCTTCCTTAGAGTACTAACATCATCGAGATTGAAATGTCGCAAAATTCATGGTCAAAAATATCCGTAGACAAATAACTAAATAAACGTTAAAGCATTATCCCTGAGTGATTTTGTTTAGCTTTCTTTACTCCGAAGATATGAATTGAAATGCTTTGTTTTCATTATTAGACTTAATTTTCCTATGTTAACATTCATAGCGTCGTTTGCGCTCCAAATATAAGTGAACTTTTCACTTTATTTTCCCAGGCCCATAGATTGGTTTTTCATTGCATAGCGATGAAAAGCAAAAAAGACTGGCTAACTTGAAAAAGGTTCCTTGTCTCTAGACAGATAAAGCGAAGCTAAACAGTTGAAAAATGGTACCAGTCTAAGAAAATTCGCAATCGGAACAAGTTCGAACCTTTCGACATTTATCGTGAAAGCGTATCGGGATATATTGCAATAGCAGCCGGTGTATATATACATGCATGATGTCTTGTGTACATTACGCATCATTACATGGTCCAATTCGGCGACTGAACCAAGATGAATACTTTAGGCCGTCACAATCCCAAATTTAATATTTCAAATTCGAACGTACTGGAGAGTTTTGTTTTACTTGTGTAAACTTGTGTGAATTTCCAGAATATTATAATAATGATTTTGTCATGACTATTTTTCCCACCTTATTACATCGTAGTTCTGAATCTTTCCGCCATTTTCCGTCGATTTCCCAACTTTTACTCTGTATTCCTTTTTACTCTGTATTCCTTCACGGAAATATTTCTGATATGAATTTTTTTTAAAACAGTTATCAGGTGTTTTTGTTGGCTAACTCTTCAAGGTGAGTTATCTCTTCTAGGTCGGATAATACCACTACTACAAAGATGAACCTTTGGTAGTAAAATAGCACCAATAGAAAACCCTATCCTTTTTGATAACGTTATGACACTTCATTGAGATTGAATGCACTCTTTTCTTACTGTTTATATGCACACGTAATCTGGAGATTTTTAAAAATTTGCTGGACCAAAACATCCTCCTATGATTTTTAACTTTCAGTTATGGAACATAAGGCCAGTGACATTATTAGGCAGCACGTGAGTTATAACATCCTGGTATAGTCACAATCGGCCAAGAATAAGTTGTCTCGATCACTTAGGTCGCTGCAAGGAACGCTATGATGTTTTGCACATAACATTATTTTGGTAAACAAGGTTATGTATATTCAGTGGCTATTGCTAATTAATTCCGAGCTGGTTATATCCTATAATTGGCTGAAAGGTCCATGGGTATTCCAATTGAAGGGTGTGTTGTCACCTCCTGCTCAGCTGTGTTTGTTTTAACAAAACAGTTCCAAGGACTTGACACCGTACCTTTATTTATCGTAATAATTTGCCCACGTCAACATAATATTCATTTAAATTATAACTTGAACACAGTAAAATTCCTCAAAATAGTAGGTTAAGATCTATTGTTGTAAAACATAAAATGGTCCTCATCCATTTGGGCTCTTCCGGTGTCATACTATTTTGTTGGGGATTAAGTAGTTCTTGCCCGTTGTCAATTTCTTCAATTTCGGGGTACGCATATCTACAAGCTTTTAAATACGCGCCATAGCAATGATTGTCGTATAAAGTAGATTGAAACAAGTTTTAAAAAATCGAGATAAAACTTTAAGAAAAAAATTAGGAAGATAAAACGATGGAATAAACGTAAACAAGTCCTAGTCAGTAATGAGGCGTTTGCTACTCCCTATTCGAAGAGCCAACAAGATTTCAAGACACCGACACTCTTGAATAGATGAGTTTTAATTCAGTATCTGGAACAATTCTTGTAATCAACGTTCAACTGATATATTTCAGGTATATTTCATGCAGTAATGAAAAGAGCTAATTTGTTTTGATGTATGATGCATTTTATCACGATGCGATGGGAGAGTTAAGTTACATCTAATACTATCTAGGCAGTGCTTATCACTTTTATAGACTTGTCAACTGTAGTACACATAAATATCATATATCCAAACAACAAAAGGCAAAAACACATACATAAACGTTTAAGTAAAACGTCGGCTTCCGAAGACATACGTCGTGTTCTAGATGCCAAGTGAAAATTCCTAAATGAGATACAATAAAATGATAAACAAAAGTAACATTCTAAAGAGAAAGAATATATTTCAATAAGTTTGAGCTGGTCATTCCTCCAGTTTTCTAACAAAAACACGTCACCAAATTTAAAATTATAACTACAAACATTTAAGACACGAGAGCTAAATTCATTTAAGAATATAAATAAATCTAGGTTTCTGGTTTCTGTTATACGTATGTACTGCGAAAGAAGACATCATACTCAAAAATTCCCATTCTTGGTAGGGAATGCACTATATTGCTGTAAGACATCGGGGGTAAGACTGTTATACAAGTTTACCCTTTGTTTCAACGAACTTCAAATATTAACCTATTGCCAATCAGCCCCATAATACCTTGCAAAATTACCATGACCTGTTCAGATTGTGCCAATTTCTGAACATTAATTTTCATGGCATTTGTTGCCATCTGACACAAATGATGTATTTTTGTTAAGGTATGAATTTTACATGTTTAAATATGGAGATACAAGTTTTTGAGAAGACTGGAAGTGTGTACCTACTTGACCTGGCTGATACAGAATTTAGTGCAGTATCATGAGATAAATGGACACACACACACACACATGAAAGAGAAACAAACACGTTTCGAAGTGATTATAGATGACATTTTGATGCACTTGAACCTGAAAAAGGACTGCCATAGAACAAAACATTCATCGACCTATACGTACAAAATTTGTTTTAGTCAATGTACGATCACTGGTTTAAAATGTAATACAAATATACAATGAACACTAAGTGAAAATTGAAAACGTTCTTAAACAGCATACTCACCCTATCAACAAATCTATTGAAAATAAAAATTTAAAACTGTACAAAAAACCTCCATAGGACATGAAACGTATAGTTTCTCTACTAAAATATTTTGCTTTTGTGTTAGATCCTGTGGACTTAGAGTAACGATCCATTATATTTTGTTGTATATATATATATATATATATATATATATATATATATATATATATATATATATATATATATATATATATATATATATATATAAACAATTCAGTTGAGAACATGGGAGACTGGAGCATATGTCAAGGGGGTGGTGAAATCATATGACCCCTTGGAAATCACACACACACACATATATATATATATATATATATATATATATATATATATATATATATATATATATATATATATATATATATATATAGTTTAATACAAACAATACTATCATACAGGTTAGAGAAATTAAATTCGTACTCTACCGAGTTTCGAACCCAGATCCGCGAGTAAATGGCACCCATCGCCTTGCCTGCACGCACCAACCCATATACCGTCACGACTAAGCACGCATCACCAAAAAATGATGGCACTGAATCGGTGTTATATAAGCCCGTGCGTAGCAGACACACTCGCATGACGACCTAGTAATTAATTCTCATATATATGTACACAGTCGTTCCAGATTCCTATGAAAGAAATCAAGGTATATAGGATTTTTGTATTACAAATAATTATAAATATAGGGATAGCACAGTTTGTTCTGTCTGGTATATATTTATAATTATATATATATATATATATATATATATATATATATATATATATATATATATATATATATATATATATGTATGCATGTGTATGTATGTATATGTATGTATGTATATATATATATATATATATATATATATATATATATATATATATATATATATATATATATATATATATATATATATATATATATATATATATATATATATATATATACCGATAAGTTTAATGATGCAATTGAGGCTGAAAATATGTCACAATATTCTGTTGTAAATATTAGCTTTAGTGTCAGGCTGCTTACTAAGACTGACCCACTCCACTTCCTGCAAAAATACCTGCACCACCACCCTGCAAAAAATCATGCGGTCGCCCACGGCTGATGACAGCTTAAATCAAACCCAATAAATACCGTAACCTTTGTGATGAAGAAACTCTAAACTCAGTCTCAAAAGCTGATTCTTCGAGTAAGCCTATATGATTCAATGTTGATATGATACGTCAAGTAAGCGTACACAATTCAAATAAAACACTTCGAATAAGCGTTTAAGATTGATAGCTGATATGATACTTAGCGTAAGCCTATATGATTTCGATTTGATACCATGCTTAGAGGAAAGATATATGATTCAAAATTGATATGATACTTCGAGTTAGCCAAGCAATTAAAAAATGATATTTCGAGTAAGCCTAATGATTATAAGTTGAAAATTTCATGTACGTTTCAAGTGCATAATTCCAATCTAATTATACTTAAAGAGTGTCAAATCTTTTGGACTTCGATATCGAACTTGAATTTCGTGCCCGTAAAGTTTAATTAATACTTCACCTGATCTACAGCCGATCCTTTAAGTCAGCCTTTTCTGTGCGAATAACCTCGAACACATTGCAGAGACAGACATTTCAATTACACAAGTAGAAAACGAGCCGATTTTTGGATTACGTGATAAACATTTTACTTCACCGAATATTCGAAACTACTGTAAAAACAAAATATAAAACAAAATATTCAAACGCCACTTTCAGTTAACAGTACAATGCGTAATTGATCGTTTACTGAATCCACAAAATCGTTCAATTAACTTCTTTCAGGCAGCGTAGAACTTTGCTGCGTATTAAATATTTGGTAGTTTGTTTCTCTCAAAAACTGGAAATTAATACGCCTTATACATCCTATTTTTCCTGACTTGAAAAATGGATGAGGTTGCACCAATAGTTCTTAAAGTATATATTTTTGGTATAAAGGAATCACAAGCCACTAGAAGGTATTTTATTGATCAATACCCTGTCAAAGAATAAGTGTTAATCATTGCTGATAATAGTTATGGTATAACATAGGATATTAGGATAATTAGTTCTTGAAACGCATCTGATGTTCAGCTGCATATACCTCCTCGTTTGTTTGTAACCACACCATTAAAAAAAACGAAAAGCACAAATGAGATCACAAGAACATAGTTCATTAATTGATTTATATTTTCAAACCTGATTATGACCAGAGTTGACCCTAACCCATCCTTTTGCACGTTGCAAACCAAACGGAAGTTGCCAGTGTAAAAGACGACTTTGGTCATTCCATTTCTTGGATAAATCCATTTTTAGAAAAGAGTGGATATATGACTACAGATGTATGTACACGGAAGGAAAATACTACATCGTCTGTTTCCGATACTTACACAACGTCGAATCAAGCAAAGGAAAAAAATTATACCTACAAATTTTCCTTGTACGTGTATTTAACAAGCGGTATAATGTTTACGTACATATGTGCAAAGGGAGATAACCCACAACATTATAGTAATTTACTGATTATCCGGCAGTTACTGAATAGAATGAACTACGTCACTGCTGTCTGAGGAATACACACAAACGTGTACGCAATAAGGCGCCGTAGTAGAATGTAAAGTCCGTTAAGCATGAAACGCGCAGATGATGCCAGTATTAGATCCACTCTCATCACAGTCAGGTTGGAAATTATAAATCAATGAGTGACTAAGTTCTGTGAAATTTTTATCACATTAAAGATTTGCGTTGCTAAAATCAGTAGGGTTTTCAATTAAACGGGGATTTATGCAAACATTATAGTAAAACACTTTCTATGTGGAAGCAACCCAAAGTGGGATCTGACTAGTACAATATACAAATAGGCAGTTCTGAATGTTCCTGCACGCTATTCGCGTGTTCAGAGATTCAATAAAAGTGAAAAATCACATTTGCTGAGTTGAAGTGTCAGGAGTGACACTTATATTAAATAAGTGCATTATATGAAATTTTATTCATGCAAAACTATACAGAAAAGAATACTGTCATTCATAATAATGAACAATTAAGCATTTGATTCGCGCCTACCAAAACATGCAAAATAGACTATGTACAGACACAAGCAACAATTGTTTACGCAAAAGAAAACAAAAAGGAAAACAAAATCAGGCGTAGTTGTTTCTGACAAAAATTTCATGCATGACAATATTACGGTATCAAAGTTTAAGAAAAGGAAATAGTAACTAAAAAAGATATACGTAATATGAACAATCCGCCATTCAATGACAGCAGTTATACAGAACTTTATGAAGTACAGATGAAATGCTAGAATGTCTCTAAACCCTTAATGGAAATCTTGCTAACAATCAATGCCTGATGCAGTCATAATATCAATCCTCAGTAAGTGACATTCTTTTATCAGGTGTTCTAACGTTAAACAGTCTGAATTACTTCCTCCACAAGTGTTAATGCCGCCGCTCAACTTTAATTTCTGTAGATTTAGGAGAGCTGAGTAAATAATCACAATACAACTTAGTATATCGACGTCTATTAGAGAAATAAGACCAGTAATCGGTTAAGGATGATCTTTATAAAAACTGAATCCGAGCTAACAGTGAACAAATACCCAGTGAGTAAAAATTAATTTCTGCCTGCTCTTTGATATTGTGACCACCATGGGCATTGACTGTTCGCACCATTTGGACTTGATCAAGGACAACACCAATTTATATCCTAAAAATTCACAAAACCAAGTGACCAAGATCAATTTATCTCTACTTCTAAAACTGACCATACAACAGAGTGTTCATACATTCCCCACTCACTAAGGAAAATTATTTAATCCTTCTGATATAGCAAAATGTATAGATTCATTTAAAAGTTTATCCTTGTCTCAAGCTGTTATGTAGCAACATATGTATTTGTTCTTACAAAAACTTATACCACAAGGCATGCCGAAGTGCCGAAATGACACTTTCTGAAAAAAATGTGACGCAAAACGAGGATTATTCCTGAAGTTGACCGCAACGCCAACTGGCTTCCTGTGTTTTCATGACAAAACATAGCTGTTCAGTTTGACGCCATTTTGTTTGTTCACTCTTAACTGTAACTGTAAAAAGATATGTAACATGATTAACAAAATTATCAATGGAATAAAGATTATATAAATAATATAGCATGATAAAGATTAAAGAAAAAATGTGAAAAATTAAATGATGTGATTATTTTAATAAAAAACGATACACAGGTATGACAAAAACAAATGATGGAGTCGAAAATAGAAATAACGTCTAACTGGCACACACACACACACACACACACACACACACACACACACACACACACACATTTCTATTCTATTTTACTGCATTTATCATATGTCTGTTTCTTCTTCTTTGATCTGCCTGTACAAAGTGCTATATCCAATGCTTGTCTATTTATCATTTTTGCCAATCATTTTTGTTTAAGCATCATCATAACCGATTGCAGGCTTGGAAAAGGAAAATATAGATAATTGCTATAGACAATTTTTTTTCAAGATGCGTGTCAGCCTGCTCTTTGACGTTTTTCATTAAAGTTTTTTGCTTTAATATTTAAAATTGTCCTGACAATATCTTTAATCCAATCCCCCTGTTTACCCCCCATCCATCATACTTTTGAAAATGCAAATTTTAACAAGCCATTTGATATAATATCCATTTTAACAAGCCATTTGATATAATATCCATTTAGTGAATTGTAATTCTTGAAATGAATATTTAAAGTACTTAGCAATAAGCATACAAAATTGTATTCCTTTATCTAGTACAATGATCACTATACAATGCGGTATGTGCAAAACTGCATAAAATAACAATTCCTGTGATGAGTGAATGAAAGAAATGAAGATTTTAAAAAAATGAATCAAGATAAATAGCAGGACTTTGAAGTATGGCAACGTTTGATAAGTTCGGTTAAATGCAAAGAAGCGTTTGTTCGTTCTAAAGATCATGAATCGTTTAAGCTGAAACTTCAGTGTGTCTACCAATATCAGAGGTCTTGCTTCGAAATTTTACATTTGATTGAATGATATTGCAATCTGAATATCATACCAACTCTAAGTTTGATGACCTACATGGTAGATACAACGAAACTCAAACTAATGATAAAAGTAGTCTAAACTGAAGATATAAAAATATCCGCACTTGTTACCAATGATCATGAAACTTAACCCACCATCTCCTTTTCTTTTTCTTACTAAACTCCTCCTTACGGGATCTGAAACCATTGCTATGTACTTGTCAATCTTGTGATGACGTTCAGGCAACAAGCATATAATTGCGATCAATTGTCCCACCCACCCATCTCACCCAACCATTGGAGGATGTAATATTAATCCTAAATCAGCATTTCATCCGTTAAAATACCGTCTGATCGGTATAAAGTTTCTGAGTTAAAACAAATGTCTTTCTATAAATAAATTCATTTAACTACGATTGCATTTCCTAACTTAACCAGTAAGGACCAAAATGCTGACTTGGTTTCTTTTTTTAAAAAATAATAAAAAGGACTCCTAAAGTCTGATGCGTTTTAAGCTCCAATTTACCCCAAAATATATGATAAAGGCATGCACAACTTGAGAAAGTAGACTCACTGTTCTCCACTGTGGAACGATAGCAAGCGACTTGCTTTTTCATTTTTGCAACCAATTCTTTCTCTCTCTCTCTCTCTCTCTCTCTCTCTCTCTCTCTCTCTCTCTCTCTCTCTCTCTCTCTCTCTCTCTCTCTCTCTCTCTCTCTCTCTCTCTCTCTCTCTCTCTCCACCCAAATAAACTAAAGCAAACATATACATGAATATATACAAGTTATTTGCATTTCTAACATCGGTGGTTGTAAGTAGTAGCTGAGATCAATTGTGAATGTGCGCAAAATTAGTACTGGGATTTTTAGAACAGGTAATGCACCAAATACCTCTGCTGCCCAATGCAATTACAAATATTGCCGCATGGATACCAAATAAGCACATGAGTTCAAAATCAATAAAGTGAAATTCTAATTATTTAATCAGTCTGAAGAGTTATACAGTATCATTCCGTGAATACCAAGCACAGTGATTAATCAGTCTTAAGAGTTGTGCGGTCACCCAAATGCAAACAGCCTAGCACAATTTGCCTCCAAATCGAGTCTAAATTGTTTATATAAAATATTCCACGAATAACCGAGATATTTTGATTGCATCTGTGGCAAACTAATTCTACACCTTGTCATGAATATTGTGTATGGTTAGTAACCATTGGTAGGATATATTGTTGAATCTAATGAAAGTATTTTGATATAGCAATTGATATTGGTTGAGTATTAGAATCGATTGAGAGGCATTTATTGCACAGCAAGAAAGATAACCCAGACCAGAATGAAATGATTTGACACTAATAACCAATGTTAATATACAAAAATCAATAAATGTGGAATATGGTTTGAATTTTCTGCCATCATTGTATCAGTTGACAATGACAATTTCTGTATTCACGGTCAAATGAATAATTAAACATAGGTACGAGTAAGACAGGTATATTGTATTGATATATTGTATTTACTTATAAAATGACGCCATGCAGCATCTATAATAATAATAATAATAATAATAATAATAATAATAATAATAATAATAAAAATAATAATAATAATATTATTATTATTATTATTATTATTATTATTATTATTATTATTATTATTATTATTATTATTATTTATAGAGGGTGAACGTAATGCTCATAAATTGGGTAAATTAACCATGCACGTGGAAGCAGTGGTAAATGGTGCCCAAAAGTAAGTATTATATACCCATGCTGGGATTAAGTAAATATATTACGGCAGTGACTTGTTTTCACTCTTCAGTGCTAGTGTATAAGGTAGTATAACAGCTCAAAATTAATTTAAATAAAGCATAAAAAAGGTCTGATGGACGAACACATCGCCATTACGGCACGCAATATCAGTCAACAGCAAGCTACGTACACTCCCCAAGTTTTACATATTTCATATGATATAAAGTGATCGGGAGAGAGAGAGTGAACTGATCAACAAGGGAGTTGAACATATAGTTAATTTGTCATGGACTAAACAAATCCCATACAAAGTGGCCAGGATTAATTGACTAATTCTCCCACCTAAAAGGTCTGACACAGATTATGAAATTCATCATTCCACTTTAATGAATTTGCTAGCCAATGCCATATTATTTTCTTCAAGTTCTCATTGGAAAATAGAAGGCAAAAATAAAAATGGCCGATAAAAAGTCTATATTTATTTGTAAGTTGGTCATTTTGGAGGAAACTCTTATATCCTCCCAAAAATTATGATATATAGTTTTATAAAAAAAGGTACTTTGTAATGCATCAAGGAAGAAAGACATTTGAAATGTATGTCTGTGATAAAACGTCCGAAATGTTTACTGAAACCGTTGCATGTTAATTTCCATCTGGAAGATGCGAGATCACAAGCACTGAAGAGTTAATAAAAAGTCGACACATCAAGATCCAGTCCAAAATCTAAACTATGGTTTACCTATAGGATGGCCAATAATGCCTTACATAAACCTGACTTTGTTCTTTTCCTTTAATATGTAACTGAAAAAGGTGCAAATTTTTCTGGTTAATTACAACGATGCATCATTTATAAATTAACTTCCTTATAAGTCTGTACGTATTTGCTAAGTAAATTCAATTTAAATCTATTTTTAAACTAGAGGGATTTGTTAAAGAGAAGTAATCTATTAAGTAAAATAATAAAATTATCTTGAAATAAGTGGATGGTAATATAACAATTTATAAAATGTGGACTATTATCACAGATATTCTTATTAGGTCAAAAAACCCCGTTAATATAGAGTTATTTCGGTTTTATTTCCGCAACTTTCGAATATTTATTTCATCTACAGTAAAATAATACTTGAGTCTCTGACAATTTACTAAAGAATTAGTAAAAATGCTTACACACTGAATGTTACATTGAAGTTAACATGGCCACAATAAATTAATATTATAATATTCGGACGATCACAGAAGCATTCTTAGTTACTATGTTAGATTTAACCGATTGCTCAGCATGCTATATATTGAATTGTCTCATTTTGACATACAGTTACCAGGAAGAAATAGCTACGTCTCTCAACCATTTATTAAATTATATCTACATCAGTGATTCGGGCCTCAAGAAGGCCGAGTCGTATAAATCACTCGCCTTCATCGATCACTGTCATCTCATTATTTTTCATGGGTTCGAGTCTCGGGCTCAACCAATGTGGGTATGTGAGAAAGCTTGCCAGTAACTTCCAGTTGGTTGGTGATTCTTACTGAGGTAACCCCGGGTTTTTCCTCCAACGATTATACTTGCAACCATGTATATATAGATCGTGCGCTGAGAAATGACGTTAAACCCTAAAGAGACGACACATGATCTTCAGTGATGCCTTATTTAGACATGTTATAGCACTAATTTATTCATATTCATATATAATATTTACTCCCAGTAATAGACGAGAACATTATAAAAATTATAATGAAAGAATGACCCCATTATTAATAATTTTACTAGCGTTCTTACAAGATTAAAAAATAGAATGGATAGCGCGGCGATAACGTAATAGCTTTAAATTTCTGCCGTCCCGGGTACGATACCACTTTCCAATTTAAGGTCAGTTCTTTTACTCCGGATTCTCAGGTGTCCTCATCCACTAACACCGCATTAAACCTACTTTTTAGCTATTGAAAGCGTGTCGTGTAGGTTGGCGAATGTTGAGGCGCAGTCTATGTTGAATGAATAAATCGTTTTAAAACCTTTAAACGTGATCGCAAAAATGAATTCATTCAATATATCTATTACAAAGTGACCAATGCAGAGGGGAAAATGTGCATCTGGTCCAGAAGAAAGAAGGCAATGGTGAAGATTGACAAAAGCACAGAAGCGCTGAATGTAACAATATATGTATCTCAAGATTTCTTAGGGGTAAATTGTCTGAAGAAAAAAAAAACACAACAAATTTTGTTTTGTAAATTAGGTTTCTCCTATAATGCCTACCCTATCACATCTAATACCTTCCGAATCCAGCCCTCCTAAAGATAAAAGTCATCTTTCTGTCCATAAAATATAGACAAAGTGCAACTACTGCCAATTACCCCCTTGCCAATTAAAGATGGCGGACGTTTAGGTCACGTAGATAAAGTCTATTTTATCGTGCCTGTAATAGGTGAACCAATGGGTTGGGCAAACATCCCAAGGTCACCATAAACTCTTACATAATCAATGTACAACAAAAGTGCAGTGAAAACAATACACACGTGCAAGCACACATACACACATTCCTATAGTACACTATCCAATTTAAGACAGACGAATAGAAACAGAACAGAATAGGTGACCTGGACTTTGTGATATTATAGTATTTTGTTCCCGTTTACCGTCAAATTAGACTCAGTGAAATATCTTTTGGTCAGTTATTAGCTTACCCCCCCCCAACAAAATGTACACCACAGCATAATGCCATCAAAGATACGTTTGAATTATAATACATCATTTTAGTTACTGGTAGAATTATTCCCAACTCAACATATATGCTTTTCTCTGTTTAGATTTTATTGCAATACAAATTTTCAGATTATAGTGATCTTTGATAAAAGCATCCAATCCATCTAATTTAGGCATATCTCCTTTGATTTACATTCATTATACATACACAGGTTAGGTATTTGGCTTGAAGAAAACAGAAATAAAAAGGTTGTTGATATATTCCATCTCTACTTGTATTCCATCTCTGCTTGTATCTCCCAATTTAACAATTTTTGCACCTAGCACAACGTCTATGTTCATGTTATTCCTGATCCAGTGGGGCACTTCAATCCTTGCCTGACTATCACATTATAATATTCCTAATCCAGAGGGGCACATAGTCCCCTGCCTATCACATTATAATATTCCTAATACAGTGAGGCACATAATCCCCTGCCTGACTATCACAGTATAATATTCCTAATACAGTGGGGCACATAATCCCCTGCCTGATTTTCACATTATATTATATCCCAATCCAGAGCCCAATGTGCCAAACAAATTTAATTTAATAATCATTTATATCAAGTACCCAGATGTATAAGCAGCTACCTACCTGAAAAGGACAGTACTTGGAGATCTTTATCAGCAAGCATTGAAGGGTTAACAGTTAAACACAAATTGTACACCATACATTTTTATATGATCGACTTTAGACTAATTTGCTTGAGTTCTCGCACATCACTGCTCACCTAGTGCGCAAATTCGTACAAATTTGTTGCCTGCCAGCATCTCTAATATAGGGAAAACATTGTTAAATTTCAAGCATGTACTTTTAAAAGTGTTGGCATTATTCCTCCTATAAATAATCGTCAACTTTTAGATTTGTTACGAATATAAATAGAAGAGAAGCATTTAACAGTATGAGGTATTTTTAAAAATTATTATTATTATTATTATTATTATTATTATTATTATTATTATTATTATTATTGTTATTATTATTATTATTATTATTATTATTAAGTAGTAATAGTAGCAACAGCATTAGTAGTAGTAGTAGTCGAAGTAGTAGTAGTTATAGTAGTACCTTTCCGTTGGCGGCGGCGTCAATCATTTTGACGATGTCTTCAAGTTTCAACTCCAGTGCTCGGTCTCGTAACGAGGTTGGGGAATGTCCACACTCCATCATTGCGCACATTTCATCATCTGGGTCACAATAGTTGTACTGCGAAAACAAAGTTTAAAATTGACCTCATTTTATATAGCTGAGACGTTAATTATGGCATAGATAAATACAATAAAGAATGATTTTCAAAACAAATTTATTATATGGATTGTAGATTAAAACATATACTTAACATATACTTATATAAAATATATACATATATGGCGAAGACCATGTGCTTTGTAGTAGCAGCATCTGACGCAAAGCATGCCTGCACTGTGATATATTATAAAAAAGTAATTTCTTTAATTAATCTTTAAATTGTTATTATATCTTTAGTTTTTTAAAAAACATAATTTCATGCATTACTGGTACAATTAAGTTCGGAACTGCAGTACACGCTTAAGTATTTTTACTCCATCGACTCTGCCCATCATTAGGCAAGCACTGGTTCATATTTGGGCATTTTTATTCCATCGACTTTTCCCATGATTAGGCAAGCACTGGATCATATTTGGGCATTTTTATTCCATCGACTTTGCCCATGATTAGGCAAGCACTAGATCATATTTGGGCATTTGTATTCCATCGACTTTGCCCATGATTAGGCAAGCACTGGATCGTATTTGGGTATTTTTATTCCATCGACTTTGCCCATGATTAGGCAAGCACTGGATCATATTTGGGCATTTTTATTCCATCGATTTTGCCCATGATTAGGCAAGCACTGGGTTATATTTGGGCATTACTTCATCGACTCTGCCCATAAACCGCTCCGGTGCCCTAGTGGTTAGAGCGTCCGCCTCGGATGCGGTAGTTCGTGGGTTCTATCCCCGGTTGAGTCATACCAAAGATGCACAAAAATGGTACTAATAGCTGCCTCGCATGGCGCTCAGCATTAAGACGTTAGTGTTAGGACTGGTTGGCCTGGTGTCAGGATAATGTGACTGGGTGGGACATCATGTTACATGTCTGCGGTATGATTCCCCAGTGCTAGACATCACTATAAGCTACCACACTGCAGGCATCATAGCGATATGACTAAAAAATTGTTAAAGCTTTGTTAAAAATCGTAATCATAATCATAATCACATCACATCACGTCACTCTGCCCATCATTAGGCAAGCACTGAGCATTACTCCATCGACTCTGCCGATGATTAGGCTAGAGCACTGGATGATATGTCAGAGATTTAAATCAACATTGACATACTCCTCACAGCATGTAGGAATGATAATAATACTGGCATAAGATCATACATTTACTGGCAAAATGCTGCCTTGAGAAAACCAAAAGTTGTAATAATTGCACCACATTCAATTTAGATAGCATTTTCTGCAATCTTTTCCCGACAACTTCTTTAGTGCAGAATGTCAAGACTTAGCATCATGCGAAGAACAAAAATGAATTAATTCTTTGCTTGCAGATGTGAAGCACATGGTTTACAACCTTACAAGGTAGTATGCAGCAGAAGTTACAATACACATATAACGTTACCATACCATGAAGCACATCATAAACGCCTTATATAATCTGCTTCTTTATTTCTTGTTCAGACTGGATTTCAATTTATGATCAGAAGGTAGATGAGGTCAGGTCAATATGCTGATGTAATATAGGATGAAATGATAGATCATTTGTTTTAAAAAGAAGAGCATCGGGACATAGACGCCATTTTAAGTATTCCTATTTTAGACAGATTTACTATAACATTTTGTTTCCTTATTGGTTTAATTTTACTTTTATTTTCGCTTGCGTATGGCATGTATATGTTGTCCAGGTGAAATGCAATAATTTATTGCACAGACCTTCCTTCCAACACTAACCCCTTTTGCCGAAGAAGGCATATGGCTGGCTTTAGAAGCCAATCTTTTGGAAATTATTGCATTTCACCTGGACAACATATACGTGCCATACGCAAGCGTACTTTTTGATCAAAAAGAATATTCCTGGTTTAACCGCAACAACCATTTTTACATATGAAAATAATGATCCTTACAATATATCACTGGCATGGCCAGCTATGACATTCTACCCCATATCACTGTGTAAAGAATCGACGAATCTTGGCGAGCGAAGATAGTGCTATTATTTTATCGCAGTTAAGAGGCTAATGAAAGAAAGCTTCGATGTACATAAAAGCGAATGTTTTGTTGATTAATTATGCTGATCTGGTGTTAGAAAGAAATAAATTGGAATTATAAGGATTAAATGATTATGGTTGGGTTTTTATCGAGGTGTAAAGTTTACCTAATCACTCACACAGATTACATAAAGTCCTCAACCTCCGTTTGGCCAGAGCTCCGGTAGAATGCCTGGCACTGTGTGGAGCCAGAATGTGTAGTTCCGCCTGGGCAGGCCAATGGTCATCGACTCATATAAAATACTGTAACACGGTAGATAGGGCAAGTGTCACAAGTGTGGATCACAGATGCAATCCAAGGAACGTTTTCACTCCGTATATCTGCAATTTCTTTCACCAGGCTTATTGCTTTTGCAACAGTAAGTGTACGTCGGGTAGTTTCTGCTTTAGCAGTTCGATCTTTCAAAAGCAAACTCGTCCCCAGTTTTAGTGAGGTCCCCTACTCGTTTTGTCATACATAACGATAACCTACAAAAACAGCTGGTGAAGCACGTTCTCAAAGCAAGAATACAGCAACTGATGAATGCAGAGTTTCTTGTAAATCCTGCCTTACGTTTTATTGGGTTACAAGGTGAGTTATTGAAGTGCAGAAAGCATGTGCGATTACACTGTATGAAGGAAAAACTACCTCTAATTGGTGATTTTATCCAGATCTAAATCATTGGTGACTGCACATAGAGGAAATATGCCTTGACCTACATCCTAAAACTGCAAAAGAGCTGATCACTACAAGTCTGCCCCACCACCACAAACACAATTCTGCGGGTGCCGGTCTTAAGTCACTTTTGGGGTGGAGGCTAGCAGTTGCTATTATCATGGTTTTAGAATTTGGGATGCAAAGGTTCACCTAGGCTAAAAGTTTACTGGAAGCTGATTGGGAACCGAATGTAGTACCGAGAATGTACCTATTTTTGATACAATTCCAGTTAAACCTTACGCGACGTTGATATCTAATAAAAACGCAGTAAACTCGGTCAGTCCAGTATGCGATTTATACAACCCCGGAAGTCAAAACTGCCGTATGATAGCGATATATTCTTAAAGTACAAGGTGTAAAGGAGCCTGCAAAACCGAACTGGACTATGACTGGCGTATCAGTTGCGCTTCAGGTTTATACGTCACAAGTATATTGTTACATCTTCTGCGTGCTACTTTGTCATAGTCAGTCCTGAGCTTCGTCCCCTTAAATAAAGAACTCCCGACTCTGTCCTCCTACGTATCAGGTGAAATCTTCATATTCTACGCTAAAATATTCTAAATTCTGTGTGATACAGTTATCAATGCACACAGTTTTCTCTGGGTTGCATTTGCCGCCAAAATATACAGCCGTGTAGATTTGATATTATCGAACCAAAGGTAGATAACTCATTGTGGGGCATATGTGGAACATATCGGAAATATTACAGTAGCCCTCCAATGAATATTTTACTAAATGCCATCATGCCACCCAAGACTACATTACGGACAAATCGATTCAGATCACTTATTCTTGGCCAAACATTCCTAAGTGGGATTTGTTTTCAGAGAGATTTCGACATGGTTCTGTTCTGCCAAACTTACTTTAGCGTTAGGCGCAATTTTTCAGCGATTTCTCCCTTTTACGCTGTATTACTCAATGCATTTCTCATTTCGCATTATTTATTTCTCTTTTGTAAATTCACAAGGATTGCTCAGTGATTAAGATGAATTACCAGATAAGACGATATAACACCTCAAAATGATATGTCGTAAGACACCAAAACCAACCAAAAACGTCCACTCAAAGGTCTATATTTGAAACATGTTCTGTGCGGTTTTTTCTCTTAAGGTCAATGATTTTTGTAATTTTAAATATATGGAATTTTGCTTACATTATATTTGTTAGATTTATTACAAAGAAAGTTTTCAAAAGATTATTACTGAAGATCTGCGCAGTAGTAATTCAAATCTTCTAATTCGCATCTTGGCGTCTATTTCGTAATTAAGAACAAAACGAACTCTTTTGCATTTAACAAAACGAACTCTTTTATATTTAGTTGATGACCTTGTAACTAACCTGTTTCCATATATCTGTCTTGAAACCAGAAGTGATCAAGAATAGAGCAATCTCTAATTGCCGATTATCGACACAATCGAAAAGCACCGCACTGTATTTGGCCATCTCACCGAAACTTGTCAGCCCCGACACAAGGCTCTTGACAGTCTCAATGTCTCCTTTCTGCAAGTAAAAAGTCCAGTTTTTAAGCATTATACATGGTAATGTGAGAGAAACAAATTCTAAAGTGCTCAGGAAGATTTGTTTTAAAAAGAAGAGCAGCGGGACACATACGCCATTATATGTATTCCTATTTTAGACAGATTTACTTAACATTTTGTTTCCTTTTTGGTTTAATTTTACTTTTATTTTCGCATGGCTACTTGTGCTATTTGTATTCGTTTACTTCACTAACAGTTATGAACATGATAATTGATAAAAGTTAATGCCTTGTGAGATTTGATAAAGTTAATCAGTTTTGGATATGATAAAGGGAATCAATATTGTAGGGCATAATTAAGTTAATCAATCAGTTGTGGGGTTTTTATGATAATTTGCAATGTTTTATTTTTCTTGTACGGTGATGACAAACTATGTTTTAAGAACTTGTATCCAAATCCATTGCTTGATGAGGGCATTCAAAATATGTTAGAACTACATGCAAAAATAATTTGCTTCTTGTAAATCAGTCGGTTAAAGAATGATACAGATTTTGATATGTGCAAGACTGCTGCACGTGTTTCAGACTGACTAGCAAGTAACCAAAAATAAAAACACTTCTTAAAATAATGTAGCACATCATTGATTAAAACTAAAGTTATATAAGTTGTCAACTCTGCTATGGAGCATGAAACTTGAAAGAAACCTTAATTCTGCCAAATGTAAATTTAAAAAAAAAAACGTAAACAGATCTTCAAGTTCCGTACATGTACAACACAATGCGCAGTGTCAGGGAATGTTTTCTATGACAGAATCTCAAAACTGGGTCTGCAATACAAGCAATAGCAATCAAATGAACAACATACAACAATAAACAGAAATCGTTATAATTAATATTATCTAAGAAATTAGAAGATGAAACAAAAGGTGTAAGCAAGGCTTTTTATGATAAATGATGTTATAAATTCGAAGATTGCGTTTAGCGATTATTAGCGGGTAGTATTTGTACTATCCTTAGATAGTACAATTTGCTTCGGAATTCTTTAATCAGGTCTGCAGTGAAAATATATTTATAATCTTGAAACGGGCTGGAACTCGTTGGTAACCTATAATTTTTTTTTCAAACATATTCGTCAAATTGGAACATTTTAATTTTTCTTACCCTAATAGCCTCGTGGAAACTTCCCTCAAAGTCGGTCTCAGCCAAGTAAATGTTCATATCGAAGTCCCTAACTTCCTTCTGCAGCTGCTGAAACACTTGGGCACCGCATTCCTCCTGCCGGTAATAGCTGGCCGACCTTCCCATCTAGAGAAATCATATTCACAATTGATCTTCAATTCTACTAAAATGTTCCGCTTTTAATCAAACGTACTACTTTAAATAACCTTTCATATTCGAAAGCTACTTAGGTACGCTACTATCGGCGAAAATAAAACTTCTTCCGAATTTAGTCAACGCGAGCAAAAAATGTTTTACATAAATGTAATTGCACAAATCGAATCTACAAACAAGCACGTTCCCACAGCAGTATCATGTGCATGGAGAATTTGCAGGTTTCAAGGCAGCTAAACCTCCAAGGCGTCGTTGTTTGAGGTGCGTTTTTCTGCTATTCCTAATTATTTTGGAGTAGGTCCATAACAAGTAAGCTAAAACATGTCTTACAATCTACTCTTTACTGATAATAACTATTTTACATTTACTGCCGAATTAATTAGTATTACCTACAATAAACCTTTGCACAATTTTTATCTTATAGACAACAATGGTTGCTGAGCCAAATTGGAACTGGATATTTCTTATCTGCATTAATCAGTAGACGTGTTTTGATTTTGAAAAGGACATAATGCTACTAAATTTTTCTTATATCTGTGTCTCTGTCCCTCTCTTTACATCTTTCCATACTTCTGTTTGGTGAACAAGTGCAATGTATCACATTTAAGTATTTACAGTGAGGACGTGACTACATACCGCATCCCTCAAGGCTGGATCAGCTCCATGTCTTAGCAGCTCATCGACGATGTCAGACTTCTCCATGAACAGATATGCGTAATGAAGAGGAGTCCTATCGAGCTGTTTGGGAAAATACAAAATGTATACAAGATATGTAAACCAAACGAACAATACTATCCCCAAACAGAGAGAGAGAGAGAGAGAGAGAGAGAGAGAGAGAGAGAGAGAGAGAGAGAGAGAGAGAGAGAGAGAGAGAGAGAGAGAGAGAGAGAGAGAGAGAGAGAGAGAGAGAGAGAGAGAGAGAGATCCTCACGCTTTAATTTGTATTCAATTTATTTTTTATCGTCCCTAGTACAGCTCATATTCACAATATGTCATACCAAATACGATCATCCTTACTCATACCGCGAATATTCTTAATGCGTTATACCAAACACAATCATGATTCCTCAATTGTTGCAGATAAAAAAAACAAAACATCAGGTTACAAGCACACACTCTTCAACAGTCCTCATCATGTAGCATCTGAAACATTCACTACAGTGTGTTCCTACTCATAAAACGTGCCAAATTATGACAACCCGTCCTCATTTAGTGCAGATGGAGATGTCAAGTTACAAGCAGACGCTCCCATACCTTTTTCTTCAGCCCCATGCATTCGCATCCAGTATCTGAAACCTTCGCTGTCATGAGTAATGAAGTAACCAAAGCAAACCATATCTTTTGTTGCAAATTTTCAAGCGACTCGTCCAAGCGCAAAAGGAAACCATTCTATACTTGACCCTCAAACTGACCATTATTTAGCCTATCGCAAAGCTAATCACTGCTCTATCCTATCATAACACTGATCATCTCTTTTCCAATAGAAAATATGTGGCGACTAAAATATTTGGACTTTAGAAAGTATATATATATATATATATATATATATATATATATATATATATATATATATATATATATATATATATATATATATATATATATATACATACATACATACACACACACACGTTTTGTTATCCAGTCTTGATTTAGGTTAAATACAAAAGACAGGTGTCGGGAACAACGAGGTATCCTTCGTATACCGCTGGTGGATGGCTTTCAAGATTTCAATTTGTGGGACAAATTTCATTACTCTTGGACTAAAAACTCTTAAGATGGCAGGTGCTTAGTTTCTTAAATTGGCCCCTGGCAAATTTCTAAACTTAAGGCTATGGTGTGACTTTTCCAGCTATTATTGTTACTAATTAAAGATATGGATATATTTGAAAACTATGTGTTTCGGGCTAGTGTTGTTTTTGAAATTGATGTCAGGAATGCACTCCTTCTGTTGTTACTCTGCAGTATGTAGATACTGAAATATCAATAGTTGGCTAGGAAGAAGAGTTAATCTCCCATAGCAGTAAACATGTGGGCTTGGGGCAAGTAGAATGTCTCAAAAAAGGCTTGTATGACAACTATCAGCGTGTTTTGTACCTACTGTTTTTCAGAACGGTCAACTAGGAAAAGGACTTGTGTTTGCACCGTGAGCATCATATGGAGTCAAAAATGACCTTCGGACATGAAACTTGCAGGCATAAATTTGGAGTTGGGGTGCATAAACTTCTGTTATGAACTGCTATTTACCTCTCTGGTCAAGTAGATAATATTCTTATTCTTTGTTTTAATATAGGTATCAAAGAAATTATGGATCTTTTGGACCTTATATGTGTATTTGATTTTTTTATACTAGGTCGCCGATTGCTGCATTAAAATTGTTACGTAACAACTGTCCCCTGCCCTTCTTAATGAAGTCTTTGCAGAAAACATCGTCGCAAGCCACGAGCGAAACGTTGCTACGCGAATTTTTGCCCAGTGGCTGCCGTTATTTATGTGCATAAAGCACAGACGTCATCGACAACAAAACTAAAACAGCTCGCACATATCAACGAAAGTGCCCCTTTGATCGATCAATGGGAGACCACGATTTTAAGATAAACTTAATTGATTTCAGTTTGATTAGGAGATTTTTGAGGAAATTTCCTTGTTTACATTCTGACATTGAGGAATTTTAGCTGATTGCCTTGTGGAAATAACTTTGATTTCCAACTATTCTGAGTATGCTCAGCTTAGATTCAG
The DNA here is from genome assembly GCA_016746295.1 of Potamilus streckersoni. Classification (NCBI taxonomy): domain Eukaryota; kingdom Metazoa; phylum Mollusca; class Bivalvia; order Unionida; family Unionidae; genus Potamilus; species Potamilus streckersoni. The sequence goes on from JAEAOA010001691.1 coordinate 361,361, forward strand.
ACCTAAGAGGAAAAATTCATTATAGTGAGAAATTAAATTAACATGTAAATGGAAAGAAGAGCTTTTCTTTCCATTTACATGTTAATTTAATTTCTCTCTAATGAATTTTCCCTCTTAGGTCTGAATCTAAGCTCTTGCAATGTAAGCAATAAGCAATACCAGCTAATAAGGGTGGTTTAACAGCTAAAAATCTAAAAATTTAACTAGAACAAGCACAAATCACTCTGGCAGGAAAGAAGGATAACATAGTGGTGCGAAACCTGCGGTGAGAGGAATTCATTATATCCATTGAGAGTTAGTACAATTCTAAGAGTGAATACAATATAATTCATGAAAATTGTATTTAGAAAAATGACTCAAGCTCAATTTGAGGGATTGAGAAATATACCACAAGGGACGAAGTAGAGGAATATTTTGAGACAAAGAGAGAAGGGAATATGTTAATAGCTTATCATCCTAGGGAATGCCAAACCCTGTATTTTGGTGAAATTCCTGACTGCCCGAGACAAGCGGATATTCTGATTGCAGTGAAGTCGCAAGGAATAAATACAAACTTAGTGGATGGAATACGAAATGGAGGAAGGAATAAATGTGTCATATATCCTAAATCATACAACAACCCAATATTGACAACAAGTTATATAGAAGTAAAAGGACACTGAGCCACAGTTGAAGCAATAGCGCCAATAATACGGAAGAAAGGCTCAGATTACATGTTTATATCTCAGGCCTCCCATTAGAGATTGATAAAAAAGAAATCACCAGGAAGTTAGAGACAAAGTTCAAAACTGGAGTGAAATCCAGCATAATGGCAATGATATGGGGCTTTAACCCCATAAAATCAGGAGTCAGAATAATATCAATATTCAAAGAACATGCCAACAATATACCAGCTTACTTTTACGTCATGGGAATTTTGCTCAAAAGCTGATATAGGGGGTGCGAGAATCACAGGGCATGTCCTAGATGTAAACTGACAGGACACATGGCAAGAAATTGTCCAAAGCCAGTACCAGTAACAACGTATGTGAGTGTGATTAATGCACAAAATGAAAATCTAACAGAATTGGAACACAATGAAATATTGGCAGGAATTAGGGAAATATGTCAGCAAGCCAGAGAAAAGAGACAGACAAAAAGAAGCCTCAGCAGTAGAAGCAGTAGGGCAAACAGGAGAAACAATAAAGAGACAAATGGAAGACGGAAATGAGGAAGGGAGAGAGAGAGAGAGAGAGACTAGTAAGTCAAGAAATAGACAAAAAACCCAAATAGAGCAATCTATAATTGATAACCCGGTAGAGGAAAAGTGGGAGAAATACCTGAGTCGTATTAAACCGGTATCGAGCGACAACCGAAGGGGAGAAATATTATTAGGGAATAGATTCTACGCTCTTGCAGAAATAGATGAAGAGGGAGAAAAAGAAAACCAAATTGAGGGGAACGAGATAGAAATCACAAACGATCTGATAGGAATCAGTCCACTGACATCTACCCCTAGAGTACCAGAAAGGAAAAGTAAATAAGACGAAAAACTCAGTATCACTATCCAACACCGAGAGCGAGAGCATATCGCTAGGAGAAGGAGGAGAGAAAGGAAAAAAGAAGAGAGAAGAAAATGTAGGGGAAGAAAATGAAAGTAGAAGTGAGAATGGAATCGAAACGGAAACGGAAACTGAAAAAGAGGAAACGGAATCAGATATGGGAATGACATGGGCAGAAACAAAATCCAAAGAAGAATCTGGCAGCACGAATGAAATGGAGGGGGAGGGTACTACCCCACCCTACATAGAATCTACAAAGGGGGACTCACCCCCACCAAAAAACTAATCAATAATAATTAATTATTAATAAATAAAAAATAATAAATAAATAGCTATCATCAAATGAATAACTAAACCCTAACACGAGAGATGCGGCACCTGGAGATAGCATACAGATGGAAGGACAAATTTCAAATAGCCTCGGATAACAGCCTCGGTTAACACAAATGGAATAAATAAGGATAAAATAAATGAACTTTGCAATTTAAATAGATATGATGTTATTTTATTACAGGAAACACACAACGGCCTAATTTAGGATTTTATACAACAAATTGAGGAAAGAGGAAAAATTGAATGCAATTGTTCTAAAAAGTATCCACAAATATGACGTGACGACATATAAAAGGGGGAGTAGCAACAAAAATGCAAAATAAGAGAGGAGTAGGATGGGAAAGAAGAAGGGGAATTTTTTACTTCTAAACATTGAAATAAATAAAATCCATGTAATTAATACATAATTTCCATCCAGCAAATACATATAAGAAACAAACATTTATAGAGAATGTTGATGATAAATGTATCAGTAATTATTCAGTATGTTAATAATAGGAGGGGATTTTAACTGGGTGGGAGATGAAATTGATAGGATTGGCAACTTGGCAACAAATGATTTAAGATTTAGAGAGATAATGATTTAGATTAATAAACAAACATGATCTAAGTGATATATACAGAAAACTAAATATATTAAGGAAAGAATATACATATGAGTACAAAAACAGGAAAGCAAGCAGATTGGATAAATTTTATGGGACAAACTTTAAGGAAGGATTATACAAGGAAGCCGGAAAAACAAATATTAAAATCTCGGATCACAAACTAATTAAATTAACAATGATATCGAAGAAAAGAACTAAATGTGGAAAAGGAAAATGGAAACTCGACTATAAAGTTTTAGAAGATGAGGACTTTAGAGAAGAAATAAGCAAATTAATAACTACATATGTCGATAATGAAATCAAAAATATACCAACGAGTAAGGGGAACAGATGGGAGATAGCAGAAGAATGGGACAAACTTAAATAGAAATTAAAAGATAAAGCAAAACAGTTTGCAAATAGAAGAGTAGAAAAACAAAAGAAGGAAATAGAAAAGCTAGAGAGAAACCTAAAGAATAGTCAGAATAAAGAAATGATAAAAGAGATCAGAGATAACATAAATAGGATAAATAATGAGATAGATAAAAAATGAGAGATAAGAGCAGGGAAATTGTCCAGACTATACACATAGGCACAATACTTAAATAAATGAGAGGAATTTAGGAAGGGAGGAGAAAAAAAAATAATAGAAAAACTGTTTGATGAAACAGGAAGGATAAAAAGGATATAATAAATAGGGTACAGGGATGCTACAGAGACTTGTATGCAACTCAAACTATTGACACAAAAGTTACAAAAATACCTAAATGAGGCCAAATGTGACAGAATTGCATCAGAACATAAGGACTTATTTGATGCATTCATCACCGGAGAAGAAATAAGAAATACAATAATGAAACTAGCGAAAAGAAAATCACCAGGAACAGATGGACTCACTGCGGAATTCTATCAAAAATTGCAAAGAGAGTTAACGCCGATCATAGAAAACCTGTATATTACATTAATATATAAACAGTAATTACATTAATATATAAGGGGTAATTACATTAATACAAAAGGGGAAAGGAGAGAGGAAAGATTTAAAAAAAACTGGAGGCCTATCTTCCTCCTAAATATAGATTATAAAATATTAAGTAGAATCCTAGCGAATAGGATTATGAAAAAATGGATAAAATAGTAAATATAAATGAGAAATGTGGAGTCAACGGTAGAAAAATACAAAGTAGCATACTTAATATTAAAACTTTTAGAATATATACAGTGCTTTGGTCAAAAAGGCGCCATGGTGCTAAAGACACCATGGTGCTAAAGGCGTCATGGTGCTAAAGGCGTCATAGTGCTAAAGGCGCCATGGTGCTTAAGGCGTCATGGATCTAAAGGCGCCATGGTGCTAAAGGCGTCATGGTGCTAAAGGCGCCATGGTGCTAAAGGCGTCATGGTGCTAAAGGCGCCATGGTGCTAAAGGCGTCATGGTGCTAAAGGCGCCATGGTGCTAAGTGCTAAAGGCGTCATGGTGCTAAAGCCGTCATGGTGCTAAAGGCGTCATGGTGCTAAAGGCGTCATGGTGCTAGTGGACCAAGAAAGAGCCTTTGATAGAATTGAACATAACTATATACAAAGTGTATTTTTTATGAAAAAAAATGGTTTTGGAGAGAACTTTAGGAAATGGACTGATATTCTGTACAGAGAAATTAAGACCAGAGTACAGATATTTAGAAGAATTTGAAATCCAAAGGTCAGTGAGGCAAGGATGCCCACTGTCAATACGTGAATTAAAAATCGACGTTACAATTATGACCACTAATAATATAGAACAATATTGAACACAGGTCGTCCAATAAAGCTAACTTCTAATAAATATCATCTAATTACTATTTTGTCTTTCTGCAGGACAGGGAACCTACACACGGAAAAAGTAAGAGATGTAGACATCGTGGGGCTTGCCACCGGGCGCTACGCGAAGTGGACAGGCCTGCGAAAGAGAATCAGAATAATCCGTGTGTAGCACATGTACATGCAGTACATATATACGAGAAATAGGGAACAAAACTAAAATGGGTGACCCTGACTAACAAAAATTCGAAACCTAACATAAAACAATTTTACTTTTTTCCCCCTTTCTTAAACCTCTAAATTATAGGTTATTCGGCTTGTCATCAGTATTTCGTAATATAAAGGAATTGGAATGCATCTAAATGTAAGGGGTGAAAGATAAATAAAGGAAATGTTACTCACTGCACTACGCAAACCAATTATCCTCATCATGATAATAGTTATTATTATCATTTATTTAACTATAAACTATATATATATATATATATATATATATATATATATATATATATATATATATATATATATATATATATATATATATATATATATATATATATATATATATAGATAGATAGATAGATAGAGAGAGAGAGAGAGAGAGAGAGAGAGAGAGAGAGACGACATAGAACAAACACCAAATTACGTAAAACTAAGTATTTTTATCATTTATAGTGCACCGTCTCACTCTCAATATATAAGTAAGAGATTTCCAAATTTAAAATTATTAATATTTTTTTAAATTAAAAACTAAATACAATATGCGGAGGGAATACAGTAGGAAAAATTGGGGGATTTTTTTTGATTGACATTAATGCCGTCATTACAGAACACTACATAGCAAACACGCAATATAGCATAGCACATATAGCACACACAGGGCTTAGGAGGCCTCTGGCAAAGGTAAAAAAAAAATGGAAAAGGCGAGAGACTCCGAGAAAGTAATTGACACTTGATCGGATGAACGAACCTTTAGATACATTAGGGATAATTACCCCGTCAAAATTATAAAAAAATAAATTTTTTATCAAAATTCTTTTTAAAAAAATAATACATTACACCACACCTGGGGAAAACAGAAACACATGAATTACTTTTTACTTTTATTAGCTATGTAGGGGTTGTCTGTCCGGTGCCCTCCTCCCCCGTAAATTAAGAAAAACTTTGTTTCCATAAAACAGCAGGAATCATATTAGGCCATTCTTTTACTAGGGCTCTAAACTATTTGTTAAACAGGTTTATGCATAATCATTAGAAAAGAGGAGATTTTGTTGCAAGCAGACATGCATTATGTGCTAATTATGAGATGTACATTTGCAATGCATCCTTTTTAACACGATGACATGTTTGGCAGTCCAAGGTGTACATTAACCATAACTTCGGCAAGAATATATTTTGACCAAAATTTGCCTATCTAGCCTTCTTACAAATTTAAAAATATCCTAGCTGCGTTACTTAATGTTACGTAGACTTGCAAATTCCAGAAATTGCTGTACCCTGCTTTTCTCTGGAAGTAGGGGAATGAATATTTATAGAGAAATGACTTGGTAGCTATGGCGATTTAGAAAATGAGCTGAAGAACAATTGTAACGGAAAACACTACATTTAGTGTATGACTAACAACAATAAATTCTGGCGAGATCTTATCAATATAAAAATGATTATCCTTGTCGACTTTGAAAAGCTTTCGATCCGGTTTCATAGAAATTTTCAGATAAAAGTTCAAAAATACTTTTTTTTTAAATTTTGGCTAAATGGTGAAAAACTCTTTGCAATATTTAACAAGGATTTCAAATCATGTGTCATTGAATATCCAAGTATCATAATGGTTTCTTTTTGAACGCGGCTGTAGATATGGCTAGCCATTATAAGCAAGTACATTTTATGTGATGAGATAATATGGCATATGATCAGGTTAAATCACAAGAATAAAGCTATATGAATTGATTCTACATATTTTATCTCAATATGTAAATGATAACGTTGTTACTTAAGATGCTAATGTTAATACTAATTATATCTAACTTAGATACAATTAAGTTCGTGGGCAAAGATCTCGTGTGTTGGCGTTACAGCTGAATAGTCTACAGCTGTTAAGTTTATAAAAAGGAAAACAGTAGAGACAAGTTTTGTCATGATTATTCATTAAATTAAGAAACTTGTTTTTCACAATGGCTAGCATTAAATTCATAGCATATTTAATAGAACTCATAGTTTTAAACCACCAAGACTAACTTGAAGAAAACATTTTCACAATGGTCCAAGATCATTTATGACACCTTTAGAAAAAATACTGTTATCAATAGTCTTGATGTGTTCAAGATAACTCACATCATTCTTTGTTTACTTCATCCATCACCAACAATTACAAATAAATTTAATCACATATCTGGGGTTTTATTTTGTCTTTTTTGTGTTAGTCTGTACTCAAGAATATTCTAAAGGAGGACTGAAAATGACTTGACATTCAAATATCTATGACGTATTAAAAGCAAAATCGATACGTAGACTTGCTATAGATATAGCCAACTGCAAAAAATTAATTTAAACATGTCTTAAAATGTGTTACGAGTCTATGGTTCTAAACTAAGTAACAGAAAAGAGTGAAGACAACAAGCTTTGTAAAATTTGACAAATAATTTAGTTCTCCATAACACAAAGTGAAACATGATATAAAAAAGAACTTACGGTATTGAGAACTAAATCCAAAAATAAATCCTAGTAATAAAAAGTCCTGAATAAAAATTCAATTCGAGTCCCAAATAGATCCAATACTGAAGGCGATGTGTCTGTTATAGCCTACGATGTACTGATGTGTCAACAGTCTCTTTTTGAATCACATAAATATTATTCTAGGTTTGAATTCAGTATAAACTTCAATGAATGTCTTTATCCAAGAATTCTGACAGAGCTCTTTTGTATTTCCAGAGAAAATAATCTTTTGAATTCAATAATTTGAAGAAAATTAAAACATTCAGTCCCAAATGGTCACAACATAGTAAAACATAGTACAATTTAAAGTGCTAGATGTTAAAATCCTAAACGTCACAAGATAATATAGTTCTCTGCTTGACTTCAAGGTCACAATTCTATAAACAAACATTACCTAATGAAAAAAAAACCTTCTAGAATGATTTAATGAGCCTTGGTTATTTAAAACAGAACAGCCTATTAAATTCACTTGGGAATCTCCAAAACTCTGACCCTGATCAACATCTTTACTCCTTTGATGTTTACCTGAATAATAATAGGGATTATAAGTTCATAGACATAGAGATTAATTAGTTATTATTATTTGTTTACGTAAACGAAATAAAAGAAACTAAAAAAAGTCAATTGGGTCAAGCAGAATGAACTCCGTTTTGTACAAGGTCAAATCCAGTAAACAATGTTACATTATAATAACATGAAATAAAATAAAATAAATCAAACAAAAAAATTAATTAAATATACATAACACATGTTACATAGTTTTGTTTTCTGAATTGAATTTAGTTAAAAGAATCTAGATGCCTGAAAAACATTATTTGGAATGCTGCTTTGTTCATTTGGTTATAACTTCATAAAATTAAAACTTACTGAATCCTATCATTTCTAGCTGATTGAATACTGATATTCAAGTCTGAGATGACAGCAAGTTCTATAAACATCTGTACCGTTTTTGAGTAATTACAATCGGAGACATCGCATGGAAATAATCAGATTAAAACTTTTTATATAATTTTTGGGACATTTTGAATAAACCTTTTACAATAATACAGACGCAATTAAAGAATACTTGAGAGTAAAATTATAAATTTCTGGTATTATTTTAGCTATACTAACAATGCAATTTCTACTATCTATACTAACAATGCAATTTCTACTATGAACACTCAATAAACTAATAAATGTGACAGACGAAATGCCATTTCTACTATGAACATACAATAACCCAAGAAAGATTATAGACTAGCAATGTCATTTCTACTATGAACACTCAAAAAACCAAGAAAGATGATAGACTATAATACATTTCTATTATGAACTAACAATGCAATTTCTTCTATGAACACTCAATAAACTAAGAAATGTGACAGACGAAATGCCATTTCTACTATGAACATACAATAAGCCAAGAAAGATTATAGACTATCAATGTCATTTCTACTATGAACACTCAAAAAACCAAGAAAGATGATAGACTATAATACATCATTTCTATTATGAATTCTCAATAAACCCAAGAAAGGTTGTCAATATATATATATATATATATATATATATATATATATATATATATATATATATATATATATATATATATATATATATATATATATATATATATATATATATATATAATGGGTCAAGTTAAATGGAGATCATATCTTAAATTGGATGAGTGATTGGACTGGAAAAAACAATTATTATTTTTTATTATAGGTGTGCAAAATTATTTATATCAAAAACATTTATTATTATTTATTATAGATGAAGAAAGATAGATTGTTCTAGTTGAAATTGTTCCATCGAATTGAACCTACATACGTTAATTTATACCAAATGAGAATTAGACGTGTACGTTTTGTACCGAAACGTTGGAATCGCTTTTTCATTAATTCTACGATTTCATTATATTTATTTTTTTTAAATTAAAATAGTTAATTAGGTGGCTGAAAGATAATAGTACAGACCTTGTTCATTTCAACTCACAGAATAAAATTCATAATATGTGATAAATTAACAAAGACGATGAACTGTTAAATTTGGTTCTACATGTAGGAAAAACTACATATTTAAATTTTATATTCACAAAAAGTATCAAACAATAAAATAGCAACCGTTTGAAATATTTAAGAAAGAAACACCATATGTGTTCAAATTGGGAAATTGTACTGTCTACAAAAACTGTAAACGGGAGGAATTCAATCATAGATCGAAAGATAATGATCCTAAAATTAATCTATCGTTGTGTTATAAATCAATTGCACGCTTGAATGTGCACAACACGATGCATGCATTACCGTGCAAGGGGATTTACGACCAATGGTATGCGGTATATATATATATATATATATATATATATATATATATATATATATATATATATATATATGCAATAAACTGACGAAGAACAGTACGAAACTAGTAACTAACTAGCCTAAGCGCTTTCGACTCTTAATGAGTCTTTTTCAAAGGCAAATTCAAAACATAGATACGACAAACAAATAAACACAAACACGTTTTGTTTGTAAACCTCTACATGGCTGTCTCCACAAGTGTAAAAACTATAAATACAACCAGCTTGTATAGACTAGTTGCGGAAACTGAAAACGGTGTATAATTCCCTAAAAGTCTACAAGCCAAAGCGACATCTATTTTTACTTTTGTACATTTATGTAACGCAGATTATATCCCGGATATTTTATTTTATACCGGTTATTCTTATAGTAAAAATGGAAGGATAATAAGAAGATTTAGAAAATGTTAAATTCTACTAGTGCATAGTTTTCATTTTCTAGTCTTCTTGGTTTAGTCCGCTTGGTTTCAATGTTCTAAGGCGGCCTATCCAGTATGATTCCTTTTCCTTCATAGATCTGATTGGATGACAAAAAGCTGCGCAGAAGCCCGGTCGCAGAACACTTCTCCTTCCCTGGCCACACTTTCAGTGATATAATACTTATCGCTATTGCTAACAATCACAGCTGGAGTTCCGAAACCAGGAAGACTTGACTCCATTCTTGTGGCATGTTTAACATGTGACTCGGCGTCACTGACAACCAAACTCGACGAAGTTTCACCAATATCATGCTGCATGCAATATTTATTTGAAAAGTAAAAGGAAGTTATTGTGCAGATAAGAAAGTTGATGGGTCTGACAATCGGTGGCCGCACGTAAACTTAATGACTTAAATTGTTGACAATCAAACTCAACAGACGTCTCCTCAATGTCAAGCCGCAAACCAAATTAGGTTAAATCAAATTATATAAATAATATGCATTAAAAAAGGTAAATGGGTCAACCAGGGGCCATAACTCCGTTTTATAGTGAGCCAGAAAACCGATAATCAAACTCGTTTAAGTTTCTGGAAAGATATAACTGTCTGTTACATCTGACTGAATTGAACTAAAATAAAGTTTGTGCGAGGAATAAAAGTGGGTGGATCCGACGGTCAGGAGTAATAAATATTACAAAAAAAATGATGACGAACCCACCCCCTGAAAATGAAACTCAGCTGCGACTTCTTTGATATCAGTTTGGTTGAAATACAATAATGTTACTGCGCAGAAATTATCAGAGGTTATTTCTATAACAAATATTGACACCGGAACAACTCGGATAAAGTTTAATGAATATATACCTTCAGATCAAAGCCGATTGAATCCGATAACATTCAAGGGATTGATTGTTACTCCCTGAACTCGTCCACATCGTTATCTTTATCATCTATAGTTTCAAATGGACGAAACAGCTGCTTTAGTTAATTCAAAAAATTAATCAACCCAAAGCGCATACTGCACGAATGTACGTGGTTTGTTTACAAGTATTTCCTAAAACACTATACATCTTTAAGCACACGCGTCGTGCACGTGCGTGCAATATAACGGGAGACAAAAATGAGCATATAGAAATATTAATTACTGACACCGCGACTGTAAAAGCATGCACTATATCTTGCCAACCGTTAAAGTTAATGATCGGTAAGTATTATACAGTTAATTGTGTCATGCTGACCCTTTTTGGCTATTTGTTTTAGAATGATTAACAATATACTGTAAAACACCTCGGTTTGTCACATTCTCAATTAACTAGCTATGCTCCCACTGTCATCCCCACAACGACTCTTCATTTTGTTTATCTTGTTTATATTTTTGGCAAAATACATGTCATTTTTCTTCATTTGGGAAGATAATGAATTATGTTAATACTTGTCTAAAGACAGAATGTTTCTAGGTATATCATGGAACAATTAACAAAGACAAACGAGTTCGAACCCGGATGACAAAGGATAGCAGATTTTCCGTTATCTAAGCTTTCTGAGTAGACTTCCAATGCAGGTATCTGTAACAAAGTTTGTTTGAGAAATGTTTGCTGTCATCAGCAAAACGGCTAGAATAAAGTCCGAAAAGCATATATAATTAAAATGAAGCTTACACTGTCCCTTGCTGGTATTAATTGCGAGAAGTTATCCACCAGGAAACGCACCACTGTCTCCTTTCTGTGAAGCACGGCTCTGTGCAAAGGTGAACGACCACATCTGTCCCGTACTTCTGCATACTTCCTGCAGGACAGTAGTTTTTTCAGCTCTTCCAAAGCACCCTCATCAGCGGCTTTGAATACCTTTTTGGTGTAAGCCTATATGGGGAGTGAAATTTATTAATCTACATCTAACCACCAACCCGTCCGTACGTCTATCTATCCTTACAACTGCATATATATATATATATATATATATATATATATATATATATATATATATATATATATATATATATATATATATATATATATATATATAATTTTTCAATAACATATGATCAATGTTCATTACTACATGTATGCATGATGCTATAAAATCATTGAAATCGCTAATAATTTCATTCACCAATGTGGCAGCCCAAAACCAAAATTAAGCAGCCATTTTAATTAAAACTAAAAAGCAAATGCAGTTGAAAGCCTGTGTGTGGAACGATTTTTTTAAATTTACTGAAAATCTGTCTTGAAAAGAAAGATTGTAATTTTAATTGAAGAGATTTATCTCTCAAAATAAAAGGAACATGCATGGTGAGAAGGTTTGCTTAATCTCAAGCAATTCATTTATGTAAGTGAATGGCAACATATTTGCTACGACCTAGAAACTACCATTTTAGGTTTGTTGATGATATTTCATTAATTTTGTAAACAATCGAAGGAAGAATTACAAGACGTTTTGGATGAACAACCACCAAAAGCAGCGGAGATAATCTTGCTCTAAAGATCATCTATGTATTAAAGATTAGTTTAAGGAAAATGACACTCCTCGTTTGCTACATAACAAAAGTTTTAATACACAGCAAAAGTGGTTTGAGCATTGTTAAATTCCATATACGGATTTGCAACAATGAATATGACTTTCTTGACTTTCATTGTAACTTTGGGCATGACAAGGGAAAGAGGTTATAAAATCGGAGAACACGGAAATGAAACCTGGGGCATTAAGAAGAATGAATAATCGCAACAAAGCACAATAAATAATTATGTTCATTATTCCTTTTTATAGACGTTCAGCCGATGCATCGACGTAACGCTTTAGAAAATATATTTGTGATTTTGTAACAATTTCTTTAATACACTTCAGTTACCTCATACAAATGAAATAATAACAATGAGATTTTGAGTGAGAGCAAGACCACGGAATATCGACAATCCTAGTTTTAAGAATGAAATGGTTTTAAGTCGTAGGATTTTCTGCTTAATTTAAACATTAAAAATCTTGAAAACGAGTAGAAATTTTGAAACTAAAGAGCATGATTCTTGTGTGAGACACAATATATTATTTATATGGTGAACTGTTTAAACTGTAAAAAAAACCTGTGAGCAGGTGTAACCAAAATTAATTCACTTGTTAGGGTGGAGAGGAATTTTGTGATCATACGACTTCTAAAATAAATACACGACTTAACATTTTAGTAGAAAATTCTAAAATATATTTGAGAACAATTGGCATTGTGTACAAAAATATTTGCTTGTCAAAATGAGATAGAGATAACGGAAAAAATTTCAGAGTTAATCAGTTAGAAGCTGAAGTTATTTTGAAGTTCCACCGACGTTGTAAACTATATCATAGATTTGTGCATTATTATTATTATTATTATTATTATTATTATTATTATTATTATTATTATTATTATTATTATTATTATTAATTATTTTTATTATATTATTATTATTATTATTATTATTATTATTATTATTATTATTATTATTATTATTATTTTATTATTTATATACAATTACATATACATATTACTATCTACCTATTAATTGTAGCAAATACAATGTATCTGGCGATTGAAGGCTTGTGCAGAACCTTTACCCTGAAGTCGCCAATGGTGTAATATATTTTCGAGTTTGCATAAATAAGGCAAGAAACAAAATCTCTGAACAAAAGGTTATGCAGTAAATGCATAATTTATTAAATACACTTTTATCAGTTTAAAAATAACATTTCCCAGAGAAGTTGACGTGTGAAAGTAAATACTAGTTAGTGGTCCAGAAGCCAAAGTAGATAATCTAACATTATTTTTCAGGTACAAGTGGTGACTATATCGGACATTCTTGCTAGTAACCATGTTACGCCTGTCTATCTTTCTAGGTAATTTGAGTTTACGATACAGCCTCTCTTGAAATTATTCCAATCCGTTACTTTTTATAAAATAAAATTTCAAATTTTAAGGAAACATAAATTTTAAATCTTTAGATTTGTAAATTGATTTAGGATGCTTTTCTTCTTTATCAAAGACTAAATGATTACATAAAAGACAGTGACATAGTACATCAAATAGGATCAAACAAAATTATTGGTACTTTTCCATACGTTACCTTTATACGTTTGAACTCTACTCCTACTATTTATAGAGCTGCATCCGAGATCTGAATTTATTTTTTCTCGTAAAACGTAATTCAAAACACGATCACTCTCCATTAATTGCTACAGATGAAATTCAGATTACACACATATCCCGTAAGCAAACTGTACTTTAATCCACCCACCCGTCGTCCTTCAAGTAAAGCTGCGTTCAGAATTCAAAACTTTCATTATTACCTGATCATCTGAGACATCATGCCATTTATGGCAACCCGGTTTCAATCAATGATGTAGTTCGAGGAAAATCAAATGATTATGTGATGTGATTATGATTTTTAACGTAGCTTTAACAATTTTTCAGTCAAATCGCTACGATGTCTGCAGTATGGCAGTTTATAATGGTGTCTAGAACTGCAGACATGTAGCATGATGTCCCACCCAGTCACATTATCTTGACACCATGCCAACCAGACCTAATACTAACCTCTTAATGCTGAGCGCCAAGTGAAGAAGCTGTTAGGAACATTTTTATGTCTTTGGTATGACTCGACCTGGGATCGAACCCATGACCTCTCGCTTCCGAGGCGGACGCTCTAATAATTAGGCCACCGGAGCGGTTAAAACCAAATGAAAATAAATGCATGTACAATGATGGACAGACATGACCGATCGCAATATATGCTCAAAAAGCTATATATAACAAGGGCAAGAGCATCAAAGATAGAAAATTACCTGAATGGGTGCTGTCAACTGGACTACCTCATGAATCCTCGTGTTCGATTTCTTGGCAATCTCCACCAATGTGCGATTTCCTTCTGTAAGATCCAGAATGTGGTCATAGTTGTGAAGAATCAGTTTTTCTATCTGATCGAACTTTTTGTCTTTCACTATTTTAATTACATATTCATCAACACATCTCGTTAACAAAGGCTTGTTGCACCTCTCTGCTAAGTCACGTGGTGTGCGACCTTGGCAATCACGTGCCGCTATGTCAACAGCATTGGCTAGAAGAAATCTGATAATGCTCTGTGGTTGGTCAGTTTGAATTGCCACGTGAAGGATATTTTGTCCATCACGGTCACGTGCTGTGAGATCAGATCCCCTTAAAACCCTTTGTATAATTTTTTCATCCGTCACTCTTGGACGACCACAAAAAAGCTACAAGAGATGTAGAAACAGGTCTCAAAATCTAATTTCATCTAAAGGTTATTCAGGTTCTTAACTAAAACAACATGCACACGCAATTTAAAAAAGTTAATAGTGGTTCTTTATAAAGCGAGAAATAAAATTGACAATAAGACAAGAAAAGAGGTTAGTTGAAAATGAAACAGGTTTTACAATACATATAAATATGTTTCAATAACCAACATCAGACTATAACAAGTGCCTTTAAACCGATAGTTGCATTTCAGACAATGTTTTTGCCTTACCTGATATCGCTCCAGTATAAAGCAGAGCCGTTTTAAGACGTTTGGGGGCCCTTGGCACAAACTTAAAAGTAACCAGAATTGCGCCTCAATCTCTCCGTCTCAGATATAGAGTATTGCATTGCATATCCATGTGCATGTGTGTCATTTTGTTAAATTTATTAATATAGTACTAAACTTATGACACAACTGACACCGAAAATTTGTTTTGTGGCCGCCTCAAAGCCCTCTGGTGCGCGGGGCCCTAAGCACGTGCCTCGCGTGCCTATGTCGTAAAACGGCATTGGTCTAAAGATATTTTACTCATTTCTATTTAAGCAACCACGTCCGGGAAGTAAGAAGTTGGTTTAATGGCAATTTGAGCACAATATTGTCTATAGAGTGCCGAGGAAATTGGGCTAAGTGTTTTTCTAATTGCAAAACCGAGGTAGCAGAGCCGGACTGGACAGGGTGGTATCAAACGTTCTTTCCTTGGATCACAAGCATAAATCATACTCTTTGACAACAGTCACCACCATTCCATATGACATTTGGGCCTAAAAGGTCTGATATATCTCACTTGTTTTGCTCAACAGTATAAAAATACGTGCGTAAACTATCTCCACACTTAGTATTATGCAGATTTTGGTCATATTACTATATCTTGATAATTCTAAAGCTGAAGGCATTAATTAATATACATATAATCTTGCTCATGTTGATGACAATAAATGCAAATGATCAAGGCTATGGTTTTACTAGTAGTAAGAAACGCAGTAAATCAGATGCAAGATAACCTCATTAGTATGCATGTATCTAGCTCAATATTTAACTCAACTGAGATCTTAAGGACATAGCATATAACAGTATTTCAATTTTGATCAAAACTGTGAAGAAAAACGGCTTTGTGAGTTATAACAAGCTCTTCCTGAAAGATACAGGATCACCACCTAGTTAATCTCTGTTGATTTTCATCACTATCGAACGTTTCTGAGATATTAATAATATAAGCTTACCATTCAAGTCTGATCAAGATTGGGCGAGAAATCCTGCCTTTAGATTGGTAACAAAGACAGCCAATTAGATGCAAGATCACATTATTAATATGAATGAATTTTACTCATTTTCGAACTCGGGTCATAAATATGGACTCTATATAGAGTGGTAGTAACAATTTGTTGACTGGCGGAACCACAACGGACGAGACGTAACCAGGGCCATGCCATAAGTTCCTTTGCCTAAAGACCAGGCGAGCTAATACCTGACATCTTATGACAAATGGTTGCTTAGTAATTGTTTGATTTCTAAAATAATCATCATGCAGAGGCTCTTAAAACTGGCCGCTTAGGATGAACTTTCTCAACAGAAAGGTTACTTTTAGAGCAAGTTTGATTGTTTCTGTGCAGCTCACTGGTAGTGAGTCGCATTCGAAATTCAAAGGTTGAGGATTCAATACCAGCCTAAGTCACCTACCTTGGTCTCTCCACAAGGCGAATATGTAGCCCTCACTTCCTCTGCATCCTAGGGTCAATAATGTGTTAAAAGTGCATTTACAAACCAATCAAGAACAGAACAATGATTGTTCATCAATATATTAACATTCTCTATCTAAAACAAGAGAATTGTAAAATTCTTCTGAACTATATGCTTGTGCTGATTGGGATCAGCAAAAAGTTATTTTTTTATAAGCCGCTTTCGAAGCGGTCCAGGACTACAACTCTTCACAGGTTACTTTTGAACTGATTGAGGTTCTAGGTTCTTACCTGAAAAAACAGGGGTTTAGCCGGATTGGTACTTTCTGGTTCTGGGGTCCATAGCACTCTCATGTCTGGGTTCAAATCCATGATGATATCAACTGTTTCGTAACTTCCGGTCTCCCAAGAAGCCGACACAAGAGGACGCGGATTACAGGGGTAATCTGGCCACATGAACTGATAGGAGTGATCCTTAGTATTTACGTCCATATTGTTTACAATGCCTGTTTATGAATAAAGTGAAGATTTAATGCAAAGAATTGATAATAAAAACCTTGAAAAACATGTGCACGCTCAGTTGCACTCATGTATGTTAAAAATTAACCATAGCAAATTTAAGTAAATTTAGGTACATCAGTTAATATCTCCCTTTATTTTTTTTCTTGCCCATTTTTAGCACAGTCGTATTTACTATACAGTTATTCTCTCATAGATGGTTTGATATTTTTCTATTCATGTTTGTAGATTCTGACGCATATTACGCCATTCAATGTCACAAATTGTCACTAATGTTTAAGTCATCGTTTTGACACTGTAAAGGTTGATGGCTTCTATGAAAGTACATGCTGGAGTAAAGTCCATAATATATTATTTCTCCTAAGAACTGGAGTAATTAATTACTACATAGCTAGACAGTATAATCAATTTAAGGTAGGTTCAGAAAATGTCATAGGTAAACATATTCTTAAAAACTGTAATAAATGGTAAGCAACGCATTCAAATGACAAACGTAAGGTGATAAATCAATCGCGAAGTTGTCGTCTGCATTCGAAGCTCACTTCCTGCTGTTTTGTAGTGAACAAATATTTGATTGCTTTGTGTACCTTACGATTTAATCGTGTTCGAGTTAGGCAATAAGATATTCAGGAAAAATGCCAAAATTTATTCAAGGTTCATAATGCTGTGTAGTCGAAATTATGCTTGTTAGGGACGTGTTTTACGATCAAAAATATATCTGAAACACCCATGTAAAGATTAAAGCTATGCGGGCCAAAACCAATACGAAATTTTCGTCTGAGAGAAAGAAACTAACAGAGACACATAGTATGAATAGTACAGTGCTTCACCTGAAAACGACGCATTGCAAGTCACTTTACTGTACTGGAAACATAATCAAATACATTTACCGGCGTGTTAACACTGAGCCAACGGTTGGGCAGCAACTGGGTCAAATATGATTAAACAAAAAGTCAGAGTTGTTTTTCTTTCAAATCATCTGTAATACTGACAAAAATACCAACCTTGTTTTACCCACATCCGTACGATAAATCCCATCCCCGCAGTCGTTGCCAGTGCAAGTTCATTAGTATTTTCGTACTTCTCGAGCAACTTAAGTATATCGTGCTTATGAATGTCACACTGTACCAGTGTTTTCATGCTGGTAACGCAGCCCTTCTTGACAGTGGTAACTCGGCACCAGTTTTTCAGCAACTTTTCTATCAATTTTTTATCAGGGTTGTCCTCTTGAAGCGCGCGCCATAAACCTACACGAAAGATTAAATTTGGTATCACATCGAAAAACAACTTATAGTGAAACAGTCAAATACTAATGATCATAATAAATAGACGTCAGTTCCGAAACCCCAATCCTTGCTTACAAGAATTACAATGATTAGACCGATAAATCAGCCACCAAACTTGTACTGATACCGATGGACTTTATTGAGGTACGGTCTCATCTATTCATTATTATCGTGCTTTTAAGTAGAGATAAATAAGTCCGTAACACATCAGTGTACATTTTAGATACTTACCGGTATTTTTAGCGCCTTATGTGTTATGGTCGATTGTATCGATTGCTTTGATCAGGT
Source organism: Potamilus streckersoni (assembly GCA_016746295.1). Classification (NCBI taxonomy): domain Eukaryota; kingdom Metazoa; phylum Mollusca; class Bivalvia; order Unionida; family Unionidae; genus Potamilus; species Potamilus streckersoni. Next base: position 380,138 of record JAEAOA010001691.1, read on the forward strand.
AACTTGACTTGAGCGTCCCAAAATTTTATCAACCGAAACTTTCGAATAAGCGGAAGTCGCATCTGATTGGATGCTGCATGTAACCGGCGACAGAAGGTAAGGTTGTCTAGTTCGACGTGGATTTACGCGTGGATTTACAAGTTAAACATTGGATTTAATCGAAAATATTCAGTATATATTGCCGAAAGGACTATTCTGTCAATCGTAATTCAAAGAGCCAGACCCCAAAACTTCATCAGGATTAGCACATGTATGGTGGCTAATTTATCAGACTTTAGAGTGACGTATCCACGTTCGATATGTTAACATGACATTTTAACATTATTTGCCGTCGGAATAGTGAGAACAGAGCCGGCAGTTAGCTACCCCGACCCAAAAAAAGAACCCTAAACAACCGTAACATGTCCTACACTATTATTTTTTTTATAGCTAAATTATGCCACAGAAACGCTGTTGCAAGGATGTGTGTGTTAACAGATATGCATATCATGGCCAATTTGACGATTATAGTATTAACAGTGCTGAGAAACGAACATCAAATAGAAACTTTAACCCGAGTCAGTAAAGCTTACAATATGGGCCACAGTGCTCTACATCTATGAGCGAGTATTGCTTTTCAAGAAGCATCCCCAAGATGCATGATTTTAGATGTGATATTAGGAACACAGCATGTGAAAAGCATATAGTCATGAGCTAAATGCAAATATTTGACGTAAGTCTGTTAAATGTGAAATAAATGCGTGTAGTACTAACATGGATGCATGCAACCATCAGTCTAATGATGAAAGAATGAGCAGTAAATGCATAGAATTAAAATAAAGTTATGATATGTGAAACGTGGATCACAGTGACCTATTTTAAGTCGATAATGCAATACTCCCCAAGATGCACCCTCTTGCTAAGTTTCATGATGCCTGGTTTAATAGTATTATACGGTAGATTTAAAAAAAAACAACATGGTTGTAAGGCAATTCAGAATATTTAACATGAACCAGTAAAATGTGAAATGTTGATCACAATGGCCTTTTTGATGTAAGGGTGCTGTACTAACAGAAATGTATACAGTCGCCTTGTTTAATGACTGGCATGAGCAGTTCTTGCGATTTTACCAGATTTAGTGATGTAAGAAATATAGATCGCAGTGATCTTCGTTTGAGACGACGTTGTAGTACTCTTCAAAATGGATCCTCTCACCAAATGTTACGAATCTTGTAACAGCATGTAAAAGGGCGCTATAAGCTAATATGGATATGAGCTAAACGCAAACATTTCATTCAAGCCAATAAACGTGAAATGTAGGTCTCATGCCTTTCTATTTTTATTATATTAGGGTACTAATAGAGATACAAATAATAATATATGCATATAATAGTCTAATTTGATCAACACAGCTTTAAAATAAACTGAAAAATGTAATCCAAATCAGTAAAGCATGAAATATGAATTACATAGTAACCTACGATGAAATACTTAGCAAGATGCATCACTTCAAGTTTAACAAAGAGAGAGAGAGAGAGAGAGAGAGAGAGAGAGAGAGAGAGAGAGAGAGAGAGAGAGAGAGAGAGAGAGAGAGAGAGAGAGAGAGAGAGAGAGAGAGAGAGAGAGTTCTAGCTGTTGTTGGGGTTGAACGTCATCTTTCATCACAAGATATTTATACATGGCGGCTAGTGTAACTGGTGGATAAACAGCATGGTAAAAACCCTGGAAAGAACTTCCACCCATAGGAATCATACAAGCATTGGCCATGCTCGAGACTCGAACCCACGAAGTCAGGTGTGAGACGGCAATGGTCCGTAACGTTGAGCGCTTTAGACCGCTGGGTCTGGGTCACTAGGGGCACCCAGAATTACTAACTCATGAACTAAATTCTAAAACCTTACCCAAGCAAGTAAATGTGAAATTAAAATCGCAGTGACATTATTTAGCGGTAAGGTTGTGGTACTTATAGTTACATACAATCATCAAGTTTAATGATTCTATCAAATACGGAACTTGGGAATTAAAGCTAAGCATACCGTTTAACCAAAGTCAGTGGAGTGTGAGTATAGGTTAAATATAGGTTGCAACGGCTCATATTTGTACTAAAGACGAATTCCCTCACAAAGTTTCATGTGTCGATATATAATGGTAGGCAAACAGCCTATCCCCCAAAAATACGCAAAAAAAAAATAAAACAACAATCTGGCCATGAGATAACGAGAAAACATAACCTTAACCATTAAAGAAATGTTTTGAAAAATGCATATACATATATATATATATATATATATATATATATATATATGTATATATATATATAGATATATATATATATATATATATATATATATATATATATATATACCTGGCTTAAATTTGTTGTACCAGTGAAGGTTCTCTTCCCATCCAGGAGGTTTCTCCGTCATCAGAACTTCCTCTGGCGTCTTACCATCATTATTTTTTATCGCTGAGTCAGCACCACATCTGAGGAGGAACAAAAATAAATGTATATTGTGTAATCGTTAAAGACGTGGTGAAATAGCTGACTACAAGTAAAGTTAATTCATCTGAACAATAAGATATTAATAACACGGCGATTGCAGTGTATGGTGTTCTGGATTCTATAAAATGTAAATGTTGTCATGAACTAAACAGTAATTGTCTGCATGAATGATATAAACCAAAACTTAATTAGACATACGGACTGACGTACCTATAGGCGGACAACGTAACATTATCTGCACATCCCACATTCGTTCAAGTGTATATACACAAAAATATGAGGAAGGCATCAACCAAAATCTGTGGACTTATTAAAATAAGAAACAAATCGTGCTCAGGAATCGTGCATTTACTAATGAAAAGAAAAGAGTGCTCAGGAGTCATGGATTTATGAAATTAATCGTACTTCGTAGATGGGGATTTACGAAATGAAGCGATAATTTTATTCTGGAGTTGCATATATAACAAATCGTACTAAGGAAATTGGTGCATTTAGGAAATAAAGCAAAAATCGTAACCATGATTTATGGCCTTATAAAACGAAGTGACAATCGTATGCTGGATTCGTTGATTTTTTAAATGAAGTGAAAATCTTGTGCAGGAGTTTCATAAGCTATTAATCAGGCTAGTGTCATTACTTGGCAGAAGTAAAAATAAGGAAATATTGCAAGAAAGACTGGCAGAATAAAACACATAAGTTTTAAAGTTTTCAACTTGCATGTCTTGACTTTTTAAGTACCACTTTCATTCCTGTTTATGGAAGCTGATAGCTTTCAATTTAAAAACGTCTTGATGTTCATATAGTGATCAGGTTCTCAAAAAATCCGATTTTAAATAATGTGAAACTGAAAGTCATAAAATCATCTAAGCATACACTCTGCCATTATTTTCCTTTAACCCCAAATACAGTGCAGTAAATAAACTATAGTTAACATCAAATACCTTATAAGACCAATAAGTAGTAAAACACCCCTTGTAATGAAGCAAACTAAAAAAAGATTTATGAAAAAATTCGCAGTTGTTGCGTGCTGATGGTAACGTATTAAAAATTGGAAATGTGTTTAAGGAACACAAATGTGTCACCACAATGCCTAGCGCAAACAGACTAGAGCACATCTCAAATTCGATGGGGAGTGTGGAAAGGGGAATGTGATTTTAAGAGCGGTTTTAAAATGTTGACAAGAACTGCGAAGAAATAAGTTAACGAAATCATTTTCAGATAAATAACAAAGGATGAATATATGTGTGTATGTGGGTTGTACATGTTATCTTTGACTTCTTTAATAATGCATTAACATGTCTCATATATATAGATACATACATACATACATATATATTTATATATATCTATATATATATCTATATCTGTCTGTCTGTCTGTCTGTCTGTCTGTCTGTCTGTCTATCTATCTATCTATCTATCTATCTATCTATCTATCTATCTATCTATCTATCTATCTATCTATCTATCTATCTATCTATCTATCTATATATATATATATATATATATATATATATATATATATATATATATATATATATAAGCGTCAATGAATAAGTTAATGAATGTATCAACAAGTGGTGAATGCAAAGAAAAGTTTAGTTACAAGATATGAATTACTTCAAAGAAAGCACACACCCGTATGTCACTACACAGGCAGAAAACGAGCAAAACATATTTTAATGTCAAGACTACACTGCAGGAGTGACTAAACTTTTTGACGTAGCTTCATCTGAATGTAGCTGTCATGGGTCTCTGGCTGGTTGATCAAGGCAATTGCCTAATATATATCAATATGCAAAGGAAGTATCCGCTGACTTTAAGACAAAGCATAGATCTCATGAATGGGTTGCGAAGTTACCAAGTGTGATATCTGCGATGAATAAGGAAATAACTCGTGCAACGTCTATGAAACAGTCTCATGCGATCACAAAAATATATACCGATAAAACGTGAATCTACTTCTCAACCAGTACTTGGAAATGTTGCAGTTAGATATTTGTATGAACCTGGCGAACTTGCAGGAGGCAGAAAAAAAGCAACTGATCATATTTGGAGTGTGACCACACACAAACTTTCCAGTGTGGTAAGATCCACAGGCAGACCTGCAATCTACAGATTAGATTCAACTTCTCCTCAGCGTGTATGTGTACGCGAGCAATTACAAATAATTTCTGCGGATACGCAATTACCACCAAGCACACTTTTATAAACTTGCAGCCCCCCCCCCTCCGATGTCGATTACACTTTAAACAGGTCGGCATCACATTTCCGCGTGTGTGACCAAGACTTCTATTAATTCTATCAATGGTAAATTGTCTTGGGTTATTGATCGAATGAAACAAAATAACACATTTATAAGCCAATGTAATGCTTATTTATCAGACTAAACAAAACTAGGTACCATTATGAGCTATACTGATGGCGATTCACCGCAGTTTACTCATTTAAGATCTTCGTTGCTAGCGTACGTTTCGATAAGTCTATTATCAATGATAAAGATACTTCCTCGTTATGCTGTCAGAGTCGCGCCATATTTATTTTATATACACAAAAATATAAAGATATATTACAACCGCTACTCGGTAATGCTGAATTGGGAACATGGAGGATAAAATATGAAGATATATTTAGTTATTGTGAATCTGCCGATGTTGAAATTGCGGAGATATACTATAAAAATAATCAAGTATCAAAATCATCTGCACCATCCGTGTACGATCCTGTGGCTATACAAAAGACTGTTTATCTTAATGGATGTGGAGGTTCAGGTAAAACAACACGCGCAGTTAACTTATTTATGAGTTTAGGTATGATTGTTTTAACACCGACGTACAAACTTGCCAGGGAAATAAAACAACGAGGTGTAAAATCGTATACATATCATAGTTTCTTTAGATGGTGCAGAGATGCATGGACTTCATCAGGAATGGGTGAAAAATATATACCCAAGTATATTATCTGGGACGAGATATGTACAGTGTCGCTAGAGATATTACAAATATTTCTTGATTGGCTGTTACTAAAAATACTGTTGTGATTATGTGTGGCGATAATTGTCAACCGCCACCCTTTTTTGGGCAGTCTCCACATGAGTGGCTGAAAACATTTGTAGATTGTTACAAAGAAATATCTGATGACCATAGAGATATTGATAAATCGTTGAAAGAAATCTTACATTTATATACATGCACATGAGTTAACTCTCAGTTCTGTCATCACCACTGAATCTCAACGTATGCGGTTGATATTTTGCACAGTCGTCAAAAAGATCAGTTTTATGTTGGCCTGGCAACATTCCAGATAATAAACGATTTTTACGTGTGAAATGTGGTCATGCCTGATACTGCGAGAATTAATTAACCTGTTACGCCGTCAGAGATATTTACGAAAAAAAGTCTGAAAGAACTGGCGTAGATGTCCAGCGCTATATACTGTTTGGGTTTTCGCCAACCGAAGCATCAAGTGATTTGATATCGATTACGCTCGCAATACACGATTATCTTCCTTGCCATAAGAATCGATTGACACATTATTCGTTTTTCCCTTGTGGAACAAGACAAGCACGTTGTCAATCTATGCGGTAAAATACCAATGATACAACTGTACATTAGAGATCAACATGACATTAATATAAACAATGACGGTGGTGCATGGATATGCTATCGCAATCAACTGCAGGTGTAAGACACATCTATGTTTTTTTCCCCCATGTGAGGCATTCTTGGAAGTTGAGGGAAACCTAGTACAACAAGTACTCCGCCAAAGTCAAAGTGGGAACTGTTAACAACAAAATTAATGGCATTATTCAACAGTGAACGTTAATCCATCGATGGAAAGGGAACTGAATCAATCTTGGACACTGCTGACGAGGCCATTGACGATTCTGCGACTCGCCAGATGCAGCGTTGATTAAAGCGAATAAAGGTGGCCTAACAATAATGTTTGTCAAGGATGTAACTAACAATTCAGATCACTGACCAACTCTCTTTATTCATCACGTTTCTTTCAGGTCGCGTGCTGCTGATCGCTCCGCCGTCTTGACAAGCCCTGGCGTTAGAAACATGTGTTTGTAGAATTTCAAAATGTAAATGAAGATAATAGTCAAGAGCAAGGTAGGACGGTATTTGACACCTTAGAGGTGAATGGATTTTCGTTGCTGTTAAACAATCATGAACCTTCTGATGAAATCCGACTTGACTATGCAGTAGCCACTCCTAATATTGCAAGTGCATATCACAATCTGTGGTCGTATAAGGACATGCATCAAAACATCGACACTTGTCTGCAAATTTCTTAACAAGACTTTCGAGCGTTGTACCCGTTATATTACTTTTCACATTATCATATGGAGTTGTTCAGATGTTACAAATATGCAATTAAATTGCTTGTGTGCTAGACTTATTTTTTTAAAAAAAAATTATTCTTGTTTCATTACATTTTATCATAATGATTATTTTAACGGGATTCGATATATTTTCCAGTAAATTATGTTTGTACAGAACGCAAAAGGTGTTTTATTAGCATTACATTTTGCTCACTCTGGTTCAATGAGTTTGTAAACATCGAGTGATAACAGTTGGTTATTTCCAAGGTCATTTTTTTGGCCCACGTGCTACCCATGTTTCAGCCTGAGAATCTGACTTTTTAGATAGGGCTGTTCTAAGCTATGTGACAAATGGCATTCTTTTATTGCGATGTCCAAGTTGGAAATCACGTAGCCTGTCACGTGAAATACCATGTAATCTAAAATCAGGCTTAAAACAGCCAAATGGTATTAAATTTAGTCATAAAATAATACCTTTAGGAGGTCAGAGGTGTTTTGTTGTTGCCATTTTTTTAGTTATTTGTTATTTAAGAGTAATTTATATTCCTGGAAAATAAGTGCTTCGCCAACAAAGTCTTGGACAAAGCCATTCAGTGGAAATTATTTGGAATTCTATTGCCGGAATATTATTCTTGATTAACAATATTTGACGAGGATCTGTTACCATCTGACGTCATCGCCTTCCATATTGAAACTTAATCTAGATTCGAACCTTGATTATATTAGAACTGTTTAGTGATAGAACTTGTAGTTCTCAATTCCTAGAGTAAATTTTGGTTTATTTTCACAAATCGATTTCCTATTTCATACTTTTACTGTATTTACTAGAAAAAAAATATTTTTGTTAAAATTTACAAAGCTTGTTGGCTTTACTCACTCTTTTCTTTGTTACATTTGTTACATGAAATTGAGCTCGAAGCACTCAACGTTTATCCTCTAGGTTACTTAACCGTCTTTAAAGTTTGTGTTTAAAATTATTATTATTATTATTATTATTATTATTATTATTATTATTATTATTATTATTATTATTATTATTATTATTATTATTATTATTATTAAATAATGGAATATGACAGCGGAAAATTGATTGCATTGATTGGATCAACGACGAACTCAAACACAACACTGGAGGCTTGGGCAATACATTCTGGAACTCAAAAATAATGACATGTTGAACTTGATCAAAATATCTTGGATTTTATACAATCGCTTTAAAGTTATCCATTGTTCTACCGCTATAGATGCACATCGAGAATAACGTCTGTGTTCCGTGTGTCTTTTCCCCCTTGGAATTGCTAATTAAACAAAAAGAGAATGTCATAGATCTTATCCCAACTTGTGCATGCATGCAACAAAATTTACTTCCATTTTTTTCTCGGTCAATTTGAATTGCTAATTAATAAGAACTTTATCTAACACGCGCGCAAGTCTGCAATGGACTCTGTTACTAATTTAACATGTCAGGACCACTGAAAAGACATTTATTGTAGAGACTAATCATTCAATCCACGCCCAAAAAACATCATTTGCTTTCTGTTGAGTCGTTGTCTTTCATTTTACGAAATAAAACAACTTAAAGTGGGGGTAATCTATAATTGCTTCGCCTAAAGGAATGAAATATGACACTGTACATTAAGTCCGGAGATAAGCAATGTATTATACATATGTTTAGAATCAATTAATACCTACCTAATTAACTTATTTGCTTACTAAGTAAGTGAACAACCAAGTAGTTAAGAATTTCATTAAATAGTGAAAACAAAAGAAATGTTCATTTTAGGGTTGAATGGCATGGAAAGTATCTTTATGGCTCTTCTAACTTTGGCATGGCAAGTGGGTGCACTGCGTGTATTCCAAAGAGTAATCACCATGGCAATCGTGATGGAAATCCTTGGAATTTTAAAGCATATGTCAAAAATACTTTAAGGAGCGAATATTCGCGATATTTATTGTTTATGGAAGGATCAAATCAACTTTCATTTTCAAAAACATAACGCAGTTTTATTTCTTCTTTTCTAAGGTGTAGAAAAATGTAAGTTTGATGAGGCAGATACCATCGCTTGATAACTCGTCCGAGATGTATTTCCATTCAACTTTCTAATTCAATGGTGCTTCTTCAAGTGTACCTAGGTAACATTGCTAGTATTACGATACAAGACTTGTATACTGACAATGTCACCTTGTCTGTTAATCACTGTATCAAGAAAAAATTCAGAAGCGCGACTAATCCATCTGTTGCTTTCAAGCCATGTATGAATACCATCCTCCAAACGTACAAAACCACGCATGAATTCTATCATCCTAACATAACAAAACCAATCGTGAATACCACCCTCCTAACATAACAAGCAACGCATGAATACCATCCTCCTAACATAACAAGCAACGCGTGAATACCATTCTCCTAACATACCAAACCACGCGTGAATAATATACTCCTAACATAAAAAAACATGCGTGAATACCAACCTCCTAACATGACAAATAACGTGTGAATACCATCCTTCTAATATACCAAGCAACGTGTGAATACCATCCTTCTAACATACCAAACCACGCGTGAATAATATCCTAACATAATAAAACCACGCGTGAATACCTTCCTCCTAACAAAACAAGCAACGTGTGAATATCATCCCCCTAGCAAATCAAGCATCCTTCTAACATACCAAACCACGCGTGAATACCATCCTCCTAGCATAACAAGCAATGCGTGAATACCATATTCTTAACATAACAAGCAACGCGTGAATACCATCTTCCTAACATACCAAACCATGCGTGAATACTATCTTCCAAACATAGCAAGCAACGCGTGAATACCATCTTCCAAACATAACAAGCAACGCGTGAATACCATCTTCCTAACATATCAAACTATGCGTGAATACCATCCTCCTAAGATAAAAAGAAACGCGTGAATATCATCTTTCTAACATACCAATCACGCATGAATATAATTACAAAGATCATTTGTGCCAAAGAACAAGTTTTGATGTTTGGTTTTGGTTTGTTGCTTTAAGGCACAGCGATACAAGTACGTTATTTAGTGCCGTGGTAGTTTGAGTAAAATAGCTTGTTCAAGGACACACAATAGTAGCTGAACCAGGCTGGTCTTATGATAGGATTCTAACCTGCACCCTTTCGGTCTTGAGTCCAGACTTTGCCAACTTATCGTATCTTGATTAAACTCATATTGATTGTTTTAAACTGCATTGCAGGGTTTTAAATCCGCATTTTATTTGCTACATGTTGGTTTTGTGTTTGCCTTTCCTCTTTTCCAGACATAATTTAATGCCATTTACTAGAGATGTGAATTTAAAAATAAAGATTAATATCAGGTTACTTTCTGTCCGCAGTTTTGTTCATTTGGGCTTTTGGTAATTAAAGACCAAAGTGTATTAAAGTTTTACTATATACAAAAAAGAAGCAAAAGCATTTGTCAAGTAAATAATAGTAATTGGCCATGTTTTTGTGTCACATGGCTGCAAAAACTGACATCATAAGAGACGCCACCAATGTCTCCTAAAATAGAATTAAATGGATAATGTTTTGTCAATAGTGTGCTATTGCAAATTCATTTGTTAAATCATATTGTGCACCATATTAAAGACACTCTATAAAAGACCAATACAAATTGTTTTTAGGCAACCACGTGGAATGGATGTGAACACTTTTTTTTACGTTAGATGAATAAATTGCATTTCGGAACCGAACACTTAATGATTGCGACTGAAATAAAGCATTTACAGTACTTATTTGTTGTCGTGGCCTAAGTGGTTAGAGCGCGGAAAGCGTTGGAACCCCGGCCGAGTCATAGCAAAGACTTACAAAAATCATACTAACAGCTGCCTCGTTAGGCGCTCAGCATTAAGAGGTTAGTGTTAGGACTGGTCGGCCTGGTGTCAGGATAATGTTACTGAGTGGGACATGATGCTACATATTTGCGGCATAATGACCCAATGCTAGACATAACTATAAACTGCCACACAGCTGACATAGTAGCAATATAACTGAAAACGTGTTAAAGCTATGCAAAAAATCCAAATCACACACACACGCACACACACTGTTCTAAATTCACACCAATCTGCGAACCTTAGTCTTTGAGGAACTTGTGTTCACTACATGAGTTTTGTGCAGTCTTTTAGGAACTTGTGTTCACAACATGACAGTATATGACAGTTTTGTACAGCCTCTGAGGAACTCGTGTTCACTACGTGAAAGTATATGTCAGCTTTGTACATGAGATTCTTAGTTGTTCAAGCAGTACTCACATTATCAATATTTACATAAGAGCAGACAAAGAGTAATGTCTTGAAAATTTTACTTCGAAAGAAATAAGAGAATTACTGATATGATGTAATAATACTTTTCTTGACAAACTGACGACTAATAGATCGATGTGCTATACTGACCACACAAAAAGGAAAATAATTATCCCACTCATTAGCATAACTCTTATTTTGTACAAGAACACTCCCAATGTCAGGGTCATTTAAGTTATTGTGAAATATAATTAAATGGACGAAAAGTAGCAAGTTATACATACTGAAACTATACCATTTATGATGTGCCAACCACACGGGTTTATGCCGAGAAATTGAGTAATTTTGAAGAAATATTGACAACAATTTGGTACTGTTGCAAGGGACGATCAAAATTAAAGAGAGAGAGGTCCCGCTGGGTTCAGGTTCACATACGGACGCATCACCCATCTCATCCTCACCCAATCCTCATGACATCATCGCTTGATCAATATCATAACCATTACCTTCAAAACAATTCATCAACATTCAAAATTTGTATAAAAGAATAGAATACATTGCATAGAAGATAAAGGCGCAATTTTTCATCTAACCTCTATGGAGACATTTCCTTGTCAATCCCGGTGACTCATCTGGATGTGTATAGAAATGTCCCAATTACTAAAAGCCCACCGCTGATTTGTTGTTTGTGCATACATAAACACTCTTTTCTTGAAATTATAAATATGTTTATCGTGTTATATTATAGGCAAAACTTTTTTGTTTGACTCGTATTGTGCAGTACACCGAAGAAGCTCCACAATTTGAAGAAGCCACAACAGAGGATGGCCTCTGAAAAATTCAGGAAAAGATCATACAGGAATGCATATCAGAACTGCACTCCTCATGACTACGACTGACGAGAAGTAGGTGATGTAACAGGACATGAAATAATCACCATACTCTAGCAGAAACCTTAAACCATTCCGATGCATCGATTTGAACACCTCGAGTGATCCTAATATATTTTTGATTTTGGTAGCTTATGCCAAGATGTAATGGCGGTGGGGTGGTATCCACCGTGATGAATATTAAGAAAACCCACGAGTTATTCTGATTGGTGATTGAGCGATCATTCAGACTTAAGGAAGTCCTTGGTTGTAGCACCTATATGGACCCTCACATTTCTTCCTTATGATATCACAAGATCAAAATAATTTCTATTCAGTATCGACGTATTCGTAATCAAAATCAACGTGTGAGTAAATAAAGCTGGAAAAGGATCCTTTTCTATCGCGGTATAAACACTCTTCATTTGAAACTGGATAACGTACGGGATATATACACACACGCACACAAGCATCAAATGGTCATTAGAGATTTTGTTGACCGTTCAAAATGCCCATTTAAGACTTTATTTTGATCGTACATACCTAATAAGTAAGTTTTTTATTTTTTTTTTAAAATAAATCTCTCAGGACAAAGTTTCCGATGTACTGGGCCTTACCATGAATGTATTACGTTTTTCTTCAATCTAAAAAAGGAACTTTTACGGCAAGTAAGATATTTAGACAGGATGAAGAAAATTAGAACTTAAAAGCGAAAGATGTATCCAAAAAATGTTGAAGAACTGACCAGTATTCTTATTTAGTTTTCGATAATATAACATACTTCCAAAATAAATGCATTTTCATATATAGATAACTATTCGTCTCAAGTATGACGAGCACCCATATTGAGGTTTATGAAATATAACCAAATGATAAAAAGAAGAAAAACCAAAGTCTTTAAGGAATTCTTTGTAACTGTGACCTTAACTGCATGGTAAAAGTACAAGCGGGTATGTCGCCAAATGAAGTATCCTTGCTTTATAACGATTCATTCCATGTATGCGGTAAACCCATCAAGATATTCAGGAAATATATGAAAAACATTACCCATAACCTTAACACAATTTGATATGACTGTGATCTTGACCATAGGTTACAAACAAGCGAGAGGAATATGTTGTTGATATTCCCCCGTTACTATTGTCCTTTCAAAACCAAATGTTAAATATGTGTTACAACTGTGATCATATTTTGTGTTAGAAATATTTGACCTCGTAAATATCTATGTCACAATTTACTGACGATTGTCTTGACTTTTTGCACAAGTTAATGTTCTTACTGCATAGAATAATAAATCAAAGAAACAAGTTGACTGTTTATTAATCAAGTGGTTTTATTATTACTGAGACCTATGACATTATCACTTTCCGCCTTTCGATCAAAAGGAAATAAGATTAAACAAGTATATTTAACTTTTTTGGTCGAGTGGTATATGGCACTAGTTTTTACAGACCACTCACACATCTCACCTCTGTCCCTGTCAGTTTGAATCTAAGCTCCACTATCGTGGTTATGTGATAAAGCTTTCCTATTCATGCTATGTGATTTATTTCTAATTTCCTGGTTCTTCTTTCACGAATGTATTCTGGCGGTCATGTACTAAAAATGGCTTTAAACCTCACAAAACAAAACCAATGTATTTATCTGTCTCATTGCTATGACTTAATGGATAAAGTCAGGTAGGTACAAAATGTGCTCATATGCCAACGTAATTAAAATGCTTGTACGTCTGACCTTTAAACCCTCTTCGGAGTACACGAAGAAAGAAAAAAATGTCCGTCATGCACATGGCAATCATAGGAACAAGTAAATTAACAGTTGGCTAAAATTCACCAATGATTTGGGAACATATATAGTAATAGTCAGACGAACTGGCGAATAAAAGAACAGACGGTATAATTGATACCAATAGTTGAACAAATCATAGCTGCTAAAACAGGAAAACCAACTGAGATAAAAACTTTTCTCCGGTGTCTTGGTACACTAATGTTGTGAAAACAATACTGTGCAACAGTGGCACTGAAGGTGCAGCTATGCATATCAGCTTGGTTTCTAGTTTTTCATTTACCCACTTTCTGTCTGAGCCATTCTGCTTTGTTCAAATAATTTGACCATTTGTTTCAATCGTCTGAGATTTCAGGTTAATGCAGAAAAAAATCAAGTGATCTGATTGCCCATGGTGTAGGATGGTAACTATTGGTAATGACAGTGCAATAACGTAAGATTGACTAGCTTCAAATCATTTCCATAAGGGGTTGATTTCTATATAAACATGTAGGATAAATTGCTTAACATGTACTTCGTATATTATAAGTTTCAAATAAAGCAAGCTTATATGTATAGAATTGGACAACACCATCTTAAAGCGACGAGTTCGCTTTGTTTTATGGCCACAACAATTTAATAAAATGCACCCTTTCATTATGTAGAAATAACTTTAGAGCTGATTCAGTTAGATTGGTACTCTACTCTACTAAGGTACTAACCACTGAATGAAATGCTTTAATTTATGTGACTTTTGGCGAAATCAGGATCTATTCTAGATTCATCGTGTCGAGTCATGATCATAGGCTAGTGCCTAAAGCTGTGCCAAAAATAAAACAATACAGGCTCTTGTTTTCAATTGTGTGGTTAAAGCTTATAAATATTCACCTAGCATTAATAAAAGAACGGTCCACTGACGATAATGCGTGAACTAATAGCTATACATTTCTGAATAAATACGTAACTGTCATCCATTTTCTTGCCTTGCTTTTTTTCCACAAAAGTGTTTTTCAGTCTCTGGAAATGATACCTTATTCTATCGATAGTATCTAGCAACAATGTTATAGAGCGGCTACATTGCATTTAACAAATGTGACACTGTCCCTTTTACAAAATCTTTGCTTATTCAGATAATTTGGATCATCAAGAATCATCAATAAAACAAGAAACATTCATTCAGTTTATAACATAATACATTTTCTTTGTAATTGTTTTATAGCATTGACGTTGCGATTGGGAAAGCAAAACCATCAACGACCAGTCACATAGGAATTTTATTGAAAATTAGTGTCCGTTTGTGTATGTTCACAATTTAATGTTTAATTACATTATATACTATTGCAATACACAGGCCTCCATTGATGATCACGTGGACATACACATCATACAGATGTGCAAGCTTTTACAATGTGGCACTGTCTACCCACTTCTTTGTGCTTACATGCACCAGTATGATCGCGATACTGACGAGAGCAAAATATATCAACTCCCACATGACTGCCTAATCTCTTCTTATCTTCGTTTACAGATGAAATGTTTGAAGATGGTTAAAGTTGACCCATCCCCTAAAGACTGGATTGAGGGTAGTCTGATTTACAAATAGAAATGCTCTCTAGGCTACAGTATCAGACCCTGTTAACGTGCATAATTTATTCAATAATCTATGTGCTTGATTTTGCCTTATTTGAGTAATCATTCCACCTAATAAGTCTTATTTCTATTAATTTTGAACGAATTTTTGTTGTTTTTATTTTTTCTATTGTTTGTCGTTTTTCGTCGAATAAAGTTCTTACGGATTTACCAGAAGAAATGGATCTAGGCGCACACGTTTCAATATTGTGCATAATGTGTTCCACTAATTTTTATTTTATCTCCGCTTTATTCTTCTACTGAATGATAACCCCTCTTTCTGGAAACTCTATACCTTCTCTAACAATTAAATTCTCAAGATTCATTTTATCGAGCAAACAAAGCAACGACATTATTTTACCTCTTCGAAAGTCTGAGCTTGAATAGCTTTGCAAGGAACATCGATACTTCTCCTACCATGTTTTCATATTCATTGTAATGTGTCCTTTCTGATTTACAGAAAAACTAGATTTTTGTTTGCGTTGAGCTAACAAGTCCTTTTCGGTTTTAAACTCTACTGAAAACATTCGGCCATGTCTCTGGCATTTAATATTAGAGTTTGCCTTCAACGATAGAAACCAAGGTTGCACTAAGTAGTTGTTTTGTGTGTTGTTGTAAAGGAAACACAGAACGTATTGAACTTCTTTGTCATCAAAAAGGTGACTGTAGGTACTCTAAGAATAGAACTTACGGATGTATTGCCCCAAGTATAGAAGACCACAAGTTTTCACAACTTATCTGGGTTTATCTCCCTTACACGTTCTTATATATATATATATATATATATATATATATATATATATATATATATATATATATATATATATATATATATATATATATATATATATATATATATATATATATAAGAAGCGGAAATAAACGAATATATATGAAAGTACCGCAAAAACGACAAAGGAAAAGAAAGCATGTTACAAGACTAAATAGTTCCTTAGAAACAAAATAGAAAAGAATAGGAAGTAGAGAAAGGAAAAGAATTAACAAGATGAATGGTTAACATGAAACGACGGCCAGAATGACTCGGAGAGCATGCAGTATACATATATAAAAGAGATCAGTCGTAGTCTAGGCGTTTTAAAAAATATATATTCAAGTTTATCACAGGATGAATTCATCATCGGTGAAAAAATGAAAAGTGCTGCCATTTAAATATCCAAAAATAGTGATACTATATAACTGTTTGAAACAATTTAATTGTTGTTTGTTAAGAAAACAAAATTAAAGTTTCAAACTGGAAGCTACATGAACAATAGGGATTGTGTATTAGGTTCCCTCAACATATATCGGCTATTAAACTGCATGAATCGTATCTCAGTTTGTTCAGGTCTAGAGTAAAATATTTCAATACTAGGTCGATTTTTATTCTTGAACACACCAAAAGCGATGATTCACGATATTCCAATGAGAAAAATGTCAACATTTAACTGTATTCGCTTGGTGAGTGTGCATATGTATGCGTGCGTGCGTGTGTGTGTGATTCCATAAGGGTATATACGTCATTTAGTAACCGGAATGTTTCGTATAAACATTTTTACAGATGCTATTGTATTTTTTGTTAACATTAATTGAATTTAAAAGAAAAGAATTACTAACGTTCATACTTATGCATTATTATCATTAAAATTTAAAAAAGCCAAATTTTCAAAACGCTGCAAGAACAAAAAACAAGAAAATCAGAAAAATATATAACGAGTCTAAATGTCTAAATTGGATCTTAAAATAAAAGTTTGTGTACAAAAGTATTACAGTGCATACAAACAGAAGTATATGAACTATTAGAAATATTATGAATAGTGTTAAAGAGACGTAAGAATAAAACAGAAAATCCTTATGTATAGATGTTAGGCAGCAAGAAATGCATTTACAAAGCGCCCAGTCAGATTAATTACTGCTTCATTAGAAACAAAAATACAAACAGAAGGAAATACATTAGTAAAATATCGTTTACTTTTGGCTGTTCTCCCGCTGTGAAACTATTGTCATTACAGAGTGTGCATGACTTAAAAATAGTAGAAGAATTGTTAGAGGACACATGAGCGTTATCTTTATTAAATTATATTTATTAGATAAGGTATTTTTGGGATGCTTTAATTTATTTAAAGTAAAAAATAGTACTTTCTTAATTTTAAGTTTTTTCTCAGCTTTACACAAAAAGGTTTAGTATAATGTCTACACAGCGCGTTACCATGAGAACAGAACCGTGTGTCCGATTATATATATATATATATATATATATATATATATATATATATATATATATATATATATATATATATATATATATATAGTACAGAAAACACTGTGCCCAATAAAAATACTTTTCATATCAGGTCTCGTTTTTCCCTTTCTAGGCATGCTGAGTTAAGATGGTAGAAGTTATCGAACCTAAACCAAAACAACAATTAGGCATGCTTCACATATTTCATCTCATCCGCTTCTTCCCCAGTATTCTCAAGGTGTACGTGGATTTCGTAGTATGTATGACACTTTATAAATTTTCTGGGCATATATGGGTTTCATAGTACATAGGACACTGTAAATTTTCAAGGCATATATGGATTTCATAATACACATCTAAATTTAGAAGATTTCAAAGCATACATGGATTTCAATGTTGGATAGGACACTATAATCTCACAAGGCATACATGGATTTCATAGTTTTAAAAAATATTGTAGTTAAATTTATCCAGTGACCAGAATTACTTTGGCAAAGAAAGCCGAAAACATGAGTCATTTAGACTTAGCTGATTGGCATTTTTGACTCTATTATATACTGAAATTTAGAAACTCATTTTGATTTGATTAATTGAACAGGTGGCTAACAACTTATTTGATTATTTGTATGTCGATTAGTATAACTAAGACTGAATTTGAAAAATGAAGTTCAAGGGATTTCACATGTTTGCGCCTCCCGCCGAGTCCCTTTGCTACTTTCTTTGCTCGAGTTACTGTAAACGACAGAGATGTGGAACGATTTACACACATCTAAACATCATGGGAGCTCATAGTCGTTACCATTTGCGACTGGCGTCTCATACTGCTTTGATTGCCATCTGGAACCGCGGTAGGTTGGACTGCACACTAAATTTTACTTTAGTGTGTGTTGGGTACATTCTCACTCTAGTATAAGCCTCAGAGCTGGTTGGTGCTGTGGCGTATTGGCATGTGAATGCATGACGAAACATGCTCCATGGGATGACTGGAGACCCATACGTGGATGAAGAAAAATAGTCCGGTAACACCTGCATGCCAACGAGTCTCCTCTTATACTGAAGTGTGTTCTGTTGAGATTAAAAGATATGCACTTTACCCTTCAGTATTAAGTCAATTCACCAGCTAGTGTATACAATCAGGTCGTTCGAGACTTAGTTGTTTCTCGACCCTTAGTTGTCCCTCGACCTGATGGCACAATTATCAGCACTATTTGAGTGCATAAACGCCTGGGAAATGAGCCTAATTCCCTCCTCCATAAATAATTAACAGCCTGCTGTGTAGGCATTAAAAAAATCCGTTCATTCACGACTGTGCGAAAACGACTATAACTGAAAGATATCTTTCTCTATCATGCCGCAGACATGTAGCGCCGCAGACATGTAGCATGATGACATACTATTCTGACACCAGGCCAACCAGTCCTAACACTATCCTCTTAATGCTGAGCGAAAAGCAAGGCAGCAGTTAGTACCAATTTTGTAAGTCTTTGGTATGACTCGGCCAGTAATCGAAACCAATACATCCCGTATTTGAGGCGGACGCTTTAACCACCAAGCCACCGGAGCGGTCAGGCATTACATACTAAGAAATCCAATCGATTTTGCTGGAACAAAGCACAAAAATACCTGTTTGATCCTGGCTAGCGAAGATGGGTTAATTTTAAGAAACACCCCCCCCCAAAAAAAAACCAAACACCCACGTATATCTTTGGCACTTATAATATAACTTATAGATTGGAGAGTTGAGAGATAGATGTCTCTTGAGACGTGACGAGACCATGAGACGCGATGTTATTATAATTGTCAGTGCCAGAAGAAATTTACAATAGCATAACTCTGGATGGGACAACAGACAGTCCATACTCTGGATGGGACAACAGACAGTCCATACTCTGGATGGGACAACAGACAGTCCATACTCTGGATGGGACAACAGACAGTCCATCCCACGTTAAATACAAGCGGATGCTCATACTTTTTACAAAAGGGTCTTCCGCCTCAGATGCGAGAGGTCACGGGTTGAACTCTGGCCGAGTCTTACGAAATATTTCTAAAATGGTACTAATAATTGCCTCGCTTGGCGCTCAGCATTAAGAGGTTAGAGTTAGGACTGGTCAGCCTAGTGTCAGAATAATGTGACTGGGTGTGATATTACTGGGTGTGATAAAGTGACTGTGCTAGATATTACTAAAAAACTGCCACACTGCAGATATCTTAGTGATTCGACTAAAAATTGTTAATCCTACCTTAAAAAAATACAAATCACAAACACACACACATTAAAAAATTGCATTATTGCCTTCAAAAGTTCAATTTATATATATATATATATATATATATATATATATATATATATATATATATATATATATATATATATATATATATATATATATATATATAACCTGAAAACAAAGTATTTACTTTTATTTTGATATCTTGTACATATATTTAATTTTCCTACTGACACAACGGCATATAAACCCGTTTCATTGCATCGATCATAAAGTTGTAATGTATGGGCTATTTTTTTTTCAGGACATTTTCTCTTCTCCTGAAGGTTAAGTAAGTCTTCATATATTGCAAATCACAGTGCTATGATTATTTCGTAGCAGTTAAAAAAAGAGACTCCGCTGTCACAAATAAGGGTTTCAATAAAGTTACTTCTGATTCTCATGTCATTGTAGTATATTTAAGATAATAAAAGCACCTATTTCATGTTCTATAATAATCTCATTAAAATCACATTTGCAGAATTGGACTATCTCCCTTTGTGTAAAAGCTTGTCTCCCATGTTCAGAGTATAAAGCGACCTTGTCAATTTACCTTAACTATCCTCTGGTTTTTATTGTTGACACAGGTTTCTGGTTTTGACCGAACCATAAAAATTAAATTTAGAATATGACGAGATAGGTAAATATCATTTTGGAGTTTTACATTTTTAACTCTTTCAAGGAATACAGATACAAAATTATCAATATAAGGGTAGATTACCGCCATAATTCGATGCGTGCATATAATTCCATGCATGATGTTCATGTTAGCATCTGCTATATATTGTAGTTTGTTTTAATCTATTTTACATTTTCTGGGTGTGTAGGATGTGCAGTCTAGATTGCATCTTTACGCCTCACAATATTTATTACTGAAATTTTTAAGTGTGCCATTAGAATATGGCTATTTATATTCCATGGGAGCAATTCTCTGTGTATTATGCGTTAACATTTTGAATTGTGTTCTTCCAATTTTCCCTCTCCTCTAGACAGATTGTTTTGAATAGCACGTTGTTCTGCATCACACTAATATAACGTTCATATACCTGAGTTTACTCTGAAGCGCAAAAGTTGGCTGTTAGCCTGACCCAAATATATTAATGACCCCTATAGGAAGCCATAATATCAAAATCAAAACAGCAACGCCGGTCAGGTCTAAATACACGGTCACGGAGGAATGAACTACAGATCAGGATTGCCTATCTCGACAGCAATGTAATATTTGATGAAAAATAGAACAATGGCTTTGTTATTCCACATTATGTTGTTGCTTTATTTATAATGCTAAATAAATTCTTCTCGTACACGTGATGCATTGTGAAGAAACTACTCTTCACTTTCACCGTTCATCAGTAATTCATCAGTTAGAGCGTCCGCCTCGGATGCGAGAGGTTTCGCGTTTGAACCCCGGTCTAGTCATATCAAAGACATAAAAATGTCACTAGCAGATGCCTCGCTAGGCGCTCAGCATTAACATGTTAAAGTTATGACCGGTTGGCCTGACGTCAGAATAATGTGCCTGGGTGGGACATGATGCTACCTGTTACAAGATAACACCAGTGCTAGACATAACTATAAATTGCCACACTGCCGACATCTTAGCGATTTTACTACAATTGTTAAAGATACATTAAAATCCCCGAAAGACAAAATACACATTTTCCTGCAAAATCTTCGATTTTCTTTAATGACCATCGCCGTGACACCTTTGGGCATGGTCACGTGCGCGGTTGTTAGGTCTGGTTGACAGAACGACCATAGGCGTAGTCCATATCTGAAGACTAAATGTCGAAATAATTATATCTCTCCTTTTATAAATATAAAAAGCTTCCGAAATACTTCTGTTATTGACTATACTGTTGTTTCTAGCAATGCTGCTGTGAAACAAAAAAATAAATTCATATATTCTCCATTACGCTAACATCTTTCAACTTTCATTGTACTGTATTGCAACTTCTATAATGTTGTGTATTTTACCCTTATTATTATTAAGTGCATTGTCAAAATGCCGACGTGTGTACTGTTAAAAATTATATGCATATGGCATTTGAAAATATTGCAGTATTTGAGTATTACGCATATCAAATTTTAAAATACGTACTGGCTGATCTAAAGATGCAATCTATAATGTTCATCTTACACCAAGCAAATAAAATATACAGCGTATACTAATAGAAAATACATGCATGAAATTATGGCAGTAAACTCCATACAGATGTCACTTTAATAAAGCTACACAAAGTGAAATCTATCCGTACACAAGGGATTTCAATACAAGTAACCCATGATCCTCTACCGATACTATATAATCTCGTCAACATCTCATAATTTATCTAAATATATCTATCAACATTCATCTCCAAAATATACATAACCAGTACAGTACATATGCGTGTATGGGTCAGTCCAACTGCACACAACACAGACCCTGCTCTACCGTCGCATAATGCACCGGTAGTTTGGATCTATGTTGTTTGTTCTACTAACCTAGATATGCATGCGCATAATGCGACTGCAAACCTGGACCTTTGCAGCTGGATGTGACTTACTAGCGAGAATCTAACAGTATTTCATATATCAGCTGTAGCATTTTTTCTTTAACGGAATTCTTCCAAATTCACCAGAACTGCAGAATATAGAGTTGATACATTTACATTTCAAATTCAAAATTGTATTTGAACCAACTTTATACCTTCTCAATGTTTTATATTCACAAATTTCTGAACGATACGTAATAATAGGTACTACCATGTAATCAACAGATACTAAGCTGTCACAAGCTGCATAAAAATCATTATAATTTTCGTTATTTAGTACACTTGAATTGTTCTGTAGGTCTAATCATAATACGTATCTTTATTCTATGATAATGCACTGATAAAACATAATTCAATATATTTTAATTAGAAATAATTTCTCTGTTTGCATTCTTGTAAAATCATTTTTCTTTTTCTGTCAGCTGTCTTCAGTTTTCCAATACCATATTTTTTTTTATCTTGCTTAAGACAGCTTTTATGCTATTTATCAACTCCAAAATGATCTTGTTATTGTATTTGTTTCTGAAAATTTGTAAAAGTCTGCTAGTTTTGGCATGCTCTCTGTAAAAAAAATAACTGCAATAAATCTGACACTTGGTCCTATTTTTGTTTGTTTTGCGATTTGTTGTATTTCAATACATTCATTTAAAATATCACAAAAAAACATACAGCCTTGCTCTTTGCGAATTCTTTTACAATATAAACATTATGTTAAGTTACTCTGATACAGAACATCGTTGTAAATATACAGCACTTTCAACAATTTTAACTTACAGTGACTATTGGCCATGTATAAATAAAATCGCTTGTTGGACAAGTCATAAAAATCAATACGAATACAGTTCATTCTACTATTTTGTTTACTCAGGTACTGGGTATAAGATAAAACAGTAGGGGTAAAACCAGTAGGTTAAACCTGCTTGTTATTCTTTGAATAATGCTCATATTCTACTAATCAAACAAGAAAAAGTATTTAAACAAGACACCACTACCCCACCCCACCCCACCTCACCAACCCATCCCGGTATCTTTGTAAAAAAAAAACAACAAACCTCATGACATTTAAGAGTCAAACACTTCGGTTATTGCTAGAGTCCTGAACATCTTTTTAATGTACATAATATATGTACATTATTTCTTGACGTCATTTCTTTGTGAATTCTCCATTCTAAATAATAGCATAAAAATCGTTAAATAATAGTATATGCTTATCGGGAAAGAATTTGTATATATTGTATCTGTGACACCATCAATACATGGATTTTTTTCCATTTATCAATTGTGGAAAAAGCATGCATAATTTCATTTTCTTATAATAGATCAACGCATACATTTGAAAAGTCAGCAGAATCTGCTTATGCCTGAAATTTTTTATTATCAAAGTTAGCAGACTTGATTAACTTCCGAAAATAATAAGACCATTATTTATTGCAATATACTATTTAAAGTTTTTATATTGGTTTTAGTAAAGTCTCTTTTTTATTCCGTACGTCGTTATTATATTTTCTGGATAAAGTTTAATCAACCTTCTTGATATTTATTAACCTTTGCCCTAAAGTTTAATTTTTGCATCTTAATATTTTACTCAATCAAATACCGAATAGCTTTTTCTAAATTTATGCGTCTGTTTCTGCTTTCAACTTGCATCAATTGTCATGGCACCCATCAGGTTTGCCTATAAGTCGTTTTCTAACTCCTTCATACATGTTACTGAAGAGTTTAAAACCTTGCATGAAATATCTGCAGCCTTTATTGTGTCTCGTTCTAACTACATACAAAATGCATCCCCATTTCTTCAAAATATCAAAGCGTTTGTCTAAATGCTTCATTATATGCATGGGGTCCATCTATATCACAATCTGTATGTAATAGTTATATTTAAATCTACCCCGATTCTCTCTCATTATATTTAAGTTATTTTAAAAAGAAAATTGTCCATGTGAACATTTGTATCTGACTCCTGTTTTATTCGTCTTTTTCAGTTTATCTCTTTATTTATTTTGTCATGTCTTTACATTTTTCTCCTAGCTATAACTTTTATACATTAATCGAACTAAATTTAGTACTTTTGAAGGGTTAATTTAGATATGATTATTGTTCCCAAAAGTTTTTTTTCATATATTTATAATTTCTTGACTGTAACCGTCAGTGTACTTCTTTATTTTTGGGGGTGTGGTGTGGGGAGGGAGAGTGGACGTGGAAGGGAAAATAATTTTCACCTGCTAATTAAAAATATCAGACACATGTAAAGTTTGGCAAAGCTGCCACCATCCACAGATTCTTTATTCAAAGCCCGAGCAGTTAACCCGATTTAGTAAAAATATAAATAGGATCGATTGTAGTGTTTGTTACGATATCCTGTGAAGCTGACTTACGCAGATTCTTCGAAAACTGAAAACAATGGACTCTGAATTAACGGATAAAAATCAATGTAAATGAAGCGATGTACGGTTTTCAATTAGTTTATTATTCAAAGTTGTGAGTTTAAGTCCCTCAAAAAATTCAGTATGATGCAATTATACCCCTCAACACAGGTACAATTCGAGGAAGCATGTAGCAAATTATACTTAATAACACCGGCGAAATTCCAGCACGATAAATTCTTAATATTCTAAATTGTGTACAAAGAGGACACGTCATAATAAATAACATTAGAAGCTGACAAAGGAACAGCCTATTAAAATACATGAGCCACGATACAGATGTCGCCAGCAGTGAAACCATCCGTCAGTTACTACATAATTATGGAAGAAGCATGTACAAAATTGTTTTAAGAGGAAAATATGTCGTCTCTGTTTCCAATTGATCCAACATGTTCCGATTTTCAACCCCCGAGAAGCATAAATTGCCTGAGGTGGATGATTCATACCTGTAAACACCGACCTACAGGTAGGCCCACATTATCACAATTCCGTACTTTGCCTGTACAAATAGTTTCTATAGTCGTCTGCATCAGAATGCAGAAGCAAGAAATGCGTTTGAAGTCAGGTTCATGTACCAGAGAAACGCGCGCAAACGATCTCTTGTAGAAAACTAGCAAGTATGTGTGTGTGTGTGTGTGTGTGTGTGTGTGTGTGTGAGAGAGAGAGAGAGAGAGAGAGAGAGAGAGAGAGAGAGAGAGAGAGAGAGAGAGAGAGAGAGAGAGAGAGATCTATTACTATTTAAAAGTAGTCGACACATTCAGATTTCTGTATGAAATGTGGTGTATCAATGTTTCTT
This sequence comes from Potamilus streckersoni, assembly GCA_016746295.1. Taxonomy (NCBI): domain Eukaryota; kingdom Metazoa; phylum Mollusca; class Bivalvia; order Unionida; family Unionidae; genus Potamilus; species Potamilus streckersoni. Next base: position 405,744 of record JAEAOA010001691.1, read on the forward strand.
TTTTCTTTTTCAGAATGTCACCCAAAAGTTCTGACCGTAACGGACTTAAAAACACAGCAATGTGAAGGTCAGTATGTAAGAGGGTCTCTGACAAGTAAATGATTATAGCCGTAAACCTCATTTTCATGTTATCAGTGTATACGCCATGATAATAAGTATTTGGATGCCATCAAGTGTATACGCTTTGATAAGAAGTATTTTAATGCCATCAAGTGTATACGCCATGATAAGTATTTTGATGCCATCAAGTGTATACGCCATGATAATAAGTATTTGGATGCCATCAATTGTATACGCCATGAAAATAAGTATTTGGATACCATCAAGTGTATACGCCATGATAATAAGTATTTGGATGCCATCAAGTGTATACGCCATGATAATAAGTATTTGGATGCCATCAAGTGTATACGCCATGATAATAAGTATTTGGATGCCATCAAGTGTATACGCCATGATAATAAGTATTTGGATGCCATCAAGTGTATACGCCATGATAATAAGTATTTGAATGCCATCAAGTGTATACGCCATGATAATAAGTACTTGGATACCATCAAGTGTATACGCCATGATAATATGTATTTTGATGCCATCGAGTGCATACGCCATGACAATAAGCATTTTGATGCCATCAAGTGTATACGCCATGATAATACGCATTTGGATGCCATCAAGTGTATACGCCATGATAATACGCATTTGGATGCCATCAAGTGTATACGCCATGATAACAAGTATTTTGATGCCATCAAGTGTATACGCCATGATAATAAGTATTTTGATGCCATCAAGTGTATACGCCATGATAATAAGTATTTGGATGCCATCAAGTGTATACGTCATGATGATAAGTATTTTGATGTCATCAAGTGTATACGCCATTATAATAAGTATTTTGATGCCATCAAGTGTATACGCCATGATAATAGGTATTTTGATGCCATAAAGTGTATACGCCATGATAATAAGTATTTTGATGTCATCAAGTGTATACGCCATGATAATAAGTATTTTGCGATTCACATTAGGAAGAATGAGGTGGGCTAGGTTTCTGGAAGGAAAGGGAGGAGCACGAATTCTTTCGTTGTTTTTTTTTTGGAGGGACGGATTAAATTTCCTGCCTCTAATAGCTTGAAAAATGTTTGCTCTGATTTGCTTCAAACAAAAAGAACTGATCACACTTTGCGTCAAAGTATACAAGTTGAACATAAATATATTGAGGTCAAATAAAATATAGCAAAACCAAAATAATCATTTGAAATAAAATACTAGGCAACACATCAAAACAATTAAATGGTCGGCTCCTTATTCAAAACTATACTACGATAAAATGGGTATATACGTCTTCGTGTAAAGACAGTTTCTCCCTTTAAATATCTTAACTACACTAACCAGTTCTCCCATCACTGATTTCATCAGCCAACTTTCACTTCTGGGGTGTTGTTTTGGTGCTCTTGTCAAATGTGTAAATTCCAATATAGAATTTGTGAACTTGAAAAGAGCCATTTCCACATAACAAACATTGGTTAACCACTCTGTACAATATCTTGCTTCTATAAACGATTTATAAACAGAAGCAGAGGCGTAGCTAGGGTGGGGCAGGGGGGTACATATGTCCCCGGGCGCCAAGGTACAGGGCGCCAAAACGAGGCTTACAACGTTACATTATAATAAAAAATAGAAAAATGTGATTAAACGGGGAGGGGGATGGGGCACCAATTTTATAGTCCGTCCCCGGGCGCAAAATATCATAGCTACGCCTCTGAACAAAAGTTACACTTTGGTTTGATTAATGATGTTATAGAATCAAAACTAAAGTCGCACAAAGTAGTTGACCAGAGTATAGTGAAACATTGTCCAGGTCAGATCACGGTTAATAGAAAAACCGTGTTAATTAGAGAACTGATATAATAACCGTGTTAATTCGCGAACTGAGCAAACAGTTTTTTGCTCGTGACTTGGACAAAATCGCGACAGTGTGAAATTAATTGACCAATACTACTACTTCAAGACATGGGTACTGCAAATATTTTAATTTTGTCCACACGTGATAAATACAACAAATAAAACATTGACATTAGTTCTAATACTAATAACACATTATCGAGTTAAGTTGTGCTTCACTGTCAACACTGGCTAATTCAGACAATATCGTGTGTATGTGTGTGTGTGTGTGTGTATGTATGTATGTATGTATGTATGTATGTATGTATGTATGTATGTATGTATGTATGTATGTATGTATGTATGTATGTATGTATGTATGTATGTATGTATGTATGTATGTATGTATGTATGTATGTATGTATGTATGTATGTATGTATGTATGTATGTATGTGTGTGTGTGTGTGTGTGTGTGTGTGTGTGTGGAGGTACAATTAACTAAGTAGGAGACAAATTGACAAATATTCGGGACATGGACATAACCCCTTGTCCCTGTTCAGAGGACACAACCTCCTGAAGTTCCTGCAGTTGAGCGTTTTCATGAAAATAAACTGTGAAGAACACTGTAGGAAACGCTTCCGTTGTTTCGCGCACATATGGAGGGAGGGTTGTTAACGAATTTTAACAAATACAATCCTTTGTCATAATGATATATGATTGCTATAACCCCTGAATCCATCCTTCGTTTGCTAACGAATATTCAAATCCTTTCTCTATAGTAAAGAGGAGAAAATTGTCGTATGAAGGTTTTCGTCAATGCTGAAAATGGATTGTAATCTATAAAGCGTGTGCCATGTGGAGTAAAATGAATATCATCCATGTAAGAGAAAAGAACTGACATCTAATGAGGGAGCAACTTCATTTCTATCAGAATCGAGTCTTCCTGATAGGGATGAACACTGATCCATATTATGGCTCGTGGAAGGCTTGTTTTTTTTTTTTGAGCCAGGATTTGTTGTTGCTGCTCTTAAACCTCAAGATCATTTTCCTACAAAATATGTAAAATATACAAAAGGTTAATATAAATGCACACACACACACACACACACACACACACACACACACATATATATATATATATATATATATATATATATATATATATATATATATATATATATATATACATACATACATACATACATACATACATACATACATACATACATACATACATACATACATACATACATACATACATACATACATACATACATACATACATACATACATACATACATACATACATACATACATACATACACGGATCAAATTTATAAGTATATATCCTGGCTATCGTACAAAAGGACCGTCTCAAAATATAAATATAAAATAAAATAAAATATAAATGGTCGAACCCTAAGGTGCAGGTCATTTGTTCACGATAAGATTGCTTGTTTTGATAATGTGACTCTGTAGGACACCGTTGGGATAATGCGTTTAGTAACTGGTGTAATAATATCATGTGGTCTTTGATCCTACCAACACACATATAAACGTATTCAAAAACGTTTTCATATATTTGGTCAAAATGACAAGTTTGTAAAACCAGGGTTAGTTAAATATAACTTAAAGTACTTAAAGTATCCGCAAATTAGTTCATCGAATATCTAGTAAGAACTATATTAAACAAATTCCAATAATACTTACAGTGCAAACAATAATCACAGAAGCATGACAAAAATCAGCAAGAGTGGCAGTTGTACTAGAAAATCTGTTATTTTGCGTTTTGCAAGATTCTACGATCTTGTCTTGCAAAAACTCCCAGACATTAACAAAGGAGAGAGAGAGAGAGAGAGAGAGAGAGAGAGAGAGAGAGAGAGAGAGAGAGAGAGAGAGAGAGAGAGAGAGAGAGAGAGAGAGAGAGAGTGGGGGGGGTTCAAACAGCACGAATACTTAAATGCTGATATAGCAATCCTCTGGTTTGTTACAGCAATGTCCGCAGAAAACACCTTTAGTGACACAAGTTATTAAAAACAAACTACTGAACCCCACCCTACATCGAGAAAACAAACAACACTGTCAAGCATATTTACTATTTTCCTTTCGGCATGGAACCATTTGCAATATTGTCCTTACGTCAGAAGAAAATACAGCAATATAGATAGTGACGAAGCAAGTCTGATGATTTAATTTTACACATTATTGGTACGTGTTAGAGTTATTATTGATTACGCTTCAAAGAAGAAAGTGTTATATGATATAAACTTTCTAAAGGGTTATTCAACCCTTAAGAGCACAATGCAAGAGCTAGAGATCTAAAGACATACGACCATTCATGAAATTTGCAACCCAAGTATACGAACACAAATAGTAGAATAATTAAAATGATTTTAGAACTCTTATGTACAATGTTAAGACTGCTGAAAAGTCTTTGTGTCTAAGAAAAAATATAAAATTAAATATTTGTTAAAAAAGTAGAATCTACCTAAAGGAAATCATAGCATGATGATACTTTATACACAATATCTGGCATAATTTGAAAGTGTAAATGAATGCCCCCTCTCTCTCTGTATGTACGAAAGATCGTATGTATGTACGTATGTATGTATGTATGTATGTATGTATGTATGTATGTATGTATGTATGTATGTATGTATGTATGTATGTATGTATGTATGTATGTATGTATGTATGTATGTATGTATGCATGCATGCATGCATGCATGCATGCATGCATGCATGCATGCATGTATGTATGTATGTATGTATGTATGTATGTATGTATGTATGTATGTATGTATGCTTGCATTACTGTATGCATGTGTATATATATATATATATATATATTATAAATATATTATATATATATATATATATATATATATATATATATATATATATATATATATATATATATATATATATATATATATATATATATATATAAAGAATACAAATCATGGCGAATAACAACCGTCTCAAGCGTACTGGATCCACCAAGGGATCACGTTTGTCATGGATTAATTAAATTATATATATATATATATATATATATATATATATATATATATATATATATATATATATATATATATATATATATATATATATATATATATATATATGTGTGTGTGTGTGTGTGTGTGTGTGTGTGTGTGTGTAATGTAAACGTTTATCGTTCTAATTTAGCAAGAGGTAGCAACCAACGGAAGTAAGCACTTGGGTTGTCATTGTTAAATTTCAGTCACCTAGATTCCGGACGCATTTAAATCCGAATGACGTTCGTATTTCCCCCGTGCTTCAAAATCATGACCCACTTTCATTAATTAATGGATTATTCGTCAAAAAATGAATTTAAAGATAGAAAACTAGTTTTCATATATATGATAGTACTTTATATATATATATATATATATATATATATATATATATATATATATATATATATATATATATATATATATATATATATATATATATATATATATACCACACAGAACAGACAGTGCTATACCAGGATTCTGTAGTCGAATCTTGATAATAGTGGGCAGAATTAATAGTTTAATACAAACAATACTATCATACAGGTTAGAGAAATTAAATTCGTACTCTACAGAGTTTCGAACCCAGATCCGGGAGTAAATGGCACATATCGCCTTGCCTGCACGCACCAGCCCATAGATCGTCAAAACTAATCACGCATCACCAAAACAAAAAATGATGGCACTGAGTCGGTGTTATATGGGCTCGTGCGTAGCAGACACACTCGCAAGACGACCTGGTAAATAATTCTCCTATATATACATATATATATGATTAAGCATACATCACTAAAAAATGAGGGCCCTAAGTCGGTGTGATATGAGCTCGTTCGTAGCGGGCACACTCACATGACGACCTAGTAAATAATTCTCATATATATATATATATATATATATATATATATATATATATATATATATATATATATATATATATATATATATATATATATATATATATATATATATATATATATATATATAGTCGTTCCAGATTCCTATGAAAGAAATCGTGATGCTTACTTAGTCGTGACGGTTGATGGTCTGGTGCGTGCAGGCAAGGCGATAGGTGCCATTTACTCGCAGACCTGGATTCGAAACTCCGTAGAGTTTGAATTTAATTTTTCTAACCTGTATGATAGTATTGTTTGTATTAAGCTATTAATTCTGCCTACTATTATCAAGATTCTACTTCAGAATCCAGGGGTAGCACTGTCTGTTCACAGGAATCGGGAGCGACTGTGTGTGTTATATATGAGAATTATTTACTAGGCCTTCCTGGGAGTGGGTGCTACGCACGAGCTCATATATCACCGACTCAGTCCCATCATTATTTGGTGATGCGTGCTTAGTCGTGACGGTTTATAGGCTGGTGCGTGCAGGCAAGGCGATGGGTGCCATTTTTTCGCGGACCTGGGTTCGAAACTCCGCAGAGTGCGAATTTATTTCTCCAACCTGTATGATAGTAATGTTTGTATATGCAGCTAGCTTATAACAATGCTAGATTCAATGATTTCTTCTTTTGCACGTGCATTTAACTGCGTTTCTGACCGTCAGTCTGTTGGAGATTTTGTTTATGTTCTTTTTAAGGCAATGTTAATTTTTGTACTTTTTATTTCTTCTTCAAGATGTGATGTACACCTTCGTTCAGTATTGGAAACCATAAAAAATGATTGATAACGTAACCGATGCGATTAATGCAGCTTTTATTACATCTGCGTGTTCTTTAAAACCAAGGTTGTTGTTGTTGCTACTGTTTTGCAACAATGCTTGGACAAATACTTAACCTCTGTTTGGAGTTTATTCAGAGCTAAACACGTTTGGCTTATGCTTCCGACCACTTAATCACGTACGCTTACATTTTTAAAATAGAAATTTTGACTCTAATAGTGACCGACAATGGTACATTTTGTAACCCCACTTTTTACAGAAAAGGCGGAATGCACCAGCCTGATTGTCCGTGGGTGCGTACAATACAAAACATAAGACTATGATTTGGGTTGATTGTAGATGTGCACAGCGATGTCATTGTTTCAAACTAGCCCCATATGTGTGCAGGTCAAACGATGCATTTTCATACATGAAATTGTGTGTAAAATATGTTGTGCTTTGATGAATTGTGTCAAGTGACAAAATTTTTCTTGCAACTTTCAAGACAGAAACTTTGCAATACAATTCGGAATAGAACCACAGCGGTGAAGTTTCCTTAGAGTGTACACTCAAATGAGCAGTGGAAAATGCTAATTGAGGAAAGCGTGGGATTAAAGCTTGTATGCTGCAGACTTTTAGTAACACTTGTCTTTCACATGGACATGTATATTCGTCGTCAAGGCCAAATAAAATATTGGTTAAGCAAAGGTAAGGCTTATCATATAGGGCAGTCATTGAAAATAATGTTGGACTTTGTACGTTGACTCCATCGATTCAACACGTGTTCTGTATTTTCTTCCTAATTTCTTTTCAGATCGAGGTTTACATAATACACCCTCCTCCAGATATGTTTGTCTTTTGCATTGAACTTTGTCCGTTACTCGCTCTAATTCGTGACCGGTTACTGAGTATAGCTCGCACCGAGTCACTTCCATTTCTATTTTCATAAACGTTTTAAACAAATACAAAGAACAGACTGCTATGTGGAAAATAAAGATTTAAGGAAGGACTGTGTGCTTCTGTTACCGTATACACCAACAATATTGTTTCAACATTATTGTACTTTCATCGCGTACAACTATTAAAAAAATAAAAACTCACCATAATAGTAAATATTAGATTGAAGAGAAATATTTATTTACAGTTAAGGAATTAGTCACGTTATAAAGTGAACATAATACAAAAACTCTCCAATGTTTTGTACCTTTATTCCATGATGAAGAAATAAAAATAAAATGAAGAGGTATTAGCAGTTTACGATGTTTTAAATTGCATAGTAATCCCACTTCAAACACTGCATAGTAATCCCACTTCCAACACTGCATAGTAATCCCACTTCCAACACTGCATAGTAATCCCACTTCCAACACCACCCCTAAATACTACGACTCTATAGTTGTCAATCATGATCAGTTATGTATATATGGCTTCGTATGCAGATAGTCTGATAAGGGAATATTCCAAGAATATCACTCTGATTAAACTTATTTACCGTTAATAATAATAATAATAATAATAATAATAATAATAATAATAATAATAATAATAATAATAATAATAATAATAATAATAATAATAATAATAATAATAATAATAATAATAATAATAATAATAATAATAATAATAAATATTATAATAATAAATATATCTTCTTGCATATAGTTAATTTTGCTCAAGAAACATACCAAGATTTGTGGATTTCCAAAAAGCGCTTTAAGAAAAAATGTAATCATCTGGTGGAAGGAAGATCCTAAGAACAGGTTATGAGAAAGATGGGGATACAAAAGGTATCTTAATATTCTGGACACCAAAGTGTAGGTACAACAAACATCTTTGTACAATTACTTTTGTTTCTGATATCACCAGTTTCATTCCAACCCTCAAAGGAATCACAAACTAGACGGAAAACTGTAAGTAATTAGCTTGTAAGACGAGTCAAGCAGAATACAACATGGGTCAAGATATGCCGTAGCATACTGTATAGTTTAATCAGGGTCTATGTTGTTTGTTCTATTCAATAATCCTAATAATATGCATAGACCCAGGACTGTCGGCACATGGTACAGTGTAGTTCTCGACCCATACAATTTGCACTCGGACGGTCTTGTAAGCGAACATAAACAGTTCCTTTCACTCGGAGTAGGGACAAATTAAGGTCACACTGGGTACTTTATTTTCTAACAATTGAATTAACCGGATGCGTAGTTGTCAAAAAAATAAGAAGCAGAAAAAATTCTGATGCATTGTACAGCTGTTCTTTGAAAAGACTGATATACCAAATGTTTCTATTTGGTTATCGTTTAGTCATTTAATTTATTATGCTAAATTTGTTAAATGTCTTGAATTGGCAAATTTTAATGACGTCTTAATTAAATTATTTAGCATAATATAATTAACTTTGCTACAGAAAGTTGTATATAAAATTTATTATCTTCACCCAAAAGAAAAGAAAACAAACGAATAGTGCAAAACCTAGCTGATAGTCTCTTGCTAAATTACATTATTCAACGATAATCTATAGTAAAAGACAGAAAAATTCTCAGCATTTTTATCCCTGTCATTTGTTTTAAAGTATGTAAAATTCTTATCAAAATGTGTAATTACGAAGCTTAGTCAGTTTTCTGAGTGCTTAACATTGTATCCTAAATTGAGTTGTATTACGCCTAAAGAAACAATGCAGTTAACAAATTCTTTGATCAAAACCGACTGCCCTCAAGGAAACTTTTTAATTCCTTTGTTTCACTTTTGGTTTAAGCAAGGGATCGTTAGCTAAGTAGAAATTATTCTGCTGTCTTATTTGCATATTTACATACATGTAAGGGACCCTTCTTTTAAGAACTAGGGAATCAAAGTTCAACGCCAAAAGTCTTGATATAATAGTACCGAAAGTCCACTGCTGCTGTAAACAAAGCAATCAACGATGCATGAGAAGTCGACATTATATCAAAAAAGTACGTGCATTAATAACGGTCAACATTATCGGAGTGGGAGAATAAAAAGATCCAACTCTAAGTATTGAAAGACCTAAACCAGTGAACAATGGCACTAGGAGCTTTGAAAATCCCTACAGAATGCAAGGGGGGTGTGTGAAGAGTGTCCTAATACGCAATTATGAGGGTGTCTCTGCGGTACATGGTTCTGTGTGTGTGTGAGAGAGAGAGAGAGAGAGAGAGAGAGAGAGAGAGAGAGAGAGAGAGAGAGAGAGAGAGAGAGAGAGAGAGAGAGAGAGAGAGAGAGAGAGAGAGAGAGAGAGATTAACGACTTTTTAGTCATATAGGCAGTGTGGCAGTTTATAACGACATCTAGCACTGGTGTATCATATCCCACCCAGTAACGTTATCCTGACACAAGGCCGACCAGTCACAACTCTAACCTCTTAATGTTGAACTGCAAGCGAGGAAGCTGCTAGTATTATTTTTATAAGTCTTTGATATGACTCAGCTGGGATAACCACTCTAACATCGTATGCCATCTGAGCGGTTGTTATATATGCTTTGCGTGATTAGAAAAGTAATATTAAAGTAAATGATCAAATTGACTGCTCTTACATTCCTTCTCTTTATTTGTAAATTTTACACCTTGCACAAAAAATGAAACTGCCCAGAAAGGTTGATGATTGCATCACCTCTGTCATATAACTGGCAACTGCATTTGGACACGCTGAATTCTTTGTATTTTGCCCCCGCGACCTTATAGGTTTCACTAAATCACACACACACATACACACACACACACACACACACACACACACACACACACACACGTTATATTTATCGAGTTTGTTTATTAATGCTTGTTTCATAAATGCAAATTTTTCTGTGACACAAACGATTGCAACGAAGTCGTTTTCGGAGTTGTATTGACCAGTGAAAGTTTTATTTTTTTAAAAATATTTGTGTAAAATGTTATACCATTTAAACAGCCTAAGTTCTCTATTTGTTCACTGTGTTTTCGAACTACTCTACTGGTATGTTATTTTTATAGGATGGATAGGAAGGTATCTGAAGCTACATGGACGTTCAACAAACAGACATGGCCTTATTACAACTGACCATTTTTCCTTCAAATTATTCAACCGGAATGTAGCCGACTATAAGTACTGGATGCACCAGAATGTTGAAACACATCGATACTTATCATTTTATTGAAACAAACCATAAAGTATCCATGCAAAACGTGCACATTACACTCTCAAATGACTTTTATTTGCAAATAACTAAACCAAGATATATGGGACATCTGAAATATGAGCTCCAAATTGCTTTTTTTGTTGCTTACCACGACTTAAATTACGGAATTAAAACGTTGTTCTTTTCTTCTATCAAATATGGCTGAATCTCTCTCTCTCTCTCTCTCTCTCTCTCTCTCTCTCTCTCTCTCTCTCTCTCTCTCTCTCTCTCTCTCTCTCTCTCTCTCTCTCTCTCTCTCTCTCTCTCTCTCTCTCTCTCTCTCTCTCTCTCTCTCTCTCTCTCTCTCTCTCTCTCCAGAAAACCTGTTTTGAAAGACTATCGTCTCTCTCTCTCTCTCTCTCTCTCTCTCTCTCTCTCTCTCTCTCTCTCCAGAAAACCTGTTTTGAAAGACTATCGCTCTCTAAGCTCTAATCTATATGAAATCAAGTTTTATGACAGTACTGACTGAAAACTGCGATGTGTGCAAGACGTCAAATATAAGACGTCCACGTGTCATGCTAGCATGAGAACAAAGACAATATTGTCTTTGCAAAATTATAAAAAGTATATTACTTCAATGTCTACAATCGATAATCATTTTGAAGCGAAAGATATTACTTCACACTCTGATTTGTCCATATCTGCAGAGCGTTATTGCATGAATCAGGGATCAAAAATTAAGGTATAATTTTTTTTGCATAACATACATTTGTGGTCCTGAGCAACAGGTGCGCCACACTTGCATTAAAAATGAATGACTAAATCATACCTAGATTTGTTGCATATTCATAATTCTAACGCCGTGTAAACACTAGCTTCCAATTAACCATAACCTTGCTGGATAAAGTTTAATTGCTTGTGTATTTTCTAAAAGGTTTAGAGCACCGTGTATCTTGGTGGTTCAGAATGTTATCGTAAATAGTAAAGTGATAGTTTTCCCAAGAATTGAAATGAATAATTCGTTTAATCAAATCTCAAGACAAATGATAAAAATGTAAGTAAATCAATGTCCTCACCTCTGGAAACGAGGTTCTAGTCTGGAGAGAGAGAGAGAGAGAGAGAGAGAGAGAGAGAGAGAGAGAGAGAGAGAGAGAGAGAGAGAGAGAGAGAGAGAGAGAGAGAGAGAGAGAGAGAGAGAGAGATCGCATTACTCGAATGTATGAAAAATAAAATACTGACTTGCGAAATGAACTCAAACAAATGATACAAATCTAAGTAAATCAATGTTTTCTCCTCTGGAAACGAAGTTCTAATCTGTGTGTGTATGTGTGTGTTTGTGTGTGTGTGTGTTTGTGTGTGTGTGTGTGTGTGTGTGTGTGTGTGTGTGTGTGAGAGAGCATCACTCAAATGTATGCAAAATAAAATACTGACTTGTGAAATAACTCAGAGATGTACCAAAGCTAAGAAAAACATCCAAATACTTATCCATACACAGTCAAATACACCCAAGTTTCAAAGCTATCTATGTACCTTAATATTAAGCATGCGAATTAACGTCTACCTAATTAGTTCAGACTAAGAGGAAATGCTTCTGAATATGATTTACCATCATGCCATATTGATTGGTTTTGGGGATTTTGGAACAAAGTTGAAGATACAAGCGTGATTGTTTTCTTTCTGAACAAATATGTAAAAAAATAACTTATGAACAACGTATGCGACACTCATTCCAATCAAACAAGAATGTTTAAGTCCTGTACAGGTTCTTCTTACTTTATAAGTTTAATACCATGTAACAGTAGTTTATATGAAACTATTGTTTGTTCTTCATTTTATACATTTTGGGGTGCTGCTTTCCTTGTAAATTCAATCTGTTGTTCACCATAGAACGTTGATATTTGTCCCAATATTTTGCAAGATTAAGAGAAATTCTACAATTTTGGCTAAGAGAACTTGAAGGCAAGACAAAAGATAAGACTTAAACAAATCATTGCTTTTACATATTGAAAACTGAAGCCTAGTCCTTAACCTAAAACACATGAGTGACCATGGGATAAAACGGTTAACCGTAAAAGATAGCGATAATACACATAGACCATGATACAACCAAAGATTTTAAAACTGAGTTTTCACTCTATAGTTAAATTCTGACTCCTCTAGGCGTCGGCAGAAGGACTGTATGAAGAAATTAAAAGACATTTGCTTACCGCATAAGAGCCAGCAGAATCCTGAAACCGCCTTGGATTCTCATAGTCTTGTGGAGAGCAGTCTCTCCATTGTTGTCTTGAGCGTCAATATCAATGTCTTTGCACACCAACATGTAGACACCAGACACGGTTTGTCCACTACAAAAGCGGTCACCATTTTCTACAATAATGTGAAGCAATGTGCCTCCAGTCATTTCATCCCGAACATTAGGATCTTTTCCATTTCTGAGGTAATCCCAGAGACACTTGAGGATGGCCTCCGTGGTTCCAGTCTGGATTGTTTTGAACAATTTCGTTTTCCGAAGACTCATTTTCTCCTAGGGTTAAAATGTTTGAACACTTCCTGGTGAAATTCCCGTCTAGATATAGACCTTTAGTGCCGGTTCTCAGTAGTCAATAACCGGCATAAAAAAACGCAGCGTTTGACTAAGGACCCCCTTTTCGTCGCTCTCGATTATTCGTAACGCTTGACAGAGTAGTGTGCACTTACCTAACAGAAGACCATTAAGAATGTATACACCACTGACACAGTATTAGAGTATACTTAGGTGAACACATGTGATAACAAAACAAATCTCTCCTTGGCGAATGAAAACAAGGGTTTTAGCGAATAACAAAGCTCCGCTATTAGTAACAGGATATGAACTTTCACTCTAAAGAATGATTTCACCAGTGTACTTTATGACACTGTTCGCCTCTTGTGCTGATTAAAACAATCCCTGACCTTCCTCATCTCAGTATTGCTTGGCTTCACATTGACGAGAATTGTTCGAGAGTCCATGGAAAATCTCGCTCAGTCGCCCGTGAAACTGTGTTGGTTAGTGAAAATCGCCCAAGGCGCTTTGTACCTGAATCAGCGTATATATTGAAAGACGACTCGAGAAAGATAGTATCGTGAACGACAGTTTTGTTACTTTAGCTAACGTAGTTAGGTTAAAACACTGATATACCGGTTAAGTGATATCTTCCAGTTTTCTATCAGTGATTGTATTTACCTGTGATAATGGTCCATCGATCGAATAAAAAAAAACCACACCCGCTCTGAAGTTGCAACACAACCTTAGGGTCGGAAAAACCCTAGCCATATCCCTTCGTACCAAAACTGATAGAAGCAGAAACATTCATAATAGGGAAGAAGAGTTCGTTTTTTTATTATATTACAAAAAGAAATGAACTGTGCTATTGTACAAAATACCGGTTCCTTGCGTTCTTACCCGTTCGAAATAGAATGTAGAACAATGTACATGCCAGTGTTTATTGTGTGTGTTATTGAACAAGTTTCGTGCATGCAGACGACACTTTTCATATGTATACCTGATAAACAGGTAATTGAAAGGGAACCAATAGAGGTTCTTTTAGGGAATACAGATAGTTTGATGCTAGAAGTCATTAAGGATATCAAATGTATATTAAGGCAAAGCTTGCCTTTTCTACAGCGTCTGTTTCAGACGGCGATTTTTTTTTTTATCTACACGTTAGCATGGTGTACTGATTACGCTCGTTTACAGTTAGATGCTAGGTGGCGGAATTACAGCAGAGTTTGCAAGCGAGATTACCATTGAGTTAACTGTTTCGCCGCTGAGAATTACCTTTGAGTCTACTTTGACTCACCTGCAAATACTTAAAAATACACAATTTTGATGGACCTCTTGTAAAGTAGAGTTAAATTCATGTATCCACTAATACGTACAGTAACTGGTCACCTGAACAAAAGATATATGGGATCATTAACAATTAATCTTACTGCAACTTGGTCTACATTATGATACATGAATTATATCTTTAAGTTTTCAATTATGAGATCTGGGCAAAATAGCTCGCGCTTTCTGCTCACTCCTTGTGAAAGTATTACTGTCACAGAAAATGTTTTCTTTATGCAAAGAAAAGTAAAGTTATCGAAATTACAGGTAAGATTATTTTATTACTAAGATGTCTTAAAAACAGCAAGAATTTTGTAGCTTTTAGGTAGTTTGAAAAATGTATATCTAAATATTTTGAAAATCTATTTATTATTTCGAATATCATTTCTTTTGCAGAAGCATCTTTTAGAAATAACAAAAATTTCTCTTGTGCTTTCCAGATTTATTTCTGTAATAACGAAAATACTGCTCAAAAGTAACGAAGCAATTTTATCTTTTATCAATTATTGTTTCCAAAATAATAAAATATTTTTATTATAATTTGTCTATATAATATTGATCTTTCACAAATTTTTAACTGTTTTCTCAACAGCTAAATTCGTTGTTTCCAGTTATACATTGATTTACTTAACTGCGAGAGTATTTTTCAAAGATCGAAAAGATTTTCATAACAAAACTTCGCTGTTTAAACGAAGTAAAACATGTCGTTATTTCGAAAAATTTATTCTTAATAATGAAAATCATTTTTGTTTGTTTTTTTAAACATCTTTTTGGGCTAACGAAAATAGTTATCTTTCAGCGCTTGGGATACACTGTCGTACTTTTAATTTTTCCTGGAAAAATATTCTGACAATTGGTGGGAAGAGTTTAGTCATAGTATTTTGATGTTTTATTTTTAAATAGTCAAGGCTTATGCTCATGATTTACACATTTGATTTTGTAAGTCTCCACAGTGACATTATGTGTTTGTTTACCATTCAAATTTCCTCCTCCACATGACAATAGAGTTATCTGAGTCCCTCCATCATAAATATGACGAATCATTTTGCAAGGAAGAAAACATGAACATAAGTTTCAGAAGTGTCCAAAAAGATAGATTGTCAAGATAAGTATTTGAACAGCTTCGGTAACACGCTAACCAGGGTTCCCATGCTACCGGGAAATCGATAAAAAATCGGGAGAATTCATAATTTTCGTCTGAGAGTAAAAAGTCCTTGAATTTTGCAAATATTGGCAAAAGTCGGAGAAAAACCAAAACTTAAAGCTCGAAATCATTACGTAACTGAGTTGTAACTGAACTGATTGCAAATTCCGTCGGTGGCGGCAAATTCCAAATTTCGACATGCAATAGATGACCCCACACCCCAACCTAAATGTCCAAATGTGAAAAATGGGATGGGAATATTAAAATGCAAATTGGATTAGAAAACGGACTGCTATTCAATTTTAGCCAACTTTATTGTCAAAATTATTGGATTTCTGATCTGAAGTTGGTGCGAAACTATTACACAGTAACATGTAACTGGAAGCAATAGGACGCAGAAGAAATGGGAAGGTGTCGTCACTTTTATTATTATTAAACAAAGACATGTTTCCTTCTATCAATACAGGTTTGAGGACTGGTTTATCGATGTACAGGAAGACATGATTGTACAAAAAATTCAGTTCTTGTTTATACAACAATACATAATTTTGAAGGCCTTTTGTCAAACTATAAATCAACCCTTTTGTAAATGATTTTCAAATGATGGATTTTTTAAACCAAATTCTTTTAAGGAGTTTAGATTGTTTGAAAAATCTTGTCTGGTTTATATTGGTGCAGATTAATTGAGGGTTAAACTTTTTGCGTTACAAGATAAGTTTCTAATACTTTGCATTTATTAGGTTTTCATACTATGATATGAAAAGTTTACGTTCTATAACATGATTGAATATTGCTTTAGAATCCTTTAAAATTAAAGGTTTGAAAGGAAACAAAACTAATTTATGTTCATTATGTTGTTTCCACGTAGTAGCATTGCACAGGTCAACAAGTAAAATTGTAATGTTTAATCCTTAGATTAGAAACGATTTTGCATGTCAATTTATAGGAATATAGTCCAATTTGTTTCGCAAGATAAATTGTATGGTTTTGTATGTGATCATTTATTCTGACTTAGATGTTTTGGAGCGTCTTGAAATAGACACATCTTTAGATTTAGAAAATGCATGTTTTAAAATGTAAATGTTCTTTAATACCATTCAGTAACGGCCATGTCTGAACCTTGAAAAAATTAATTTCATCCTGGAAAAACCCTGGAAATGATCTGGAAAGTTATATTTAAAAAAGTGTGGGAACCATGGCTAGCACAAAATACCATGGTAGTTTTCATTTGTTTGATCACCCAGCCAACCACTCCACCCTCGTAATAATCAAAGAGTCACTATCGCATCGCCATTTAAGATACAATAAGATTTCCCGATAAATATAGAGGTTGGTCAGAATCTTAAAAAAATATCACTGTACTGGAAATTTGTATACATTTGCCTTCTTCCAGAGAAGCCGTAGTAGAAAGTTAAGAATAACACCCTTATTGTACATGGTTACCATACTGAAGGCAAAATAACTACTAGGTTTTATTCATTTCCATCCAGCAGATTAGGACGAGGTGTGAGCTGATAGATAGACTGGCTGATGTTGGCGGGACATAACAGTAGTCCTTTTATGAAACTGGCAAAGCGTCCTAGGTAAAATGGTTTTACTCTACAAACTGACGCCATGTTTGTTTGCTATAATCTGCACAAAGTGATACTTTTCTTGCAAAAATCTTATCCAGCTTATTCCCACTCACTGGATCAATTTGCTCAATTTAAGGACCGACCATTTAATTTTCTTAATATTTTTTTCGGGTGAAAACTTGGATATTTTGACAAAATTTCTGGCCCTCTAAAAGCTTAAAAAATGTTCTTGCACTGTTTTGTAGAAAAGGAAAACTAACTGTGTCGATTACCTCTGTTGAAAAAATGCATAATAAGTTAAAAAAAGAAAGATGCCCTGCTTAGAGTCAAATACCTGGACTCCATCATCAGCCTGCCCTTCCTAAAAATTATAAGGTCAGTCTCGGTGTTTCAGTGGAGCCAGAATTGCAAAATAAAAAGTAGCATGAAAACAGTTTTGAATTCAATATAATCGATTTAATCAAAACTTATTCCAAATTTGCTTGATCGGCTGAAAAATCAATCGCCAAAAATCTCGCCTTCACTATCTTGAAATAAACGAGAGCAACGTAAATACTCAGATTACCAAAGCAAGTAGTGTAAAAATGGAGATTTCGGACAAAACGTAGGAGACCCTTTTATGTTATTGGATGGTGGCTCTGGACCATCTGAACTATGGGATGAAGCATATGGGTTTCTGGCCCAAATGTACGAGATAGGCGTTCTAGACCATCTGGACTTGATGAGGTATGGGAGTAATTATAGGTATGAGAAAAATATTGTGTTCTGGACCAGTCGTAGTAAGAAGAAGGAGGTTCTGGTATTGTTGGTGAAATTAGTGTTAGATGCTTATTGTCAGTATAAGCAATATATACTGAACATTCATCGTTTAAAGAGACGTTTGAGCTAACGCTACGGCCGTGGTTATGGACATGAGCGTTACTAAGGCTTGATGCAAACGTCGAAGATGCCATCGATATTTTGAAACGTTTTGATGCAGTTGTAGCGATGACAAATGCGAATCTGAGTTATATTCCAAAGATGAGATTAATTTTGAAGGAGAAAGATCTGGATGTGCTCTAAGAAGACCAGTGGAGGAGAAGATGGATTTGTAATAAGATTCTATGCCAAGATCCAACAAACATGTTTTTGGTTTTCGTGCAACGATAGTTTCTTTTTTGTGTTTCAGTGGAAACACATAGGCGTACTTGCTAAAGACATCAATGATCGTCAGAAGATTCTTGAAAGGATCATTATGAGAGCTGAAAACTCTCATATCTACAACATTGCTGACAAGATATCCACCGTCACAACAATAACATTACGACGAGGAAAAACGCTTACAGACGGGGCTGTGCAGCTCATTAACGAACGTCTATTGTATATGAAAGGCGCTCAACGCTTGTTGTTCACTCAGTGTATTTTTAAACCAATGCACAACTTATGTTTAGTTCCTATTATGCCACGCACGATAGCCAAGTATACTCGTTCCCTAAAATTTCACGGTGTGAGCTACTTCAGCGCTTTGGCATCAACGTATTTTAAGGCTTCTGGCCGGGCAGAGGCTGTTCGTTTCGTACAGCTTTTTTCCCCAGAGGCTTCCATGGCACTATGTACTTCTGACCTGGTAATGTTCATCCACAGCTAGGCTTGTGAAGTTATCGGATGAGTTTATGGATGCCAACAGCACCCAGAGGATTTGACGTTCATCACTTTTCGTAAATCCTCCCACACAGAAATTCCTCTGCCTCCGAAGATCCTGGCAGCACGTTTCCAGTTAGCAGTGCCTTCAAAGTCATCGATGCATTTTGTTTTGTATATACAAATTGTACATTAAGTAGTGTGAGACATTGTCTCAGGCAACTCATTTCTCGCAGCGTCGTTACCCGACCCGTCACAATCATCGATTTCTTAGCCCCACAGACCTAACAGAACGATGCAACCATCAAGCGACCATTTTTGGTCATATCCTCTACTTGATTTTTATCCCGGTTCTAGCTCTATACCTGAGACACCACATGTTCGTGATTGCGCTATACCTAATACATACTTTAACAAAAAAGGTTATTTGTGTAGCGATAAGACCACATTAGAAGCTGTTAAACATCTTCCATGGGAGACGTTCTATGGAATCATTGCCGGATGTAAGGATGCAGCACCAGCCACAAGTGCTTCTTGTCCACGTGTTGAATCTGTAATGAATTATGCAATTTTGCTGTGACTACAGCATTAATGCTATGGATATGTAAGACATGTTTTTTTATATTACGACAAATGCTATTATTTTGCTTTCTTACATTTTCTGTTACGATAACCGCCGAAAGTGGTTACAACTGCATGTTTTTAGCGAGAAACCCGATTTTAAAAAGCACCGTTAAAGACACTGATCCAGACAGCACAGAAAGACCCTGTGAAAGTAACAAACTGTTCAACAATTTTGGAGCAAGCAAACGTTTTGACGAAATAAACTATATAATAGAACCACCCTGCTGGGGGAGACCTTGCCTCCCATGGTCACTTTGTTTATGACCCTTAGGATAACTAGGGCCATGTTTTTGTTTCTACAGGATCAAAAATCCAAATTTGATTTTGTTCTGTCGTACAGCGTTTTCATTATGGCGTATGGTTTAAACCATGGATATTTTAAAACGCTGCTTTCTGTACATTAACCAAAGCTCGTACAAGGCACCGGCAGTTGGGGGACTCGATTATCCAGAGTTCTCTGGCCATGGAAAATGAGAACGCTTGTGGAACTTAAAAGTGCTTTTGTTTCTCAATATCATACAATGCATATGAGCATTGTCAGGATGCTGTCCGTATCTCAGTGTATTTGCTCTTTCACGTGTCTTATGCATTGCACTACTTAATTATCGTGGTAACAGATGTTACGGGAAGTCGGCGTTTTGTAACTCAGATACTCGTCAAGGGTGACGTTGGTTCGAGGACGATATTAGTTAACTGAAGCATAGGTTCTGAAACAAAGGATCGTCCAGGTAGAGAGGTACCCGGCGGATCCTTGAGCAGAGCGGGCATGGAGAAGTGAACGACCATTCATCTGGAACAGTGCATTGGAGGTATCTATGATCATCGCTTAGATACAACGAAGTAACAAGATGTTGATGGAACATATATGTATTAGGTATTGAACCTAAAAGAAGTCAATGTCAGTATATGGTTGGCATAGGTCTCGAACCTAAAAGTCAATGTCAGTATATATATATATATATATATATATATATATATATATATATATATATATATATATATATATATATATATATATATATATATATATATATATATTTGGCAATATAATGCACCAGCATGCTTGTTAATGAAAGATGAATTGACCATATTTTTCGAGAAGTCCATGCATTAATCATATTAACTGATACATCGATCATTGGATTATATTTCGATAAATACGCGAAAGATCATAGCGGTTAATATATCAGTCATATCGGTTGGTAAATGCATCCATTGACCATGTCCGTCGACAATAGATATAATTTGTACGTTTTTGTTGAATGGACTGTTTTGATTGTGCCCTCTGAGGAACGATGACATTATCTGCTGATGATCTTTGTGCACACGAGTAGGGTAGATTTGTCAATATGAGAGATGATAGTACTGACGTGAATCGAGTTTCTCGTTGCCGGAAGAAGTTAATGGAAAAGCGAGGCACAGCAGTTACTTTCGCGTTGTTGGCGTCATCAACAGTTTTGCATGCTGGTCATATAATATCTGTGTGACGGGTTTGATTAATAGGTTTTTTTGTTTATTCTTCTTAAAGCCCTTGATGGATTATGTTCATACATTTAATTAATCATTAGGAAGCAATGCCAATTAATCCCGTGACACATTGAAGACTTGTGTTAAGGTTTTAGTTAAAATGTTTATATATTTTTTTATATTTCATAAAGCATTATGTGTATTCTTTTCGAACTGGGTACGTCATATGAAAGAAAATTCAAGTTTGAACAGCACCATTTTGTCCTTTGGTCAAGGTAACAAGTCTTCGGTCTCGGCATGCAGTCCAGGCCTTCGTTTAGGTCTAGTGTCATTCCCAGCCGCTCCGGTGGCTTACTTGTTAGAGCGTCTGCCTCGGATGCCGGAGGTCGCGGGTTTGAATCCTGGCCGAGTCATATCAAAGACCAATAAAAATGATACTAACAACTGCCTATCTAGGCGCTCAGCATTAAGAGATTAATGTTAAAACTGATCGGCCTGGTGTCAGGATAATGTGACTGGGTGGGACATGACGCTATATGTCTGCGACATGCTGTTCCGATGCTAGAGATCAGTATGAACTGCCACACCGCAGACATCGAAGCGATCAGACTGAAATATTGTTAAAGAAACGCACACGCACAGGCGCACGCACGCACGCTCCTGTTTAACATTGCTTAATAGGATTATTCATTCAAATATCCCAAACAGACCTTGAGAATGCGCTTTTGTATAATATACTGATTTGAATGGATGATTGTATAATAAGCGACAAGAATTCGCCATCTATTGCATACAATATACAAAGAAAAAATTGGAAGAAACAACATTGCACATTCATGCAGACCAATGTCAATGACATACTCAGGTTATTTCGCAAATTTTCTCAGTTGATAGAACGAGATATTACCATTATCGAGGGAAATAATATGAAGATAAAATCAGAATTTATGTAATTCCAATTCATACTATTTGCAAGATGTGTAAATATATGGCGGGTTTTAAATGAATTATGTTTGTTATTCAAATATATGTTTCCAGATTATTCAAACTTCCACTATTCTGAGTATATAAACATGTTTGATCTATTCCTGAAATATTTTTCTGCATATTTGGCTGTTAGATCTTTCTACAATAAATAATAAATACTCACAAAGTATGTCATTAGTTGGTTTATACGGTCTGGTCCATCTGCCTGCTTGAACTTCGAGTCCGTGAGAGAATACTTTAAATCTAGTATTGCATTTCTATATTTGAAAGAATAGATTGTCTCAATGCAAAGGTTTTATAAGGAATTTGCAAAATAATTCCCGGTTACTATTCTTAAGATGATCCATCCAACTTTGAATAAAATTGTCCGAAAGCCTTAATTTATTTAACTGCAAACATGCCAGAAAAGCAAATCTTTCCACTAGAAAGATTTTAGCCTGAAACCAGGTGCTGTGCAGATGATGAAAATGTAGGGCGCTTTTTTAAAAAAAGATATAGAATATATAGGTCATGTTGTAGGATATGTAAACTTCATGGGCATCGTGGAGGCTAGTATTTTTAAAAAATTTGAAAAAAAAGCATTCTAAAAAAAGAAAATGGAAGCAAACCGTTTTTGTGATATTCATGGTTATCAAAAGTTGGAGTGTTTCATTTTATTTGATAATTGGACAAAGTTCATAACATGACAGTTGAATAAAATGTTTTCAAGAAAGGCCCGTTATGAACAACATCAGAAGACTAGACTTTTTCACACTTTTTGTAGAACATTTTGTGTATAGTAAAAATTGATTCTCCAGTAAAATTTACTTCAAATGAATTTCTTAGATTTACAGGTAGTATTAATGAAACCTTTAGAATGTTCAAAAGCACCAACTATATAACTTACCTACATCAAGTAAGTGTCGGAGCCTAATTAATTATAGCCCCTAATGTAGAAATGTACTGATCACTTAAAAGAAGAATAATGACGATGAGTTTATTTTCCAGTACAGGGTAACAAATTATGATCATTGATAGTAAAAGTACATTGCTTTCCCTTCCTTAGATTTAAAAATGAAGATACAAAATATAACCGAATATACTGTCACACTCTGAATATTTATGAACTGTCCTATAGATAATATGCTACACTATAATCTCTACATCAGCGAGTTTAACTCTTTACGTTGCCGTCCATCGATTTGATTTTACCTAGAATATTTCACTTTAACATAGGCTTTATTAATTTATGCCATACGTTATCCATTACTATGTAATCATATGCTTTGGTGAAATCTATAAACGCACAGAATATTTGTCTTTATCTTGATAAATAATATCTGAGATGTATAATACAAAATTTCTCTTGTCTTCCAAATTCTGTTAGTGCTTCAATAAAGACAAGCTTATTTTCTGCTTAGTCTGTTATTAAGCTATTAAGCATACAAGTGAATATTTTACCTATGCTACTCAGAAGCGTAATATCTCTTTACTAACTCATCATCATCATCATCATCATCATCATCATCATCATCATCATCATCGTCGTCGTCGTCGTCCGCACTATAACATATGACATTCACTGCAGTTCCCCATTTATCACATTCTAGGGTTATCTCTTTTGCTTCCATCCATCCAGGACATGCTGATGGTCTTATATTCAATGTCCAATGTCCAGGATATTTTGCCTAATCATGTGTGGTGGACATCTTCTGGGTTTTTCCCAGAGGTTTCCAAATCCAAAACATGGCGAGCAATGTTGAATTGTTCTTTTTGCAATTTATGTCCCACAAATTTCCAACTGTGTTTATTAATGTTGTCAGAATCGCGTGCATCTGATGCGCAGGATCTGCCTGATCAAGTACTGACAAAGATTTGTAGCTAATGTTCCAATTTCTTTGTGTGTCTCCAGTTCTCTGTCCCAGAGAGAAACACTGATTTTGACGTAAGAGTTTAAAAGTTTAAGCTATGCTTTCAGAATGATGTAATAATTGTTCCATACTGGAACGAGAACGGTAAAGGTATGTTGTGCCTTAGCAATCCTGGCTTTAACGTCCTCATCTGTTCAGACTTATTCACAATGCTGCCGATGTATGCGAACTCATTAACATTCTCAATGGCTTGTCCATCTAAGAGTATAGGTATATCCTGAGTTTGTAATGACACGCAATAATTTTGTCTTGTTAGCCTTAATCTCCCACTTCTTCAGGTAAGCTTCAAGGTTAGGCCATTTTGCTTTAATCCGCCACGAGCACGTTTTCGTGGATTCATCTTCTCCAACTCTCCATTTTCTTTTCTCCAACCTCGGATTACTCTCTCATCAATATCAATTTTTCTTCCTGTGGCTCTGTTGCCATGCACTACAGCATACGCAATGGCAGTTTGCTTGAAGTCGGCTGTGTAAGAATTTAGTTTCGGCATTTTTTAAATTTAACAGAAGGAAATTATTTAAACTTGAATCTTCACGTATTATTCTGCATTTTAGCTTTGTAATCTAGGGAAATAAATTATGTGTTGAATTTTACAAAACTTGTCGTTTGAAGCAGGGTTGTCTGTTGCTATCCGACCCGTACAAGTGAATGATGTTAGAGCTTAGTCAGTTTTTGTGCCATATGGGAGCTTCCAAATTTGTAGACTTCTGCTTGTACAACACCTGGTCCGGGCGCTTTTCTATCTGACAGTAGGTCAATTGCTTTCTCAGTTTCAGTAATCGTTGGAAGATCAGCACGTGATAAGTTGATTTCTACTTACGACAGTCGATCAAGCATGACTAGCTGAATAATTCCAGATAAAAAAAAATTGACCCTTGATCCGATTAGACAGATTTGAGAAGGCCAAATTGAGTAAATAACTTTATTAAAGCTTTTACTATATTTTTTAGTTTTAATGTTCCTCAAAGAAATTGCCACTGGGAACCTTGTTGAGGCACACATAATGGTCAACAAATATTGGTTGCCTGACTTGGTCTTAATTAAGGGGCCAACATAATCTAACATTATTCTTCTTAATAGTTCGTCAAATTTAGTAATACGTTGCAGATGAGCCTTATGAATTTCTGATTCGGTTTTCCTACCATTTGACAAGTATGACAAGATCTACAGTATTTACATCACTTTTGATCTTTGGCAAAAAAAAAGTGATTCAAGATCTTGTTATAAGTCTTATTAATCCAAAATGATCATCCAGAAGAGTTTCATAGGCTAAGCTAAGTACTTCCTGTCTGTAAGAGTTTGGAACTGACCACTCTTCACCAGCAGGTACCTCCATTTGTCATAAGAATTCCATTTTTAATTAAATAATGGCTTCAGTTTCACTAATGGTCCTTTGAAATAAACAGGAGGTATATTTTCCTGTGATTTTCGTTTGTCACCATGATTAGGAAAAAGAGAATGAGTAGTTAAAAGAGGATCACTGTGATCAGTACCTTTTGAATAAAACAAACAAGGAAAGTGACCTCATTCAAAGCCTGACCAATACAGGTGTCAGCTAAAGGAATACTTTTCTTATCAAAACCATTTTCAATAGTATTCTTTGCCATAGATCTAGTAACTGCACAAGCTGGGTATAATCAGGGAATTCTTTTTCAGTAGGATCAACTTTCTGATCCAAAGAAGGTTCATCAGTTAAAGTGGATTAACAACAACCTTGTTTCCAGCTAGATTGCTGCCTAGTAATAAATGAATGCCCTTAACGGGTAAAGAAAATACTATTCCGACTGACACAGGTCTTGAAACTAAGTCTGATGTCAAATTTACACAATGGAGAGAAACATTAACAAAACCACACTCTACTCTCTGAATAAAAACACTCTCGTCTGAAAAAGATTTGTTAGAAAAAGACAAGGTATCTGATACTAAAAGACTGAGAAGCTACTGTGTTTTCTAAGGTTTCGATCTTATGCTCGTCAAGATACATCCTAATGTCAGCATTGACACAGTTCCTACAAATTCAACTAACATGAGTTGTCTGAGACTTTCGTAATCTTTATTGCCTTTTCTAAAAGAGCACCACCTATCAATTAACTGTTCTTCTCATGCAAATTCGACATGAGCTTGTCCAGCTTCATTTTTATAGTTCCTAAATTTCTGCCGATAAGCCTCAGTTACTAACTCATAATTCTTTAATATATATTTCTTAACCAGATCAAAGTAGTCACTTTGACAAACTGACATTGAATGATAAATATCAATTTACCAATAAGTACACATCGTAGTAACTGAGTCAAATCCTCCCTTTTTCGTTTCAAATTTTCAGCAACGTTATGAACACGAGGAAAATATTTGTCTACTAATTTTTCTCTGAAATGCCATACTAACCTAATATGCTTTGTAATATCAAAACTGATTTGTATGTGAAGCGGAAACGTGCTTTTCACTTGCTAGCTCGATTTCTTTGATTCTAAATTGATATTCTTTCTTTTCCTTCTCTCTTTGCATTTGCATCTATCCTCCTGTACTGTTTCTCAGATTGCAAATGCATTTGTGCTTTCTGTAATTGATATTTGTCTTTCTTTCTCCCTTTCTTCTAATTACATTTGTTCATCTTTCTCTCATCTTTCACAAATGGTAACTGCATTTGTTTATCTTTCTCTCTTTCCTGTGTGTGAGTCTCTCTCTCTTTCTCAAATTTCAGCTGCATTTTTTATCTTCTTTCTGAAGTTCATACTTCCATATCTCTAATTCCATCTTATAATTAAAGTATAATTCCTTTTCTTTATGTTATGGTCTGCTGCAGACTTACTGATCGAGACCAAAGCACTTTTATTCATTTCTACGAAATACTGGAGCAAAATACTTTTTATTTCTTGCTTTGTTAAGGAAGTATTTGCCTCATAAAGATCGTATTTTCTGGCAAGTGCAAGGAACTCATTGTTTGTTCAAGCAATCAAACTGCTACTGAGTATGATTTGAAAGAAAGGTCTCCACTTTTGATGATCTTGTGAAAAAGCCTTTTAATTTCACCACAGATTTCAAACAAAATGTCAAATAGTACTTTGGATTGAAAAAATTCTGAAAACTATAGCAAACTAAATTTCAAACAACAGTTATCTGAAATGATTTTAACAAAATTCATATATTCAGGACGAGCTTCAATGTTCTTTGTTACTTGTCTAGGCTCGTATAAAAGTAACAAAGAAAAGAGCGAAGAAAACAAACTTTGTAAAACTTTACAAAATAACCTATTTCCATAGATAAACAACCTATTACTAAAACTTTTTAAGAAATCCTGATGAAGTTGAAAGATGGAAGCGGTGACGTCTTCTATAAGCTGTCTTGTGTTGTCGTGTCAACAATTCCTTGTTGAATCATTAAGAGTAATATATCGGCTTTAGATTTCCGAATCATTTTCAATCAATGTCTTTGTACCAGAATTCTGATGATCACTATTATTTTCCAGGGTGAAGATATTATTAATTCGGAGAAAAAAATTCAAATCAAACTCGCAACAACATAAATACCTTTGAGCTCCGAAGGCATGAATTCGGACTGACTAAAAATCACTATGAAACATCAGTTTTGACCCTAGCTGAAACGCAATTTAGATCACGTGATGGGATCACGTGAGCACTTAGAACAAGCGGCGTAGTAAAACAACCCGCCAGCTACCACGTCCAACATGGATGAATTCGATTCTACTAAAAGAATCTTACTATAAGATTCAATAATTAAAATAATTCAAAAAATTTATTTTACTACAAAGCCGAATCTGGCTCTGAATCTAGGTCAACTGAAGATACAACATTTCAAACTACTGACTGTTTATTAGATCAAAATAAACTGAACTTAATTTTCAGGAAAAGTTCAAATACAGTGAATAAGGTTATCATTAAAATAACAAATAATAAAATAAAAATAATATGAAAGAGAATTTAAGACTAACACACATGTAATTTAATTACATATACTTAACATACATCAAAAACCTCTCCAGCAAGAGAGTCTTATCTTTGTTCCCCGCGGTAAGTGGTAATTACGAAAAACAATTTGAACTCCAAGTACCATTCTCACTGTAGGTCGTGAAGTTTAGTACGTAAATATAGAAACTACAATAACCATGAAACAAACACTACAAATACAACAATTACAGCAACCAGGCAAAGTAATAAGTTAGGAAGAAGAAAAATTGCAAGATGCAAGTTCTGACTCCGGCGCCACTAGAAGTGGTTTTCGATAATGATACAGGTGCCAGGGGAAGTGGTCCTATTAATCTATGTCCTAGACACGTCCCTGCTGATGTTGAATGACTTGAAATTATGATTGGCTGAAAACGACCCGGCAATAATTCCCTAGAAATCATTGATGAGGGTCTATCCAGAAAGATAACCCCAAGAGCAATGAAAGCTATTGACGTTGTTCGTGATAAAGGTATTTTTTCTGTTGGTGATGTTGATCGTAAAGCATTCTCAGAAATCAAGTGCAGACTACTAGAATTAATACGCAGACCGCAAGCGGTCCGACCTCAGCCTGTAAAACTGGCAATCACCGAAGTTATGCCTCCAAATGTTAGAAAAATAATAAATCAAGCTGCAAATCAAAAGCTTGCAGAGTTGGCTGATGTATAGCTATCAGAAAAAGAGAAAACTATAAATGATAGTATAATAGCAGGAAGGTCTCTTCATTTCTGACGATAATGAATTAATAATAAAGATGTTCAAGCGTGTATATGATCCCGCAATGGACATTGATGCGCCAGTCCTCAAAGATGCGCTATTATCAATACCATTTTTATAATGCACGTGAGCCAAATAAGCATGGACGAACTGAGCTGAAAGTTCACGATAGCAGCATATATTTCCCACCAGCTGAAGCATCTATTGAAGTATAGGGTACAATTCTAAGAATAAATGGTTTTGAATTTGGAGCTGATATTATAGTCGGTCTCGTTAATAATGACATCATGGCGTTGTTCGACAGTGCCACGTATGTAATCGATGGAAGAACTATTGAATCAATTGAGAAAGTCGTTGACGTTGACACGACGATACTTGTCCTTGCAAGATACAGCAACCATTATTCAAGATCATCTGGTCTGTCAATGATGTTGATACAGGATACTACTAATCATCTTGACAACAGACAGTATAATATTAGACGACCAAGAAAAATGCCGGCGCTGCTGGCTCTGATGTGGAAAGCATTATTATTAGCTCTAAGACAGAATTCAACTTAGGATTTGCAGTGCGTCGACCATTGCTGAGATATGGAAGATTTTCATGTGCAATTTCATTGTCACATATCTTTGGATTTTGCAGAAATGTTATAGAGGTCATTTACAGAGAAAAGCATACAGTTGTATTTGTAAGAAAGGCTACAGACGATGTCTGGCGTTCTCTCAGTGGTCCTGGTAAAATAATACTAACAAAACTTTCATTGTCGATGTAAACAATGATACCATCGCTAACTGAAGAACAACGTTTGCTTTCTTTTATGGATATACAAGGTAAATCAACATTGTCATAGCTAAGGATATCCATAGATAATGTTCAAAGTAACGTGAATTGTTTATTTACAAGGCAGATAGCAACACAGCAAGGTATTTCTGCACCAAGACATATATTCGTTGCTTTCCAAAATGCTGCACGAGTATACTCAAAAACACATAGTACAATGATATTTGACAAACTTGATGTTATTGAAGTTACATTGAGAATAAATGGACATCAAGAGCCATCTGAGGATATGTTATTAAATTTTGATAACAATCATGTGGCACGTGCATATCGTCGCTTGATGGGATTTATTAGACGTTATCAAAATATTGATTCTGGTCTACAAATATAATAACTATATTTTAAAACACTGTATCCGATTTATTACATTTTGCTGGAGCACTTAGATTTATTTAGAAAATCTGTGGTTGTTGATGAGATCATGTGTGACGATCATGGTCAATCACCAACCTTTGTTCGATCATCTCCGCATGAATGGCTGAAAAAGTTCGTTGATTATTATGAGGAGATAACTGACGATGACAGATCTATTGATGAACTACTGAAAGAGTTTATAAGGTTAATCAGACTGCAGCCAGATACGATTCAATGTGAGATAATGCATGAAGTAATTTCAGAGACTGTGGTGAGTGAATTTCGGAATTTGTGGAGGCGTGCTGATTTGATAGTTGCCAGTCGAAAGATAGCTTGTGATACACTTCAACAGCAATTATGTATTTTTCATAAAGAAAATTGTTTAGATGTACCTATACCATTGACAAGCAGATGCACGAAAACAAAATATTGAAGTTGAGATTCCTGTAATTGATGACAAACAAAATTTTGTATTGAATGATAATGTTGTTGTTCCTGCGAGTACTGTCGAGAACACCATAACAATGGATAAATCTCCGTGGACTCTAGGATATGCTATATATTATTCGTCGCAAGGATTAACTATTTCCGATACAAATATTTGCATTGTTGATGATCGGATCGAATGGCCAAATTTAGTTTATCTAGCGGTGTCGAGAGTCAGATGAATGTTTCAGCTACGGAGGGTTATCATATACTGCACAATGATACATGAACCCATTGCTAATAATGGTGATGATGATATAGTAAGGAATTAATTAGCTGGTTATCAGCCATCTGAGAAAAAAGTATTCGTGACCTTGCCCTCGATGCTGATTTTATCATGACCCTGAAACAACAACAAAATAATCACTGTTCTTGTTGAAACACAGTAATGTTGTGTCAGTATTCTTCTAATGAACCACAACAATTTACCTTGGATAGATTTAATAGTAATCTGTCACACACGCAAAAATGTGATGTTGACCTGTCTTGAGTGTAATCGATGTTGGGCCGCTTGTGTCATGCTTTTCACAGAAGTGAAGGCGGTAGTAATTGTGTATCCTCAGGAACTACTTGTAATTGTTACGTACACGTTGAGGAGCAGTTAAATCTAGTCTGTAAATTGCAGGTCTACCCCTGGATCTTATCCCACTGAAAATTGTATGCGTGACCACACTACATATAGAATCAGTTGCTTTTTTCCCTCTTCAAATTCACCAGGTTCATATAAATATCTTACAGTTAAATTACCTAGTAATGGTTATTTTGAGAAAGAGTCCCTTCGTTGTGTTGGTATCTGTTTTGTTTATCGTGGTGACGGATTTCACAGTAATTTCACGAGTAAGTTCATGATTTGACGCAGCTACTACAATTGGTAGACTTGAAACCCATTCACGAGATCTCACGTCTTTCTGAACTTTGTTTATGAATATTTCCTGCGCATAGTGATATCAAAAAATCGCTCAGCAAGTATTCGATTAATCGCGCAACGATTGTCTAATCGCGATAAACT
This sequence comes from Potamilus streckersoni, assembly GCA_016746295.1. Lineage (NCBI taxonomy): Eukaryota > Metazoa > Mollusca > Bivalvia > Unionida > Unionidae > Potamilus > Potamilus streckersoni. The sequence goes on from JAEAOA010001691.1 coordinate 436,976, forward strand.
GCGGTGACCCTCGTCTGGCTGACGTTATGCTGTTTCATCAGAGATGTTACTGCACCAAGAAAATTCTTTTTCAGGATCAACCTGCAGTAGCAGTATCCATCGCAAAGGTCCTCGTTGATAAATTTGTTCAAACACAGATGCAACTTCACTTGCTGTCTTTATTTAAAGTGGTTCCGTTTCTTTATATCTACTTTCAACATCAATGTCTACCAGTTTTGATAGTATTATGCGGTAAAAACAAAATATCTGCCTGATGAACTTCATTGGGAGTACTGACATCAAAATAAGCGTATTGAATTATTTTAGGTGGTAGTAAATAAATGTGCTATATTGCCTGTAGTGCTAATCAATTTGCGGCAATAGAAAGTTCGACAACTGCTGCATCAGCAAGTTTATTAATCGCTGCTCTACCCCTCCAATATCCTCATACGCTATAATAAATCGATTCCATTATAATAATAATCGGCCAACTAATTACTGTCCTCTAGCACCAGTTTACCTTTTGTCGCAAGCTTTCTCACATATCCACATTCGCCGAATCATAGACTCGAACCCACTCAGACAGATGTGAGAGGGCAGTGATCCGTAACGGACAGCGCTTTAGACCACTTAGCCACTCGGGGCCCCATCAAGATTAATACGCAAATCACAAGTTGTTCGACTGCAATCTGTGAAATTGGCTAGCACTGAAGTGATGCCCGCAAGTGTAAGTAAAATAATAAATCAAGCCGCTAATAAAAAAAACTAGCGGAGTTGGCTGATGTCCCAATGTCAGAACAGAAAAGGAAAAAAATATAACCGCTAGTCTGATAGCAGGAAGTGGTCCTCTTGTTAGACGAAGATGATAAAAATAAAGATGTTTAAGCTTATTTCTGATACCGCATGACATGGACGAACCAGGTCTCAAAGATGAGTCTGTGCGCGATTGTCAGTATTATTCTTATGACACCCGAATTCTAAATCAGCGTGGACGAATTGAACTACAGGTTCAGGGTACAAGTAGATATTTTTTACCGCTGAAACATTTATTGAAGTCGAAGGTGAAATTTTAAATAACGTTAACCCTGCGGCACCAGTAGCATATGCAGCCGATACCAGTGTTGGTTTTTTAATAATGGTATTATGACGTTGTTCGATAGTGCTACGTACATGATTGACGGAAAATATTGAATCAATTCAGAATGACGTCGACGTTGCCACGATAATACTTGGTCTTGCAAGATACAGCGATGATTACTCAAGATCAGCTGGTCCATCAATGATGTTTGTGAAAGATCCTTCTAATTCTCCAGAATACCAACGATATGAAATAGGACGACCACAGAACTTTGCCAGAAACGCCGCAGCAGACGTAGAGAGAATGATTATTAATGTAGATAGAGATTTCAACTTAGGATTTAGATCACATCAAGCAATGCTAAAAGGAAATAGAAGAGCATTTTCATGTGCAATTCCACTCTTTAGAAATGTTAGAAAAGTCATTTTCGGAGCCAAACACACAGTTATACTAGTACGAAAAGGCGATGACAATGATGCAATATGGGGACCAGCTGGTGATGTTGGTAAAGTAGTACTAATCAAACTTTCCCTTTGGATGCCAATAATGACTTCATCGATATATAAAAAGGACAGGTTGCTATCTTTCATGAGTCAAGGTAGTAAATCAAAGTTATCATGGTTAACGATGACCACAGATTCTATCCAAGGTAACATTAACGGTCTATTCACCTGGCAAATAGCTTCTCAGCAAGGTGTTTCTGCACCGCGACGCATATTTGATTCTTGATACTTCACGAATAAACTCGCAAACGCATGATATTATGGTATTTGATAATCTCGGTATTACTGTGGTTTCATTAAGGATAAATGGACATCAAGACCATCCGGGGATATTTTGTTGAATTTCGATCAAAATCATGTAGCATGTGCGTATCATAGTCTTATGTCGTTTATTAATCGTGATCTAAAGATTTATACTGGTTTGCAAATATCGCAGCTAGATTTTACAACGCTGTATCCGATTAATTACTTTTCATTAGAACATTTAGATTTAACCAGACAAGCTGTTGTAGATATACATTTTCGAGCTATTGTTAATAGAGATGTTGGAGTTATTGTAAATTATAGAGCAATCGCAGTTATACTCCGTGATAAATCAATGTTATTCGAAGATGCTGGTGGACGAATGAGAATCGTTGATGCCCCAGTAGAGAACACGTACTTAGATCGCGCATAATATTAATAATGTCATATCATCACGTTAGTGTAAGTTTGACTCCTGGTCAGATAAAAAAAACTACAATCATCATCAAAAAATAATTGTGCTGTAAAAATATCATTAAAAAGAGAACTCGCAGGTGGTCCGAATAAGCTATCGTTGACCGATCGTCAGTACAATCACTTGAATGAAGCCAAGCGATCAAAGACGGGGGTACGACTTAATCTTTCTCCAGCGGTTATTAAAGACATTGTTAAATCGGGTGGTATATTTCAACTTTTCGCAGCTATACCAGCATTAATAGCCGCTGCAGCCCCAGCTGTTGCAAAAGCAGCTGTGTTAGGCGCTGTTGGAACCGCTATTGGAATGGCGTTAAAGAAAGCTACCGGACAGGGAATATAAAAAAAACAACGGAAAAGGTCTAAGATTTCCAGGAACCGAGCCCTCGTGGTACTGACGCGGTATAAGACTAGGTACAGTTCGATGATAGTTCCACTATTGAATTTTGATTTACTTGATGCAGCTAAGCAACTAAATATAAAAAGCTTCAGAGGAGATTTTATGCTCGATCAGTTACCAAAACAACACAACGATGGTGAAACTGGTATTATTGGTCTTGATAAAAACTCTGGACCAGGCACGCATTGGTTGGAATATGTAATTGATCCGCGTGGAATTGTTTATTTCGATTTCTATGGGTTTGTGCCACCAAAGGAATTTCTTCATTATGTCAGCAATACAATTGCTCCGATCCGGTATTCAACACTACCAACATAAACAATAACGGATCCCCCCATATGTGTCCGAGAAGTACTTAATATACTTGATGTTATATCCCTGGCACCGCCAGGAAAGCCACCTCATAAATTCGTGCATGAGTATGCCACGATGTCTCATTTGAACAGACACTAGTAAACATAATGGTTGATATTTATGGAAGATCTCTGACAAAGAAAGATAAAAGTGTCGACTTATCCAAAACTCTTGATCAACTTAGAAATGAGTTCGATGATTTATTAAATATCACGAGTGTGGATAAAAACGAAGTCGTCGTTTTTCAAGATAAACAAGGACGATTAAAAACGAGGAACATACAACTAGATGTACTTATACAAACTCCAACCGCGGTTACTAATAATATCATTACTTATGCTGATCAAGGTAAAATGCAGGATTCCGGTAAATCGGTTAACGATTACGTCAAGAAGATTGGCGATTCATTCAGTGGAAATATTATTATGAAATAAAATTACAGGTCTTGGAAATAAAACCACAGATAATGATGCAGCAACAAAAAAATACGTCGACGATCAAGAATCAAAATATGTATCAGCCGATGGTGGCATAATGCGTGAATTTCTTAATATGAACAATAATGGTATTAGCCATCTCAGAGCACCAGAATCTGATTATGATGCTGCTACAAAAAATACGTCGATGATAAGGAAATTCCAATAACGACTTTGTTAACCACAATCATTGATGGAATTGCCGCATTTAGAACTGAGTTTTCTAAACACATAGGTACATTTCTAAATTTTCGTATAAATATAAGCAGAACTAATAAAGATATTTGTTGTAACTCCACCAACTGTTATTAATAATCTTGCTGACATTAACGCAAGACTCAGCGATATTATGAGTTACATTGGTGACATTGTTAAAAAAACTAATCTCATTAAAATTCCACACGGAGGAGCTAACAATACCGTTTACACAGTAGCATCAGGCAAAGAAACATGGACACCGGAAATTAACACTTTTAACCAACTGTTATTAATAATCTTGCTGACATTAACGCAGGACTCAGCGATATTATGAGTGGCATTGGTGACATTGTTCAAAAAACTAATCTCATTAAAATTCCACACGGACGAGCTAACAATACCGTTTACACAGTAGCATCAGGCGAAGAAACATGGACACCGGAAATAACACTTTTAAACACACTGGTGTGTATAGATTATCTGTGTTTAGCGGTTTATTCAGTATATTTACTACATTTCCATGGCGTCATTCAACCGATAGTTTTTCTGGAATTGTGTCTATAGTGTTAAACAAATTTTCCTAAGAAAAGTTTATGCTCGCAGAGGACAACAAAAGATTAGGCGCAAGTCTTATTGGTTGTGTATAGAATTCGTAGCTGAAACTCCTCGATTAATTACCTAGATGAACGTATAATGAATCAAATGACAGAATCAATCATTTACTTTCAATGTCACAGATATAATCAGGCATGTAAGTGTCAGACTGAATTAAAAAATATTATTGACGATTACACGTTGAAAGTAAAAATATCGTAGACGCATGGTTATTATCGATGTAGTAGTTTACTCGGTTTCTGCTGTTGTTGCTGGAACTGGATTATTATTATCAACATTAACGATGACGGCTCCTGCGGTTTTAACGATTGTCGTTTCTACGACAACATGTGGAGGTATTATCAGTATTATCACTAAGAAAATATCTACATGCAAGAGCGATACATTATGCGAGTACATGATGAAATTACACACAGCAATAGCCGCCTATACTAAATTATGCTCGCATCTTTCCTTGTATCTAAGTGATGGTAAAATATCTGATGAGGAATTTGTAACGATAATGAAAACCTACGATGAAGAATTCATAAGGTAACACAACGCATTCTTTAATGACAATAGCGGAAAAATGGAGAATTAAATAATAACGATAATAATGTCAGAGTCAAGAGAGCTATTGCAACAGATCGTCACTAATACGACGCCATCAAAAACTACTATGATATCGGTCAGTTCAAACAATCCTGAATTTAGCGCTAACTTTCCAACTGTAATTCCAGCAAGCGAGATAGCATTGGCCCAACTACGCGTTTATAATAGCTGGCCAAATATCAGGTCGAAACCATTCAGTTGATTACCAGCAAATAATTCACTGGTATTTGCGAATAAGAATAAACCGGACGGAACACCTGATTGGCAAGTTGTTGGAATTTCAACGGGCAGTTATGAAATATTATAGATTAATGACGAGTTCCAACGCAGAATTAAATCTATCACAGGGAAGGAATCTAAAATAGCGATCACTGTTTACTAACCAACACTATCAGCGGTGATTGAAACAAATTCTCCTGATTCTCATATAGATATTTATCCGTTTTACCAGATCAGTGTTTAGATGGCTTGAAATTAAACTTGTTTATAATGGAGTTCAGAACCAACTAAAAATGAGTTTAAAAAGAGTGAAGAAAAATTCATTAAAGAACCAGAATATCGAAAACAAAATCCATGGCATTATAAAAAGTTTGATTCAATCGAAGATAGATATTACATTACCGATTTTGACGGTAAAAGGATCCCCAAGATGAATAGATCACCATTTGATATTATTATCGAAGATCCCAAGAATCCAGGGCGTACTAGAGATATTGTTGATGAAAAACGTTTTAAAAGACTTTTAAATGTTCTTAAACCTGAATACGATAAGACGTTCAATGATTTAAGAAATTTACTTATTTCATTATCACAACATGATGATGATAGTGTGAAGCAGCAAATAATCGAGTCAATAAAACACTTGAGTGATATCTTATTCGATTTATACATTGCCAATCGAAGTATTATAAACGTTGCGACAACACACAATACTCCTTACGCAGATCTAGAATCTAAACAAGTATTTTTTGATCATTATCAAATAAAATAAAAAGACTTACAAAAATTTATTATACCAGATCTAAATAACGCTAAAATGAAGAAATTATTAGGTGATCTTAGTGAATAATATCATCTGGGAGCAATTGAATCGTGGAGACAAATAGCCCCACCACCGTCTATTTTAAAACATAATAATAACACCTTTGGTGTCGGACATCACATATCACCAGGCATTGTAAACATAACAAGAACAATTACAGTCAATCTCGTTTGCGACATTGTGGATGGAAGTTTTTAAAGTCTAGTCAAGCCCAGTATTTTTACAGCAGGACCCACCCAGCTGACTCATTGTATTAGAGCCAATAAACCCCGTATACTTGCGTGTTCATAATCCGGTATTATCAAGAATACACTTCAAACTTACAGACCAGAGTGGACATACTTTGGACACAAGAAACGAGATTATAAATATAAATCTGTATATGAGATCATAATGCGAAACAAAAAAAATACCCGAATGCATGGTACTTGTCACTGTATAAACTGTATTAAACTGTCTGTATTTATATCTGTATTCAGTTTGTATTACTGAAACGAAATGTTTGGTTCCTTGATACAATGCTTGTAAATAAAGCAAAACTCAATTCTAATATGGTTGGATAGTATATACTGTCACCCTTAGAATCATTTGGTAATTTAATGATTTTATTAAAAAAAATATTCAATTAATGTACATGCATTCCCCATTCAGAGATCATGTAGGTTGCATTATACTAGGGAGAACATGTTAGTTTTCCCAGAGGTTTTGTTTTGCGATTAACACAGTCGATGGTCCAGAATTCTCATTATCGCTCTCACTCGTATTTTCACAATGTTCCTTAACTGTCTTATACGAAAGTTCATAATCTTTTTCCGTTCGTATTCATTAGACAATTCTAGCTTGATTTTGTCAATAGTGTTTGAGAGAGGTACAAACAACTTTACCTGATCATCCGTGACTGTTTTCAGCGACTTAAACATTCCTTGTAGGATAAATTTCATCAATTTTTAATCTGCTGATAGCGTAAATCTGTTTTGGTTTTTTGAGTTGTTGTAATGAGTCAAAATCACATAGAATCTTTTCAGCATTAAGATTGTCAGACACATTGATACCGTTGTATTTTAACTTTTTAATCGAAGAAACAAGGGCATTTATATTTTCAAAATTCATGTTATAATAGATATATATTAAATAGAAAAATAGGCAAAAATATGTAGCGCGAGGTACCAATCGATCTAACATTCCATAGTTGATCAGATAAACCTAATGAGGTTCTTGTGCAGATATTTACCCTCCAGAGAACCCCTAAATATTCGAAATCGAAACTTTAGAGACTCAGAGAGGGTTTGTCTGCGCATGTGTACATTCATACCCTACAAGAGTTCATAGGACATCCGAAACCGAATCTCTAGGAACTCAAAGGGTTGTTTATTCACGTGTAGGTCTTATTTTAGTGACCAATCAGATTATGTTTATGCCTTGCAAGAATTCCTAGAACATCCAAAACCGAAACTCTAATAACTCAAAGGTTGATGGTCTTTGTGACCTAACCTCAATAGGTTTATTTTTAGTTTTGCGATTGTGTCTTTTAGAATGGCACCTTGTGGGTGTACCCCTTAAGTGAGATCACAAGGTTACAATCTCAAATCACCTCCCGCAACATATTTTTGATGATGATAATATGAAAATGCCGTCTTTGCGCCCGCACACCAACCCCCAATGATCAACCAATGGGTTATTGACAAAAGTCAATCCACCACGTGTTGACGTAGTGAATTGGTGTGCTGACATGAAGATGGGGCGGAGCCCAAATGGACAGAAAATCTTGGCTTAAAATCGCTTCCCGAAGCATTTGCCTTTATCGAGATTTGAACAATCGGCGGCCCCTTCCCAGTATCACATTTTCAACAACGCTATCAATTGAGCTATCGGACGCATTTACGTGTTTAAGATAAATTAGTTAAGATATACTTACCTAAACAGAGTAGTCCTAAAACTATAGTAACAAAAAACAACAGTTACTGGTATTTTATTTTTCCAGTTTCCGAAAAAAAATATATAATTCTGCATAACACGAACATTACTGAATTCATGCGTAAGCCGTTTGATTTAGTCAAAGCGGATGTTATGTGTTCTTAAAATAGCTTCGCACTTGCTCAATTGGCCATATTTCATCAGGGAAGAATTTGTCAATAATACGCTATTATTCGTTAAGTGTGTAGACATGTATAGAATAGTTTCTAACAGAAGCCAGTTCTCTGTAAAATGCATATACCAAAATTTGTATGTTACCATGGAGAAATCAATAACAGACCTATTCAGCGAGAGAACCAAGCTAGGTAGATATTGCCTGTGTATGCCTGTGAGAAAATCCTATACACGGATATTATTGTAAACAAAGAATACACAGGCAATACGTTTTTATACACATCACAATAGAGGATTGACATAATAATCGATCTGTGGTGAAATGTCACTATTTATTACAATAAAATTGCACTTAATCCACGCGCATTACGTGTATTTATTGTACAAAATAAAAACAACCGATTGATCAATAACAGACCTATATACAACCATTCACTATGAATATTAATTACCTGTTATGCACTCTGTGAAACCTGTAAGCGGATTTTATGTATAAACAAAAGAATACAATACAGCATAAAGTACGCGGATTTTATGTAAACAGAGGGCAAAATATTATTTTGTCAGTAGGGAAAGAGTTGCCGAATTAGCATTGAATGAGACCACTTGTATTGTTATCAGGTTTGTAAAAGGTTACTTTGTTAATGCGCTATCAATCGTATGTGTATATAGTAATTCTTCATCGAAGAATTATAATATATTTGATCATTCGTAATGTGTAGAAAACATTTAATTGCTCATTCTTGTATCTGTCATGCAGCGTAAACATGTGCCAGTTTATGTATCTTTCACTTAATCCACTTCTGGAGTACCATCTTAAGATCTTATAATATTTTCTGAATGATATGCAAGCTAAATAATATCATGCACTAACATAAGTGCGGATAACTGCAATACTGAAAAGTTTTATGCTTGCCTCAGTCTTGCTTGATCATCTAAGTACTGGAACATAATATTATGTCCAAATTTAAATGACAAAGCAGATTAAAGTATTTACTAGCGGAATAAATTGACTTGAACATAACTTCTTCTCCAGATTCTGCATTCACAGATTTAACAGGTTTTACAGTATATCGTGCGCGGCCAGTTTTCCCAAAATTACAGTTTTCACATTGTGTGATAATGCGTAGATTTCCAAGTGAGTGCTCAAGTTTATTGCAGCTGATATGATCCACAACATACCCGTCTTTGATCAATCCAAAATAACACGCGATCACAAATCTGTGTGATAAATAATGTTTATTTCCTTTGGTATTAAACGCAAGATAACCAGTATTGGTAACACTACCGACTGTTTTTTTTTCAGTCTGCAATTTCTAATGATGCCATTACGAGATGCCTCATAATTGGTGAAAATTGGATGTGACAAATTCATTTTGCTCCATTTATATACTTTATACTATTTGTTAAAATCATTGTTTTGAAATTCTAGCTAGATAATCTTATTCGCGCTTTATAACTGATTCAGCGTTATATTTTGTATCGTAATACATTTTCAACTCCCTGCATCTTTTACCACCACATTGCGCATACAGTAGCGTCTTTCCTCGCACTCCAACACCACACTGTATGCACGGTTTAGGTCCTAGACTCCCGTTATTAAAACAATGCATGTGATAACTCCAGAACTAGCTTACGCAATTTTTGTTACATAGAGACGTGTAACCAATCTTAAGCCACCGGCAATTGTGATTTGATTGAATCATATAAAATTGATTAATACTTCAATTTAGTTACATATTTACCTTAATTATGATATGCAGAAATTATCCGCAATTGAGCCTGTCGCCCCTAGGTTTGATCTTGACGGACTACACAAATTTAGTTCCTCGATGCAAGATCTTACTTTATCGAATGCGGATATAACCAATCGCATTCGTGAAGCCAAGAGAAGCGTGCGATCCATGTATTATCCACATTCAGGATTGAAAATACCGCATGTGCGATGAACGACAAACAAGGAAGAGAAATCACTGACTACCTCGATGTTAGAAAATATATTATTTTAGTAAAATTTATTGTAAAGACCGACGATGATATTCGGATTATCCGAGGTAAGCGCGAATTCGTTAAGAAGTCAGGGAATAATATTATCCTTGGTGAAAATTCCAAACCAGGAATACTGACTGGAATAGATAAGCCGTATTATGAGCAATCGTATCCAGTAAATGCTGTTGTGTACGCGCTTTATCAGTTACTTGATAAAGCTAACGTTGGGGATCTCAAGAAAATGAATTTATCGAGCATAAATTGTGTAGCTATAAATAGTGCAGCTGAGCGTGTTAAAGAACACTTCACAAACGCAATACTGTGAAAGGGTTTGACAGATTTAAGGCGTAAAAACATAAATATGTGGGCTGAAAAGTTAAAGACACTGGAGAGTCTATCAGCGACGTTGCAGAGTTAGAAAAGTTATTAAGATTTCCAATAGCAGTGAAGACATTAACCGGAGAGATTTTATACAAGCCAAAATATATTTTAAAAAATGGAAACCCTATAACAATCATTGATCATAACGCACCGGATTCGCCCGCATAGAGTCGTTTGAGTAACACACGGATCTCCATCCGATTGTTTATGTGTGGATTGGAAAACATTTTTCAGATCGACGTTCGGGTCCAAAAGTTCTGCTAAGGTATATGCTTGATGCTGGAGTTTTAATATCGTTGAAGGTAACTGAAGCAATTATATCATATTGTGTGCAGAAATAAGTCTTGTTGCCAGAACCTGATGTATTTGATACTAAACACGATGAGAAATTTGCATAAGATCTCGGCAGAAAAATAATCGGTAAGTTTACTCAAAGAGGATAACATGATCATAAACGAACGTGTACAAGATTGATTATGGACGATACTGAAATTGATTTTATAATCGCTGATACGATGGAGAAAAACACATTTATAAGCCGATGTAATGCTTATTTATCAGACCAAACAAAACTAGGTACCATTGTGAGCTATACTGTTGGCGAGTCACCGCAGTTCACTCATCGAAGATCTTCGATGTTAGCTTATGTTTCGTTAAATCGATGATAAACATATCCTCATTACTGTGATAGGGTAGCGACAGATTCATTTTATGTACACAAAAATATAAAGATTCATTAAAACTGGGTAATGGGGAATGGGGAACGTCGAGGATAAAACAAGAAAATATACTTAGTTATTGTGAATCTGCCGATGTTGAAATTGCTGAGACATATTACATAAATAATCAAGTATCAAAGTCATCTGCACAATCCGTGTATGATCCTGTATCTAGACATAAGACCGTTTATCTTAATGAGTGTGGAGATTCAGGTAAAACAACACGCGCGATTAACTTATTCATGAGTATAAATATGATTGTTTTAATACCGACGCACAAACTCGCCAAGGAAATAAAGCAACGAGGTGTAAAATCTGGTACATATACTTTCTTTAAATGGTGCGGACTGTCTCTGGATGTATTACAAATATTTCTTGATTGGTTATTACTAATGAATAATTATATGATTATATTTGATGATCATGGTCAACCACCACCCTTTGTTGGGCAGTCTCGACATGAGTGGCTGAAAACATCTGTAGATTATTACGAAGAAATATCTGATAATCATAGAGCTGTTGATGAGTCGCTGAAAGAATTTAAAAGATCAATACGACTACAACTAGATAAAATACAATGTGAAGTAATGCGTGAGGTAATTCCAGAAACATCCATGAATGAATTTGGGCCCTATGGAAGCCTGCTGATTTGATATTTGCCAGCTGACAAATGGTTCGTGATGAACTGCAAAAGAAATTATTTACGTTACACAAGGAAACATTCCCAATGATACCTCTACCATTGTGTTATCGCCCGGAAGATACTAGACAACAAAATGTTGATGTTGAGACTCCTAGTGGAGACACTGAAGGTGTCCGAATACAAAATCTTGTGTTAAATGATATTGTCCTTGTCGCTGTTGATGTTGTCGAAAGCGCATTAAACATGGATAAATAGCCATGGACGTTAGCGTACGCTATAACGATTCATTCGTCGCAGGGATTAACTATCACTGATAGTAGTGTTTGTATCGTCGATGATCGTATTGAGTGTTCAAATTTAGTTTATCTCGCAGCATCTCGAGTTAGAAGAATATCACAACTGAAACGGGTTATCATGGATTACGTAATAACCGAATAAATCAAGAAATCACTAACAGTGTCGATATCAATAAAAAAATTAATCAGCTATAAACAATGGGAGAAAAAATCGCAAGTTTGATATAGATGTGGAATTTATCATGATATTAAAACAACGACCAAATAATTATTGCACAAATTGCAACGCAGCAATGTTGTGGCAGTATTCGAGCAATATCCCAAGACAATTTATCGTTGATAGAATTAATAGTAGTCTTGGTCACTCGCGCGAAAATGTGATGCTGACCTGTTTGGAGTGTAATCGACGTCGAGGATCTGCAAGTTTATAAAAGTGTACTTGGTGGTAATTGCGTATCCTCAATAATTATTTGTAATTGTTCGCGTATAAATCCACGCTGAGGAGCAGTTGAATCTAATATGTAGATTGCAGGTCTGCCAGTGGACCTTACCACGATGGACATTTGGTGTGTGGTCACACTCCAAATTGGATCAGTTGCTCTTTTTCTGCCTACTTAGAGTTCGCCAGGTTCGTATAAACATCTAACGATAACATTGCCTGGTACTGGTTGAGAAATAGATTCACATTTGATCAGTATATATTTTTTGTGATAGCATCAGACAGTTTCATAGAAGTTGCACGAATAATTTCCTTATTCATCGCAGCTATCACACTCGGTAATCTCGCAAGCCATTCACGAGATCTTTTATCTGTGGATATTTCCTTTGCATATTGTTACCCGAATAATCGCTCAGCAACTGTTCGATTAAATCATTCAACGATTGCCTGATCACGATGAATTTCCGTTTGTCCTCGTCTGATTTTAACATTGTGCTTGTTCATCAAAGATGATACTGACCAAGAAATTCTTTGCCAGGATCAACCTGAAGTAGGTTTAGCCATTTTAAGGGTCCTCGCTGATAAATTTGTTTAAACGCAGAATCAACTTCAGATGCTGTCTTTGTTGATAGCGGCTCCGCTTCTTTATATCTGCTCGAAACGTCAACGACAGTTAAAATGTATCTGTATGTGTGTTGACGTCTACCTGTTTTAATGGTATCGTGTGGCAAAAACAAGATATCCACTTGATGAACATCATCAGGAACAGTGACATCAAATTTGCGTATTGAATTGTTTTAGGTGGATTTAGAAAGATATGCCATATTGCCTGTCGTGCTATCTACGCTGCAGCAACATCACGCTAAAATTTTGCTGAGGCAGCAAGTTTGCTAATCGCTACCTTACCTCTCTAATACCTTCTCGGTGAATATTAAACAGATTCTATTATAATAATCAGTTGATTAATTACCAGCCCCTATCATTATTTTACCTTTCATAGCAGATTTTTACTAGACAGCAAGCGAGAGGTTCTCTGAGAGATTTATTAGGTATAGCATTTAACGCGTGAATCAATTTCACATCTGCGAGATGCCGTTGCTGCAAATCTGGACTTTTAAAAGCAACGTCCTGAATGTGACACGCTTGATCAATTTTATTTACTGGATACTCTCCTGGTCTTGGTCGATCTTGGTTATCGAGTCTGTTATCGAGACGAGTTCAAAGACAACAATAATTATATCCCAGAAGGTGTTTCTCACCGGGGTAGTTTGCAATTTCCCTAACGAAGCGGCTATAATACCACCTAGCGCTATTTGCGACGCGGAAACAAATTTATATTTCCTTGTACCACATTTTGCACACTTGCCTGTGAGTGCGCGTCTCTTATTTTTTGTTGCTATCAATCCAACTGTGGGGGTTGTTGCTCTACATCGAACACAATATAAACTCATATCATATGGATATAATTGACTTTTCTGCGACCCGTAAACAAGAGCCAGTAAGGCACCATCCCGCGTTACCAAATTCTATCAGAATGATTATGATAGGCCCGTTCGAAAGTGGGAAGACGCAATTATTGCTTAATCTGACAATGCGATGACTCAAGTGGAATAAGTTATATTTAGTAGCGCCATCTGTAGATGATCAACGATGTTATGAAGTACTTAAAGAGTTTAATCAAAATGCGAAATTACTGGACAAAAATGATATCATTGATTTTATTACCGATATTGATGAAGCTCCATCCGTAGATGACTTAGATGGATTCACTAATAACCTCATAGTGTACGATTATGTGATGCTGGACAAAAAATCCAATCCAGCTAGAATATTTTCTCGAGGTGGACATAAAAATACTGATGTGATTTGTGTTACTCAGAGATACACCCAGATACCTAAGGTGATTAGAGATAACTGTAATATTTTGGTTGTGTTTATTGGTGTAGATAATCATACTTTGCAAAGTATTTATTATACTTGGTGTTCAGGGGACATGAATATGATTAAATTTAAAAATTTCTTTTTTAAAGCACAAGCTGTTCCGTTTGGATTTATAACGATAAACTTACATGATCCAAGATCAAGGTATCGTGTAGGTTTAGATAAAAAATTTTGTCCTTGATTTTTAATTTATAGCAGAAGAGAGGCTGAATGACATGTGCATAGTGACCAGATTGTGAATAAATTCAGCAAAAATTTGGTCAGTTAGAGAAGTTTTCATTAATAAGGTAAAACCGTAGGAACCCTTAATTTTTAAAAACAAAGGTCTCTAGAAAGTTGTAGGGTTCAGTCTCTCTGCTACTAGGGGACATGGATATAATTAAGTTTAAAAACTCGCACGTGCATACTACTCCACACGGATTTATAAAAATAAATTTACATGATCCTCGATCGCGATATGGCATTGGTCTCAATAAAAGTTTTGATTCACACACCATACCTTGTCACCTTTTTTTATCCCTCTCCGCCCGCTCACTCGCTGTCAGCACATACTCTTTAAGGCTGCATGAGTTGTCTCCCCTACACACACACACACACACACACACACACACACACACACACACACACACACACACACACACACACACATAACGCACATGACCTGAAGAGCCATAGTGTGGGCCATGAATACAGGTAAGGGACCGCTCAAGAGACACAAACTAGTAGGTAAATAAATTTGAAAATAGAAATCTCAAAAATAAAATAACCCAATTAGAGAGAAATCTCAGTCGGTTAGAAGCTTCGGTGACCTTGTATTTTCATTTTCGTACGAAACCCTATTCTGAAAAAAAAAAAACTTGCTCCAAAACTTGTAGGATTCACCACCACACTGCTGTTTACCAAGGATGGTGAGCATATATTCGGGTATTTATAAATGTTTCCTTGATCTCATCTGAGTTGGTCATGGCGAGCACATATGTGCTGGTGATAGATGCATATCTTTTTACAGAAAGCGGGAGTCTGTGTGTGTGTGTGTGTGTGTGTGTGTGTGTGTGTGTGTGTGCGAGAGAGTCTCTTTAAATGTAAATGTAGAAATCTAATCCCATGCTTCAACATTTTTCAGAATAATATATGCTTTTGTGAATTTTGCTGCTCGATATTTTGCACGATTAAGTATACCTTCCGCGCTTTCAAGGACCACGAAATTCTGCAGTTTTATCAATAAAACACGACGAAGTTTCTGACAACATGAAATCACCTTAACGGTATTATAAATTAACACAAGGAATGCAACGGTGACCACAATCCTCCGTTCGATTCGACTTTTCTCACGCGCCTATTATCGCTTCAGAATCGTAAGAAGACTTGAAAACTACATATATCCATTCAAAAAAAAAAAAAACAGTAACGTACCAACACATCACTCTCGGACGACAATCGCATGAAAATAATCCGGCGAATTTACCTTCATTTCTCACCATTACGGTCACAAACCCTAAACAGCGAGATCATTACAGGACGTAGTCCATTTCTACTAGTTTTTACCCTGCAGTACAATGCGTTAGGGTCTAATAATCGTTCCGAACACGGCGCAGAATCTGTACTCTTTTAATACTAGGCTCAAATATTTGAATGTGAAAACGTCGTCAACCGTTATTTGTACTATCAGAAGTTTAACTACATATTTCTGTTCTGGACATTTATACAAAAATTATTAATGATGCAATCTGAATAAAAAAAAAATAAGTTAAACATTTATCTTGCAAAATTGGTTTCATGACGTTATTTAGCCGGTGGTAGAAATGGCGTCGTGCTTTATTGATAAAACTGCAGACTTCTGTGCAAGGACTTACACTGATTGTGACATATTTTGGGAGAAATGTCCACCCTATTATCTCCAACTTTTGAAGCTTTCACCTTCTCCATTTCTACAACCTCTTGCTTTGTGATGCTAGCAAAAGGTTGTTTTGTAAGACCGAACATTCTCAGACTGGTCGTTGGAACGAACGTCTTGCCCAGATACTGTCACAATATTTGTCCAGTTGATTGTCGGAGGTTTCAGTAGAGCGGGACTATGCGATTGGCAGGCGGAGTTATCTTTCGTTGCGTCTGACAATTGCATTGCGTCTTTTTGATGGGAAATTCCAAAGAGTGCATTTCGGAGAGGGAACCAAACTAATGGGCGTGGTACATCATTGGAAAAAATTACAAAGATTCTGTACTTTTACAATAATGAAAATTGCTAGTTCTCTGTGGCATTATAAGGACGGAGTTATCAGCGAAAAATTATCGTAAGACAAACATCGAGGCCATCTAGCTCATGGTAAGCATGATCTCTATGACTATTTGAATAAAATTAGGAACAGGGAAACTAGGTTTGATTTATTTGAATACTAGTTTGCTTTTGGATGCTACTGTCATGTGCTGCATTGGTTATTATATACTTCGTATTTTATATTTTTCTGTTTTTTATTTTATGCCGGACGATACAGTGTAATATTATAGTACTAAACTAATGTTATATACGGATAAAAGGGATTCATTTAACGTATAAGATATACATGTACCAAACAGAAAATTTTACCAAAGTAAACCGGCTAATTAGCTTCTGGTACGAATGCTGATTTTACCTCGTTTCAATTACATCGTCCATGAGGTTTAAAATTGATTCTAACCAATAAACAATATGTATGCATTTATCCTTTTCTTCTCTTTCATTTGTTTATCTCGTTCATGCAAATAGACAAAGAAAACGATGCATACCATCAATGAACGGAGCAAACAACTCCGAAGCAGCTACACAAGCAATACTAAACGTATCTATGTATTTTAACACGATTATCGACCTTTCCAAAGGTTCTAGGACCAATTGATTCGGTTTCACTTGTTATAGAATAATTGGATATATAAATTCTCATTATTTACAAATTTAAACATAATGTCTGTATGTGTCCCATTCAATAATACGTTTCCAGGTAACTTGCAAGCGTTTAGTTTTATATGACAAGCAGCGTTTTCCTTTGCCAGGGTTGTAGTACTGCAACAGCTTTACATGCTAAGATTGTATGGGAATGTGTGTGTGTGTGTTTGTTTATTTGTGTGTGTGTGAGAGAGAGAGAGAAAAAAATATCACAGTGCTCAAAGGAAGAGAGAGAGAGAGAGAGAGAGAGAGAGAGAGAGAGAGAGAGAGAGAGAGAGAGAGAGAGAGAGAGAGAGAGAGAGAGAGAGAGAGTTCACAGTGCTCCACCTTTGAGTACTAAAGAAAACATGACTTCATGGTGACAAATCTTTCATATAAGTTTATGTAATAGTATGCTAAAAAACAATTTCTTCATTATATGTACTTATTGTGACTCGTGAAATTCAAGCACGCTGTAAAATTTAATTTGCTTGAAAAGATTCAAATCTGAAATCAGTGTGAGCGTCATTTAATGTGAAATACTCCAGCTATTTATTTTGAAACAAAACAAAAAGAAATAGCAAGCAATTACCCCACCCCCACCCCCCAAATCAAACAAGAACAACAAAACAGAAAATTTATGATATACAAGCAAATAATTTGATGTTTTGAATACTCAAAATGCAAAAATTAAAATGTTCTAATATTCACCAGTATCAGCAATAATAAATAAACCAATCACGTCACATTTATTACAAGATAGGTAATACAGACTAAGAATATTTATGGAATATAATAAAGTAAGGAAAACAGTTTTGGATATTGGTGAAAGAGTTATAGGTCACTGTTTTGTATGGAAAAATATAAACGAGCTTTTTCTGATTAATACTGCACAACTTAGGGAGTGCAGTATTAGTCTGAAAACAAAGTTCATATTTTCCCATACAAATGCAGTTAATTTCTATTATATACTAATATCGTTTTCCTACTTAAATCTTAAAAAGCAATACACTACAACACTTAAAGTAAATGAATTGATGCTGTATTTTAAAATAAATCTTCAACCGTAGATTCATCAATACGCAGAAGCAATATTAATGCGCAGATGGCACCATCTAGTGACGTTTGAAGATTGTCGCGCTTGACATAGTTAACATATTTATAGTTCTTGTCTTTTTAAAATTGTAATTTGGTGCCATATTTTGAATGAATGCGCAGCGAAGAAACTTTTCAGTTGATGTGGAATGTTCGGATTTTGTTTTTATCTGTTGATCTAACTCAGATCTGCTTTTCTGCTTACGATTGATTGAATTTATTGGGTCAATTCAGTGCAGTAAGGAGAATGTGATTTCAGTTGGAAATGCAATCGAAATTAAGGAATAACTTCAGTGTGTATCACTTTTTCCATGACATGGGTCATGCCATTCAGATTTGCAGAACTATTTAAGAAAGTACATTTTCAGGAAAACGAAGATGCATAAATGTAAATATACTTATTACCATTACCAGCTAAAGAAGACATTTGTATACCCTGCCACTCGCATGCTCGCTGATGCAGGGATGCCATCTATGACCTAAGTGGTTTGTATCGCTAGCCTAATATTGTATCAAAATGCCATACGGTGAAACTTGCAAAGCAGCTGTTGTGTGAAACTAAGCCAACGGAAATAATACTTTTTTTTCGTTGTTTTG
Source organism: Potamilus streckersoni (assembly GCA_016746295.1). Classification (NCBI taxonomy): domain Eukaryota; kingdom Metazoa; phylum Mollusca; class Bivalvia; order Unionida; family Unionidae; genus Potamilus; species Potamilus streckersoni. The sequence continues at coordinate 456,016 of JAEAOA010001691.1, forward strand.
GTTTATTGGCTCTGATTCTCTTAGTTTCATCCCACAACCTTCCGTTTCATTTTTTTTTAAAATATAGGTTTTTGTTTGACTTGTAAATTGATACGTCTCTGATAGATATTGAAAAACAGTTGGCTTCAATATGCTTTCCTTTACTGTTTTTATAGACCCTAGAGAGCACTTGTTATAGTCCGAACCATTCGAAAGATTACGAATATTTCTGTTTAAATAATCAGAATGGTATTTTCAATTTCTGCGTCTCTCACGTTTATTGATGACATTGAAACTTTCATTCGTTTGCTTGTTTGAATTTTTCCTTTGTGATTCGGTGAACTCGTTCACGTCGTTAACTTTATCATCACTAATTTCAAATGGACGAAACAGATTGTTTAGTTCATTCACAAGCAAATCCAATAAACTAAAAATTAAGCGTATACGACACGAGTGTACATGGTTTGCTTACAATGTAGTTTCTAAAATACTTATACTATTTTTCGACACACGTGTAGTGTAATATGAAGCCGTGCAATATGGAAAAATACTAAACGAATCTGACAGGTAAAGTTAACGGAGAAAAAACAAACTGCATATAACAAAAACCAATAACTCAACAAGACAACAGTCTAGAGTTAACTATCCAAATAAGGAATTTGTCTTCACAACATAATATACGTTCCAGTTGTATATTTGAAAAAATCTTTAACATTAAACGACAATTGTCTGTCCAAGTCGATTACCATTTAGAATGAAAATGTCATTTATACGCCAGAGAAATATAGCTGTGTTTTCTTAGCAACGCAATGCAGGTGATATATAATTATTAACATGTGTGAAAATTGGTAAAACTCATAATTTTGAAAAGGTAATTTTGTACTTTAACGACATATTATTGGAACGAATGATTCCTTTTACAAGACTAAATAGCATTTCAAGTAGGTCAGTTAAAAGGAAAAGCTTATTTGGCGAATTTTGGAACATGCGAGACGTTTCTTCATAGTCGCTTTAGTCGAGAACCAATGCCTCATTCTTTTTGATGTGTTTACCGTATGTAACTTTAACATTTAAAAATATTGTTCACATTCTCATTTGAAGCGTTACCAAAGATAAAAAAAAATCCAACCCTTTCAGAATGAGAATGTTTTAATGCTTTGATATGCAAAAAACAATCGGGTTTATTGAAAAACTTTTTTCTCACGTGACAGATATATTGACTGATAATGAGGGCACTTTACATATATTATGAACTTTTACGATAGTGACAGGCATAAAGTGAAGTTGTTTGCATTTGTAACTTTCATAATGGAAAGAATGTTGTCATACCTCTATGTTACTTCCATGCACTGTGGCTGGAATAATTTTGGATATTTTTTTTGTGGAAATTGTACATCATCTAAACACACAGCTAACCAAAATGACTGATACTATGTGCTCGAAACATTAGCCTGAATTAGTCTAAAGTTCACTATCTACAGTTGTTATTAAAATAGGAAAATGAATGCTAATAGAAGAGATAATATCGGCTCCTTTTTATATACAAATTACCTCTTAGTCCAAGAAATGAAAATAACCAAGCAGAACTAGCAGTTTTCTTTGTTACTGAAGTAATGCCAATCAATATACTCGACAACCAAAATTACACCAATCAATCATACACCAAACTAAAGAGAATTTGTAGTACTTTTAACAATAGCTAAGATATATAAAATCGCTAATTAAATAATCAGTATACCAGTGAGGAAAACTCATAGTAAAAATATAAGAGAATCTTGAATACTAATGGATTAATTACATCATCGGTGTGCTCAAATTCATTCATTTAAATCTGATGCCTTAATTAAATGTACTTATTACATTTTTCCAATACTCTCTTTGATAATTTTGTTACTTTGCTACTTTCATTCTGCATAGTAAGTTCGATTCGACGTTTATCATACCTATCCAATCACGTAAAGAATAAATAAGTCATATAAATTTTAGTCCAATTTTATTTTGTTTTTTTTTATATTATTCAAACAACTACAAACGAATCGAAAGATTATGTGATAAAGACTGCTAAAAGATCCAAACCTGATCATTGAAACTACTTCGGTAGATATTTTATCATAAAAATGCTGTGGCATTTTTAATGTGAATCAGGCAGAGGAGTCTTATCGATTGGATTTATTGCAATATTTCAACAAAAACAAACATGCTTAACGACAGACTTTCGACTTATTATTTATCATACAAACACTTATTATTCGCAAAGAAGTCAACACTTTACCCCCCAAACCCCTTTCTCATTAATATGCACATTGTCTGCATCATATTATTTTGGGAATATGATATTCGGTATAATTAATCCAACATTCAAATTCAAAATCAGTTTACTTATTTTCTTGTCTTAGGGAATTAAATGAACCCTGGATCCTTCTTAACAACTATCATATTAACAAAAGTAGCATATAAGTACGATGTATTATTGCCAAGAATTGGAAAACCTTATAAACAACAATTTAATCAAATGCTATTTATTTTTCACAGATTGTATCACTAAAGTTAAAATACATATATGTCAGAGTACTTTTGATTCTATTAACTTTATTTGCATGGATTATTGCGATTATCAATTGATCGTACGACCTAGCGACGTCATTGCATGAAATCTGCAATAACGAGGAAAAAAAGAAAATGATTTGTATCAGAATCGCTCGAATCATATTTTATTCTGCTTTGTAACAAATAAAATCAAATCATAATTCCTGTTTGTACACCAATATATTCACTGAGAACATGTAATTATAAACGTATTTCGCTTTACGTATTTCGCTTTTTTCAGTGTATTTTGGTGTTTATAGTCACCCCAAGCTAAGTTCCACTTTGGGCATAGGTTTAGGCCGTGTATAAACAACGTTGACGAGGTATGATAATCCCTGGGTTTGTCCAATATCCTCTCTCCCATTATAACCTTTGATTGCACTCGGTGCCAACTTGCTCTCTTAGAAGAGCCAGAGAATGAAATCGGCTATCTGAGGTGAGGTATCGATAGTCTGTTCCCATGCTTAGTATGCACCCTACGTTGCACTCCGCTATACTAAGTCAGGCGAACGCCGACGCCATATTGTCACGTGATCAAAACAAATGACTGTATATGGAGAGATCTCGTTAATCTAACCCTGGCACATTTATTTCTTTAATATTCTGTTTGTTAGTGACACAATGCAAACTTTACTAATACTTTCGATTTGAACTATAGCAGTCGTTATCTTTTGTTCAAACTTAATCAGCAAATTGGCGACGTAGGTATTTTTACAAATATTTCTACAAATAGGCTAAGACGAAGTATAAGGATGCACACATTATTTTGTAAATATTGCACTTTTCCCACAACGTGATCTCAAAAATTATTTCTCAAATCGATTCCTTGATAAATTTTTACGCCGAAATTGATATGAGGTTATGCACGGCAGCTTTAATTTTGCCAAAGATTAAGACGAAAATTTCTTCCCCATTTTACCAGCGGGCAGGGGTAACGATTGCTTTGCAAATATTGCCCATTTCACACTACGTCATCTAAAATAGTCTAGTTGTAATGAATTCCTCGATCAATTTTAAATAATTACGTATGTATAGTTTTCCATGACAGCCAAAGTATTTTGTCAAATATTTAGATCGATATAGCAACCCTCTTTTACGAAGGGGCAAAATTGACGATATTATGTCAAATACTGCACATTTCGATTGCATCATGCAAGACATTCCATTTGCTATTGATTACTTGATAATTATTACGTGGGAATTGGTATAGGTTGATAGATGACGTAAATTGGCCAAAGGTTAATGCCAGATCACTTCCATGAAGGTGGGGAAGGGGGTAAATGTTGCCAAAGATTGAATGTTTTAGACAGCATGATAACAATGTTCCATTTTAAATCAATTGTTTGATCAATTTTCCATTGATATTGATGTATCGTTCAACATGACAATCCACATTGTGCAAAAGAATAAGACCAACATACCAACCGTTTTTATTAGGCTGACAATTTGGCTAACATTGGATATTTCTTAATGTCACCTAAACAGTTCCAGTTCAAATTCATTTCTCGAAAGAAAGGTGCGAAAGAAAATGGCATTGCGTCCCCTACAACCTGGGGTGGGGGTGAAGGTGACTAAAATACTCTCAGACAAGCTTTATTGACCCTATGAATTAGTCTTAGGGAGAGTAGAAGCCAAATTTCTTGCTACACTACTTGACACTGATATCGATACTATCTATCTATCTATCTATCTATCTATCTATCTATCTATCTATCTATATATATATATATATATATATATATATATATATATATATATATATATATATATATATATATATATTCATCAGACAAGGCACATTAATTGCCTCCACATGATAAAAAATTATTGTGCTGCTGTGTTGCAAGATTTCCAAACAAAACCATGAATTACATTCAGGTTTCATTCAGATTCTTCACTTGTTAAGAATTTCTTCAAAATTCATTCACTTTATCATCGTAACTGAAAGATAATATTAGAACGTTTAATGTTAAGAACTTTACATCAGTTTTAATGTTATCAACACTAATTTGATTTTGCTTCCATAATGAATGTTGTTTTCAAATTTTTAGTTAATAGAATTCCAAGACTTAGTCTAAACTTAATTTTTCAGTATCAATTTAATGTTGAGAGATGCATTATTAAGGCTAATATTGTTGACATGTTGAGAAAAATATTTCATTTTTATTTTGTACTTTTCATCATTACTGAAATATGACATAAATTTGGACCGTATTTTCATTTCTTATACTGTCACAATCAATCATCCAAATATGTCCCAACAGTGATTTCTCAATTTAAGTAAATGTGTTGTTAGATTGAAATATAAAACAAATAAAACACACTAACATGTACTTTAAATAAATAATTGAGCTTCGTATGATTACATATGTACAACAATAACTCTGATTTATTATGATTTAAATAAAAATGTATTAAAATTTAACACTTGAAGTTGTGACTTTCTTAGTTTTTCTTTGTCATCAGTCATTGTCATGTTTTGATAACTGAATCCATATGGTTACACTAAATTTACGCCCTTGTGTACACATATAAAAGGGAACGTGACAGCATCTCTGGGGTGATCCATTAATTATGAACACAAAATGGGGGGGGGATTTGATGAAGTTTTTCATAATTGTTGACATGGGGGAGGGGAGTACAAGATAAATTGACGTAAACAATGTTTTATTTTTTAAAAAAATAAATTTAATAAATAAAAAATAGGAAATTAGTCATTGCGTTGGTACGGCACACACTCGCTCGTCGGTCAACAGCCCACCAATTTATTCCAACTCTGTCGAGCTCATGCCAAGGAAGTTGTAGTCTTTCTATGACATGTCTGGGATTCAAACTTGTGACCTTCTGCAACAGTGGTGGATGCTCTAACCACTTAGGCCATCAGAGCAGATGGCAATAACCATTGCAAAATTTATAATAACACTGATTAATCCATGCTTGCATCATCGTAAGATGAATATGCATGTAATATGTACAATTTATTCCATATTTCTGTCATTCACTGAGAATAGTGGCAGACAACTCTGTAATTTATTCTACTGAGGTTTAACTAAAATGTGCTGCTATTCATATGTATTGTGGCAGATGAAGGTTCTGGAAAATTCCATGATGGAAGTTTATTGATTGTCTTTAGAATTTTAATGTTACATTCCAGATTCAAAATCCAGACTAACTTTGTGATAATCGATCCATGCCTCAAACTCAAGTCCATTTACTGTATCGGTTGGTGCCTGTATACTTTTGCGAGCACTCAAAGACCTGCCTGAATGTGATATCAGAGGTTTCACTCCTCGCAGATCATACATCATTTTCAGCTCATCAGTATTAGAGTTTCTCTGTTTGTGATAGCCTGAGCTCACTTTTATATCAGATACACTGTCAAAATTATCAGCAATGTTGTTCATGATAGCTACTGCTTTAGATCTGGCCAGTAGGATTTTGTCTTTGTTCCTTGTGTCCAGGAGTTGAAGCATTTTCTTGGTCCTTTTACAAGATGATCCATTACTTTTTCTGCTGGTATATGGCTATATTTCTTTCCCTTTATGTTGTTAAAAAGGCTTTAGATACAGTCCGCAAACTATATGATGCTTGTTGATAGCATATTAGGTACAAGATTTCTAAAGCATATTTACTTCTGCTGTTATGACTCTTGAACAACAAATTCATGTATTTAAGGCAACCTCATAACCTGTCCCTGTCAGATCTGTGTATCACATCCAAAAGCTCCATGTACAGTACACCAACCTGTAACATAGTATGGCCATACTGTTGCACATGATCAGTATCCATTGGCTTTAAAGCTGTCTTTTTTCCTAGATTCAAAACGTATAGAATTTTACTTCCTCATTGCTAACTTGAATGGGTACCAGTGAATCCATGACAGTTTCTTCAAAAATCAGGTACATCTTGTGCCGTGAGAAGACATATTTCAATAAAACGATCAATAGCCTGCTGGAGCTAAATATCTGTTATAAAGTCTGGAGGTATGTTCTTGATTGGAGTACTGTTTAGATCACAATGTCCAAAGAAATAACAGTGCCTCAACAATGTATGATTTAACAAATGACAAAAATAAATCTTTGTCTACATCATAATGATTTTTCACATAATGCCGCCTATAAGAATTCTCTCTCCATTCACAAAGCCAGTTTCAAAACTATCCAAACTAAAGAGCTACTGATAAGCCATTGTCAAGAAATTTATAGCTGTATGCCAGAGTTCAAAAGTAACTCAGTCTCAGTCTCTATGGCACAAAAAGTACCTTGATGTAATCCTTTTGTACCACTAAATCTCTCTTTGTTCAATTGATCACCACCTATATGGACTGGAGGATGCTCTGTGCATCCATAGATTTCATTTATCATTTCATTGTATGATGGCATTATCTAACAGACATAACTCTACTGTTGTTCATTGTAAGGAAGCACTGGAAATGGAACTACGACTGATTTATTTGCTAGCTCCTCAGACATTTCACCTTCAATTTCACTACAATAGAAATCTTTAAACTTTTTCAGAAAGGGGAGATGATCCAATGCTGCATTTAAAATCAGAGTTGTGTAGTTGGATTTTAAACTTCTCTCTCTGATGGAGATATTTGATCCAAGGAAAGGCCTTCAACTGATCCCTGTGGTTTGTCTGGTAGATTGGCCAAAGTCATGTGTTGCACGACAGCAGCAGATGCAAACCAATGTTTTATCCCTCCATGATAATTTTTCCTTTTATGTCACACACCCATTTTAAAATTTACATTGTCCCCAAAATTTCTGAAAACACTTCCTTCCCTGACTGCAACTCCATAAAACTTGAATTGCCTAATTTTCCAACTTCTCTAATGGTAGCTTTATAGCTAATGGACACACCCAGAATCAGCAATCTATCAAAAACCAGATAGGGACAAGAAAAAAAAAATCAATGAAACTTTATTGTATCATATTATCATACTGGTGTCTCCTATTATTTATACTAGAGAAAAGGTCTCACATGCTTCAATGTATCTACAATAAAAGATAAGATATTGAATGTGACCGCTGAAACAAAAAATATTGCCATCTGTGATAGCTGACTGCTTATAAATTTGACAAATGTATAATAAACAAGCAGCATGTGAGTGATCAGCCCAGACATATGATTTGAACCGGAATCTGTGTCTACAGATGCACAGACACTACGCTATAGTAGCTTATAATGCCAAGCCATGCATCCAAACGAAACCTTTTAAATAAACATTGGTAGAAAATGAGTGTTATATCAGGGTATTGATTCAAATTGTGCATTTGACAATGTAGTTTGATCATATCCTGTCAGCCATTTACAATGTATACAATATTTTTAAATAAAATATTATTAATTGTATAAAATTTTATTAAAAACTGAATGAAATTTATTAAATTGTTCAGTTCATGTTTGATCCATTAAAGTTTAAATTATAATTACTGGAACTTGGTTATGCTGATTACATTTCTAAGCATTAAGGTTATGTACTTACTATTCAGCTAAAAAGGGTTTGAAATGGTACTCATCCTTTATCCGTAGAAAATTTAATGTTATTTATTACCTGTTATTTAATCTAAAGAACATCTAAATAGGACTGGAATGGCTCATATATTCCTCAGAAACTTAATTATATGGTAGAATAAAAGTGTCTTAAAGCTGTTCTTGACACTAGATAGATGCATAATAATGTAAGAAAAAATTACCTGCTAACAACTATTATAACAACCAAAATAATACACACAGCATATAATGAAAATAATACTGGATTACAAGCCATAAGCCAATGAAATGTGTGCTTATAAATTATTAATATCTCAGCCTAAAAACACACATGATGTAATAAAATACAATACAGTGGTCTTGCAATACAGTAAATGTGTCACACTGTGTTTGACGTATGTATATAATAATGGCATGGTAAACATTCAGATATATAGAGTGATTCTATGATTTTTCATTACAGTACCTCATAATAATAAATACGTTTTATATTTCCATATGAATGTTACAATGCATAAATAGTGATAAATAATTTATTTTAATTAATACTTATGTATTTGTCTTTCTGATTAGTTAAATGCAAACATATTCATTTATAGTTTTAAGAGAATATCTGTTTCACTTTTGTAACAAATCTGAAGCAAAGTGAGTATCAATAAAAAAATGAGCATCTCCTTAAACAAAGTCTTGAATGCAAACATTGAATATACACATTCGAAATTTGTGCAAAGTGAATCAGTACAGAATGTTGCCAACTGCAACTGTAAATACATGTACATAGTATAATTTACCTTTAACTGTCTGTACTTCTCTTAAATAATCTTTTTTATGACAAATGCTTGACATGTCTTGTTGTATTGTCAATCATTAAACATTCAATATTAAATTTAAATTCCTTTAACCAAAGGATATTAATTTAATTTAATGGGAGGCTTTTCTCGAACTGCACACTTTCTTGCTTTGTTACAAAACTCCATTGAAGTTCTGCATATTTATGGTGTGTCGACCTACTGGTAATAATGACATGCATTGGTTACATATTATTTGCTTCATTTCTATATTTTTGTTTCGTATTTGCACAGTTTAATGAAGTGGTATATCATATACGCAGCGATGTCCACCATTAAAATTTCATTTACGGTTTAAAACTGATTTCATACAGAAAATAGGCAAATACGGCGGTTAAAATCTTCATTTATTAAAAACAGGATATAAATTAGAAAACACTCTTCACAGATCATATTTTTAAAAGCAAATTACTACTTGTATATTGATGTTTAAATTTCTAAGCAGAATTAAGTATATTTTCATCATAGTATTGTAGGTCCAACTTCATGAATTTAAGCAGTGATATCTTGCTTCGGAAAAAGGTTAATGGTCAGTTAGTTTTTAAACTTGCACGTGAATATGCAAGAATTTCTTTGTGCCATAAGCTGATTGGTATCAAAAGCACATTTGGCGTTGGATTACAGCAGTGCCAGAACTTACTGGCTACAGCGAGGTGGCATCTCAAAGTCGTAATCTACATTCATATTATGTCCCAAAAATCAGAGGGCGATGCCGTTTTCGCTTTCAAAACAGAAAAAGGCGAAATTTACGCTTCTCAGCGACTTTTTTGCCCACTTCGCGTAGTAGAGTGATCCCTGACTACTACTTAATTATCAATGATGCTAATTCATTCCGATTTTGTCAATTTGCAGAAATTTCCTGCTTTGTTCTGATTTGTTTCACACTGAATGGACTTTATCTCACTAACATAGAACATTCACATGAAACTGCTTCTTTACTGTGAAAAATACTTTTGTATAATAAGTGGTCCATCTGTTCCTCCACTGCATCCAAGATCTCTAGCCAACACAATAACAGTAACATTCTGTTCAAGGGAAAGGACAATAACATTAATCTCTTCTGTAGCAGGTGGCCAAGAGATCAGTCCTAAGATAATGTTGGTTAAATGACATGGGCTGATGTTGATTATAAAACCATTTATCTCAATGATAACATCAATACTGAGAATGAACACACATCATACACACTTACAAACATATTTCATTATTAAAGCAAAAGCATCAGAGAAATAAATTGAAAGCAATACAGTATAATCATGGTGAACGTAAAGATAGGTCATTGTGACATACAATTACCAGGAATAATACTCCTAAAGATGAAAGCACCCATCATGTTTGATAACTGAACATGCAAATAAATGACATTCATAAACTTAACATAAAAAGTCTAAAACCAGCAACACTACAAAAGGAATGACAAGTCTCTTTATGCTTTGTAAAAGTTAAACAAAAACAGTAATAAAGTACTATATATAGTTAGGACTTTGTCCAATCAGAAAGCAAAAGTATAAAAATGGACATAAAGACATTCTCAGAAGATAGTAAAACAACAGTTTGCATTTTAGTGAGCTTTTTATTTTAATTATCTTCATTCAGCTGATATTTGTTTCTACATAGCAAAACAGGCCTTGGTTGGGTTGCATCTGACTGATGATTGTCTTGCATTCCTTCTGCTTGGCTTGGTTTGTTTCCCGAGTTGACACAATGTCTGACAACTGGTTTTGTTGGAAAGACAATAAACTCATTTGAGTCTGGTATCTTTATCATGTTGGTTGTTCTTTCTTCACAAGCAGTGCCCGTTTCTACATAAAAGACCTTTTCCTGACTATCTTGTGGTGATTCAGATGCTTGGAGGATTGGTACACTTGCTAAAAGTAAAAGTTCAGACAATCAAAATGTTTGCAGAAAAGCATAGTCCATTCTCACTATTCAACATGACCTGGCTTACTGATCATCTCAGTCTGATATTTGTAATATCTTGTTATGTTATTGGCAATAAGGAATTTTTAAAACTTTTATATTCAGCATGTATAGGGTTTTAAGAATTTGCCTTTACCTTATATTTAACTGGTCATAACACCTTATATTTAACTGGTCACAACACCTTAAGTTTAACTTGTCATAACACTTTACATGTATATTAAACTTCTCATAACACCTTATATTAAACTCAACATAATACTTTATATTAAAAATTGTCATAACACTTTATATTTCACTTGTCATAGCACTCTATATGTAACTTGTCAAAGCCCTATATATTTAACTTGTCATAGCACTCTATATGTAACTTGTCAAAGCCCTATATATTTAACTTGTCATAGCACTCTATATGTAACTTGTCAAAGCCCTATATGTTTAACTTGTTATAGTACTCGATATTTAACATGTCATAAAACCTGGTATTCAACTAAAAATCTGAGGAATTTCTCAGTCATTTTTTCTTCAAATAGATTTTAATCTGTAACAATTTAGAACTATATAAAGTAGAGAATGGGTCAACATTGAGAGAACTGGTTGTGAAGTTATCTGTCATGACCCAATGACCTCTTGGGTTAAGAAACTATATATCCTTTCCACAAAATCTACATCCGATTATCATAGCTTTATAGGCAGAAGTATTATATGCAAGTTAAGTAAGCAAATTGGATGATGAAGGATCTTAATGTAAATTACAGGTCATACAAAGAGTATAATTTGCCAATTTAGAGTCCCTCAGGTTTGATCTAATCTCAATTGATTTATGCACTTAAATTGTCTAATTTTACACTTTTATGCATTACATCAAAATAAAGTCATAACCAACTGCAAACTGCACAGATCAAGAGATGCTATTGCACAATGCACTTGCAGATCTGGGTCAATGCAGTTTGTAAGAAAGTATCAATCAGTAAAACAAACATTATAGATCCTGTCCTGTTGACACACTATACAATGGCCAATCAGATTCTATGTTGTTTTCAGCAGGACATAAATTACCAGTGAGTATACAAGGTAACTTTTAATTTTGTTAGCTTAATAGAATGAACAATTATTTCAAATTACATAATTTTAATGAAACAATTTTTAAAGTTACTCTAAATTTGTTTTCATGGCCATCAAATTATAAGGTAAGCAAGAAAAGACATTTTGATACAACTTTAATTAACATATATGCCTCTGACAAAAGTGGCACTGAATGCTTAGCTATTGACTGGTATAACTAATTTGCCAGGAACATATTGAATTTTGAATTTACATTACTAAACTGATATAGTTGCTTGATATTACAGTCTAGTTAGAGGCAGTTCATCAGTTTATGCTCCAGAACGCTGGTGGCCTGGCTATTGGTCACAGATGAAGAAATATGTGGTCTAGGTTGTTGTTTTGTGGTTCAGCAACACTAGTATGGTATTTAGTGCTGAAGCAACTGGAGTAATATGGTTTGCCCAATGACACACCACTGAAACTGACCCAGGAAGATCTAATGGTAAGTCTGTCAAACCAGTTACTAAGCCAGTGTGGCTCTGATAAAGAGATAAAGAGGTGACTGATACAGTGGAATTGCTGTTTTTCACTCATTGTAAAAATGATGTTACTGAGGTACTTTCAGATTGGATGACTGTGTACTATGCAGGCAGTCAGATACATTGTACCTTAAAGCACTGTGCAATACCAAAACACTAGAATAGTCAGAACAGCTAAATTTTACCTTTACAGACTATGCAATACTCAAGAGTCAGGACAGATACATTTTCTGTTAAAGGACTATACTATACCAAAATACTGCAGTGAATAGGGCAGATAAATTTTACCTTCAAGGAATATGCAATACCCAAAACTACAGCCAGGACAGCTGATTTTTTTTTTATTGCAAATCAAATTATAGCTAGTTCCATATTTCACGATGCAAATTCTTGCACTTTTTACTACATATCCATTACATTCTTAACCTAGCTCTTTCTAAAATTGTGACTCTTGGGTCACAAAACCATTATGCATATTATATCCTCCTGTTATGGCTCTATGTATAATATTGGTAAAATAAATTAATGTAAATAATGTTACTATAGTTATAAATTGTTTACATCTAACCTTTGTTACACTATAAAGAATCGTTGGGAAATTCCACAAAGCTTATAATACATGTATAATTTACTTAAAGAAAAAGTGTCAAGATGCATCATGAGGTTTCTTGTAAAAATAAATATGCATACAGTGACTAAGAAATGGTAATTTAGAATAGCCTAGTGTGTAAAACAACTTGAGATTTTTGTGGGTAACATCAATGAACTTCTGACTGGTGTGTGCTGCCCAGGATTCCACAAAACTAACAAATCATGTGCTACAGTAAGTTTAAACTCAAGTAACTATTCCTATACCAGTCATTTCCTATCAGAAGACAATAGTATATAATAAACAATGATGAAGTGTTAATTCTTTTATAAATAATTCACAGTCAAGGCAGATATACAATTTTAAGATCCATATCATAAATCTGGGATGATAAAGGCAAAGTGATAAATTAAGGACCTATTCAATACAGATAATGAACCCAATCAAGTAGGAACTTGTAAGTGAAGTAAATGACACCAACTGATGTCCTACAGGAGTGTACAATTTTTATCTAACTCTTTTCTTCAAGAGAAGTGACTTGAGAAAAGAGACTTATCCAGGCCAATAATTTTACTTGTCCCATTACACAACTTTATATTCTGTCCACTTTCCAGTGACAACAATGTTGTTCAATGGCAGAATATATAATTATGTGGATATGACTATTGTATTCAATATTGTTACATACTGCCATGATGTGGATATGACTATTGTATTCGATATTGTTACATACTGCCATGAAGTGGATATGACTATTGTATTTGATATTGTTACATACTGCCATGATGTGGATATGACTATTGTATTCGATATTCTTACATACTGCCATGATGTGGATATGACTATTGTATTCAATATTGTTACATACTGCCATGATGTGGATATGACTATTGTATTTGATATTGTTACATACTGCCATGATGTGGATATGACTATTGTATTCGATATTGTTACATACTGCCATGATGTGGATATGACTATTATATTTGATATTATTACATACTGCCATGTAATGTTGCCATGCCTTTGATTTTCTTTTATTTAGTACTTTCCCTCACAACACCCCATCTACCACACACTTACAAGGCATAGTTACCAATGGAATTAATAGGAAGCAGATTGAATACCAAATATTGCAGAAAGAATGCCAAGAGGAAGAAAATTTAGGCTCAGATGGTTCTAATTTATCAGAATATATTAAAGATTATTACATCTGTTTCAAGAATGTACATGACAATATCTTAACTCGAGATGTCAACAAAGAAAATGTTAGTTGTCATTACGCCTGCATCAATAAACAACAAATAAAGTTTCTTGTTGGCATACTGATCTAAGATATTTTGTTTGTGTCAAGTACAATCTCAATTATATGGGATAGTTAAAAAAGAAATGCAAAATTGTTCCAGAGGATTAGACCCTGATAGCCAATATTTTCTTCTTCTCAGTCAATGTTTGCAATATGTATTTTGCAACCTGTATTTTGCAACCTGTATTTTGCAACATGTATTTTGCAACATGTATTTTGCAACATGTATTTTGCAACATGTATTTTCTGCATGCTTCCTAATAGTGACTATGAATATATTTATGGTCTAACAAAAAAAGGGAAAATCAGAAAATTTTGTAAAATTCAACAAATAATTTATTTTCCAAGAATATAAAGTAAAAATTTAAAAAGAACTTAACAGTTTTGTGAATTAATTCCCAATTAGTCCTAAAGATCTATCACAAGCATAAAAGTATTGAATGTTCTGAAAGTTTCAAGGAGTGTTCTGAATGAATTCCAATTTTGAAAATGCATTTAAACCTACAGCCTGGAATAGTGTTTTTTGTGATAACAGTCTTGGAATATCATACTGATATAACCCAAATATCTTTAAATGAATTCACAATAATCCCCAAATAGTGATTTAGTTCAAAAGTATTACCTGAGACTGAGCAATTTGTGAATAATTTTAATAAATAACACCTCTTAAGTTAAAACTATGCACTAAAATATTGATTCCACTTAGGATGTTGAGAAAGAAATAAAGAATTTCAGTTTACATCTCCCTCATAAAAAAACCCAAGTCACAATATGAAGGTCAGGATGAGGGTCAAAACTTTTTTATAGCATATTCTAAGTTGTCATCAAGATTAGTTATATTACTAAAACTTCAGTAAAGAACATGGCAAACAGTACCTCAACCAGAAATACAGGAGGTGAAAACCAATATCCTAAACTAAAATGCAGGTAAACATGTTTACCTATAAAAGATAAAAATCTTAATATATAATCTACATTTTTAGACAACAAATAGCTATGTAATGTGTTGTTTAGAAGAAAAATGGCATTATTCAGGGCGGTCCAAACTCCTAACCTCAATGATGGTCAAAGATCAATCACAAAATACAAATTCAGTATGCATATCATTCGAATGTCTTAAAGGATGCTTAATTTAGCCTCAGTATACAGGAGAAAATATATACATAATTTTCAAAGAAATCTTTTTAATTTTAGAAACTTCTCTGGGACAAGAATAACTTTTAATCTGTTCCACAACTGGAACAGAAGATTCAGACTAAGGAAACTGTACATAGAGTATGCATAACAAAAGAAAACATTATTACCAATTTACTTTATTTTATTCCAGTAATAAAAAAAGCCATTCTATACTGGCAAATTAATGTTTGTGGATATTTAAAAAGTCAATTTTCAGCACACAAAATATACTAAATGTGATATATTAAACATGACTGCAAAAATGCTGAACTGGAAAAGGAAAAAGACACTTTGTAAAACTTGCAAATAAAATTGGAGCTTATAATTGTTATAACTGCAATTGACTGAACTAAACTCTTGTCTTCAGACAAAAAATGGCCTAGTCCTGGGCACTGTGCTATCCTACCTGTACAGCCCTGTCACAACACTTGAAAAATGGGTGGTACAAATACAATCTCAAATATTAATTTCCCCCAGGGAACAGAGCATACAATACTTAATCAAATTCAAATCAATTCAATCTTCAAATTTATTTAATCACCAAAGTACTGATATTTGATACTTTTTAGTTAACTCAAAAAAGTAAATATTTTTTTAAAACTATGAGAATGATTTCTGTGAGAAAAAATTTCCAAGTATTATAATGCAAAATGGTAAGATCTGTAAATTCCACAGTATTAAATTCATCTGTATAAAAATTATGTGAAAAAAGAAATCTTTTGAAAAATATTGATAACATTATCAGAAAATGTATTTATTTAAAATATATCACAAAACTTATACAATTAATGAAAACTTACAAGAACGACTGGCTTGAACAGGCTGTGTGAGCTGCTTACTGTACATGAATCTTCTGACTTTTGGACATACAACTGGCTTTGTTGGATATACCCTTATTTCTGTGATGGTTCCACTAATGGAATCAAAGTTTTTCCCTTGAGCTTCTAAATCTGGTTTAGGGGGAAGCACCAAAATTTCTCTTGCTTTTCCAATGGATTGAGCATTTTGACTGGTAATTTTTCTTTTTCTGCCTGTTGGAATTTCAACCACCCTTGGCAGGGCGTATTTTGATCTACAATTCTTTGGCATTGTATTACCAGGAATAATTTTTAACTTGGGCACATATGTTCTGTCTTTCTTTTCTTCTTTCTCTGACAATGAGTTGTCTTCAGAGTCAGACCCTCCTATCCCAACAGATCTGTTAGTTCCAACACATAAAATTCTTTCATCATAATTCACAATTTTTGGTGATCGTGTAGTTATATTCATAAACCTAGGAGAATCTTCCACAATGTCTGTGGAGGACAATGGAACAGATCTGGTACTTCTGAAAAAAGAGAAGGTTGTGTTGCTCTTTTCTTGAATTATTTTAGATTTCAATCTCATTTTTGTATTAGTACTAACTTTCAATTTATGTATCTTGGATTTCAATCTTTTTTTTGTATTATTTTTCACAGTTTGATAATTACTTTCTACAGTATATTCTTTGTCTTCATCTTCATCACTATAGTTACCAATGCTTGTATTTGAATTAACTTTCAAATGATGTATTTTGGACTTTAATTTTCTCTTTGTACTAGCTTTCACTGTTTGACATTGACTTTCATCAGAACATTCCTCTTCCTCCTCTTCATCAATATAGTTATCAACATCCTCCTCTTCACCACTGTAAGTATCTTCATCACTAAAATTATCTACATACACAGTTGGTTTTCTCTTTCTTTGACTACGCCTTACATTTCCCTTAGATTCTGATTCAGCTTCATATCTGTCCATGTAATCCACAGACTGGTCTTGATCAAAATTTTGTAAGTTGATTCTTAGCATATTTTTTCTCTGCATACTGGAAATGTCTGATTGGGCATCCTTACTGACCTCATCATTTGCATCAGAAACTTCATTTAAAGGTTCAGGTTTCACCTTCAATTCATTGGGAAAAGAGAGATCATTTGAATTATTCAGGATTCCTGAAATATTCTGATCAGATTGGCTGATATTTTCTATGGGATTGTGATGGTTATCTAACTCATCATGTCTAGTCATGCTTTCTGCAATATCATAATCACCCATATTCTCTGGTTCCTGTTTAATTGTGAGAGCAGGATGCATGCTGCTGGTTTCTTCTGGAATTCAAAAATTTAAATTATGAATTAAACAACTGCATCTCTGAATCCAGCATTGTTTATTTTGTAACCTTCAACTAAAAACTGCTTTAGATCTTCAAAATGAAGATAAACTAAAGATCATTCTTCTCTGAGGTGTAGGAAATGAGACTCAATTTTGGGGAAGGTAAATATTCAACAGAACCTGATGTTTGACCTGGGTATCTGCAATCATTACATTCTTAACCCCAGCAACAAAACAATGGCAAACACTTTAGCACAAACTTTCAATTTTGATGTTACAGATACAGCTGTCTGAAAAATGATAATTATATCTCACCATTTTACACAAATGAGACCAGATGATGATAAAATGACAATTTGTCTAGTTGTTCAGCATCACTAGAGCATATTCTGGAAAACTATTGATTTATAGACTGAACTTAAAGAAATGACTACTACTTTCTGTGCATATAATAAATAAACTGCCTTAATTTCATCATTTTTTATCATCATAAATCAAACAGGATTTGGTACAAAATTACTGAGTAGGTTTACTGAATTATATGCGTGTGGGAAACTTGACTTTGAACTGAATTATAAAACATACCAATATCCTGAAAAGAAGAAATCATTTCTTTCTGACATATATGTCATAGAAACCGTAAATGTTTAACCCCAGTAAGATTCTGTTATATCAAAAATGGAATAAAAAATTGCCTAAAAGCAAAAGAGACTCTTATCTGCCAGCTCATTTTTGTGATGGCATATCTAGGTCTGTCTTGTTTGTATCTGACTTAAATGTGTGTATAGATGATATATCACAACAATGTGATTTGTGCAACTGCATAATAACAAGCAATCAACATGTCAGGGAAGAATTGGCCATAGGTAGATGTTTTGTTTTTAGTGGTGGACAAATTTGTGTTTTAGCAATCTAAGAGTGAGATCATCAAAGTAAAATCTGTGCAAATAATTTATCTTAAATATTGTAACCACTTATAAGAAATATTCAGCTCCAAAGAGATCGACGTAGAGGCAAAAGGTTGGTGGGGGTGGCTTGGCATGTTACAGGGTTGAATACTCAATAATCGTGCTAAGATTAACAGTGAATAAATATCTCCCCTGATCTGTAGCAGCTGATCATGCACTGGCAGATTAGGGTCTATGATATTTATTGTACAGAGTACTATAAACAAACTAAACAGACTCATGTATACAATGAAATGGCAGATTTGTAGAGACTATGTTGAACTTGATTTATAGGTGAGTATAAATGGCATATTAGACCCTCCCAAATCTACAATTACAAAAATGTAACAAAAGGTTACATTTTAGACTACTTTTTGGAATAAATCACACAATTTTTACATCTAGAAAAAGATTTTGTTGTACAGTATGACAAAGTGTGTTTTTATAACAGAAACCATGTAAATATAAACAGCTAAAAATAAGTAGATAAAAAAGATAACTTCATGCAATAACAATGATGATGTAAGAATTTCTTAACATGAACATTTTTTAGACATAGTGAGAATTTGATTCTCAAAATGGTTACTGTAGTCATCACATTTATCAAAGCATGGGCATTATTTTAATCTGAGACCAGTTAGACTAATGAATAAAAAGGATAGGCATTATTTTACTAAGACCAGTTTGATGAATGGATATATATCCAATTGATCAATCTTCTCTATTCCATCTCAATGGAATGTTAGACAAGCCAAAATAATCAAAATGGATTTATGTGATCATTATCAAGTGACAATCATTAAAACATAATGCTTAGGATACCATCCATATTTTTGCTGAGTGTAATTCAGATAGCTGCCATTGCCATCAGCAGTTGTCACACATTTTTAAACAAATCGATATGCTAAAGAAGAAGCTCACATGGCAGGTGGTAAGGAGAAACATAATTTACTTAAATATTTGCTTTCTCCTTTAAATACATCGACCAACCACATTTAGGTGAATAAATAATAGGAGAAAGGAATGCTGGAGATAAAACTTGAACTGTGGGTATCCTTCAAGGAAATTATTCCTCCTGCAAATGATAGCCTTTTTCATAATCTGGTAAAAGACAGAGCAGACTTGATCTGTGACCTCATCATCTGGTTACCATGATGATTAATGAAATCATATTACCAACCAAATTTCAAGTGTGAATCTTGTGATTGAAACTGTGTCAATTTTTAATTTGGTCTGCTGGTCACAGGAGTGGCCACCATCAGACCAACTGGACTTAAAGTCTGTCTATGTGAAGTTAAATCTCAGATTAAAACTGGAGAAGGTTGACTTTTCTTGCCATCGAAGAGTTTCTGTGCCTTGGATTGAAGTGTTACATTTAAACATGAGGCTTACAGAGATTGCTCTATCTTCATGAGCTAAATTTTCATGCAGTGACTCTGATCTTTTGAGACCTTAGGGTATGTTGAGAGTACCTCAGGCACAAGGTCTTCAGGTGTGATAATCAGTTTTACTGAGAGAAAGACCACTTGCATGTGCCATGACATGCCTCTGTGTGCTTCAGCAAGCGCCTGAAGGCGTGAACAGGGTCTTGCATGGTTGCTGCTCTTGACATGTCAATGTAAGAAAGGGAGAATATGATAAGTCTGATTGCTGATTTCTGGCTACAAAGCATCAAGATAATGAATCATCTCAATTGAAAATAGTTCGAGTCAACACAAATGGCAAATAACTTGCTCTGTGACTACTGTATGTAGAAGTTAATGCAATAATGAAACATGTTTTGTAGCATAGTAGCTACATAGAAGCATGGGTTAAAGGCTCCAATTTATCTGAATTATGCTAGAACGATAATTCAAAAAATAATAAAAAAATAGATTCAAATAAAAGGTCTGACAAAACTTTATCATGACCAATGTCGCATCTGCCATGATGCTGGAATGTGTCAGATAACATGGAGTGGTAACTATTGATGGTAACTGGGGCCAGTTGTTGTCCTCATTGGGCCAGAGAAAGTAACTTGGGCCAATTGTTGTCCTCATAGGGCCAGAGAAAGTAACTGGGGCCAATTGTTGTCCTCAAAGGGCCTGAGAAAATAACTGGGGCCAATTGTTGTCCTCATAGGGCAACCAGTTGAAGGAATGAGGCATTCTGTGCTAACTCTGCACCAGAACCTGAAAACACGGATGCAGAATGATCACACATGATCTTGACAATGTTTTGAAGCAACCTCAAACTAGCATGGAATATATTCTTGTCCACTTTATAAAACAGTGGGCAAGACATAAAAATGGTTTTCTACCTGTGAAATGATAGCATCACTGGTCCTTGAAGGAATGCTTTTGTGTTCAAAGCATCACAGATTCTTCACAACAGATATCATTACTTTATGCAATTTAGGCAGACTGCAGAAACAGATGGAAGGATGGAGTCTCTTCCTACTCAAGATCTACTGATGCTTTAACTTTATAGCTGTGTATGATGGTAGGGAGTGGAGGGCATTCTAAAACTGATAATATCCTATCTCTCTTCAGGGGGCCCCGAGTGGCAGAGTGGTCTCAAGCGCTGTCCATTACGGATCACTGCCATCTCACTTCTGTCTGTGTGAGTTCGAGTCTAGGATTCAGCGAATGTGGATATGTGAGAAAGCTTGCCAGTAGCTTCTCGTGGGATGGTGGTTCTTTCTGGTGATTTCCTGGTTTCTTCCTCCACCATTAATACTGGCCGCAATGAGTAGCCTATCGTGTGTTGAAAAATGGCGTTAAGCACAACAACAACAACAACAACAAATCTCTCTTCAACTGCAGCCCTGAAACTGAACTCAGTCTGCTCCAAGGTTGGATCTGAGTAAGTCTGTCTTGTATAAGTATTGTTACACTCACTGTATATACTGTCCTGCTCTGGTTTGCATATTTAATAAACTCTACCTTACAACATAGATGACAATGCTGAAATCTCTGCCAATCACGGGCCCTTCCCTGTGGATGTGTTGTGCACATCTATTTATCCTGGTTTGCTGGATTAATGTGTCATGTGTCTTGAAGGAAATATGGTCAGCATGGTTGCAGGTCATGCTGAAGTAAGTCCAGCTGTTGCATGTATCAGCCACATTAAGGGTTTGCTTCTACAAATGAACATTTTCACTGAAGTCCACATCATAATATACATGTCCATGAAGCCATGGCCAGACAGATGAATCTGTCAATCAAGTCCCCAGCTGGGATGGCCAGGCTGGTTGGATAGTATCGATTGTGAACTTGTATTGAAAGATGAATCCAACTGATATGGAAAACACCCCATGCTCCACGACTTACAAGCCCCAAGTCCATGCTCAAACAAGCTGGGGATATTTGCACCCACTGGACTGCCTAAATGTTATCTTTGCAAGGTTTGTTTCTTTTATCTTTCCTTTGAGTTGCTTTCTGTAAAACTGCACTTCATACTTTTTCCAACAACATAGCACACATGCTGCAGGGAAGAAATGAATTTGGTACTTACCAAACAAGACCAATATGTAGTTCTTTTGCCTTACATTTCTTGCATTTAATGCATTTGATCGAGATATTTTATCAAAATGATACAAGATGAGGAAAAAGAAAAGCCTAAATTAACAAATCAGCTTGTTAAGAAGTTGCTAATACAGCCCCCATTACTAACAGTAAAAGTGGTCAGTGTCAAATTAAACTGTGAAATACAACATGCAATGAACAACAGCATGTTGCAATTGATGTTGAAATAGACAAAGTCTGATAATGTGACAAATTTACCCCAAAGTTGGGGAATAAATGTAGAATTAATTCACACAACTTTTAGAGGAATGATTAATACACAATAAATCCAAATTCCTGAATTGTTGATAAATTTTGACACTGATTTTTTTTGCGGAATGTTGAGAGGTACACCACTCCCTCGATAACTTGCAGACATTGGGATCCAAAAACATTAACCACAATATAAGCGAGGGCACGAGTTATCAAGGGACCTATAACAAACAACAAAACTAACAAAGAAATCGGTGTAGAGGCAAAAGGCGGGTGGGATAGGCTTGGCATGTTACAGGTTTGAATACTCAATAATCGTGCTATGATTAACAGTGAATAAATATCTCTTCATATCTTTGTACTTGGTTTAGTTTTTACCTCACTGAGTAACAATAATTTCAGGATAACTTACAGTATATTGAGGAGATCAAAACATTATTGCACATGGTTTCTGTTCACTTAGCACATGTACGACTTCACATGTTGTGTACTACATCACTAATTTTAGTTTTGAATGGTATACATTCTAGTTTTATTGTTTGATCTGAAGTAGACATTTTTTAAAATACAAAAGATCGACACATTTCGAAGAAACAATGTCGCTCGAATGATGTGTAGATATTTATTGTGGTAGAAGTAAAATGGAAGAAAAAAATAAATTCACAAGGGTTAAACATTACCAACATGATTTTAATGGGTCTAAAAATTTAAATTGACATAAATTAGAACACGATAACACTTGCTGTTTTGACACTTTACTGTGTGAACCATGCGTACACAGCATCATCTAATTCGTTATCATTTGCAGTCCGTGCTCATTTTCGTTTCATTCCCTTCATCTTAATCAACATCATGTAATTTTGAAGTTTCAGCTCATTCTTAAGCCAACCTCTAAATATCAACTCAGCAATGTTTAGTTCTTTGAAAAGGTTTTATCTCGCTTCGCCTTTATGAACCCTATCTATGATGTACAGCTTTTCAGTCACTGAGAATGCCTTTCACTTAATTCCTTTGCTCTCCATGATCACATTTACAAATGGTTAGTATACTTTACTGATATATACTTTAATGCCATTAATATATAAAAATGTAAAAACATTTTCGATTGGTCAAATAAAATTAAATTTGTGAACCGTAATGAACACAAAAACTTATGCTCCTATTGGCATGTCTTTGAACTTTATTTTATTGTACTTACCTTGTTTGATTTGATACAAGGGCATATTCAAAGTAATGAAACAACACAGGTCTCTTTTAATTGATTCTTTATTGCAACAAACACATCCCCAAGCTGTTGATCTACACAAAGCTCAGGCATGTAATTAAGTTCTCACAAAAGTATTCATGGGTTTTGATGTAACGGTAGACAGACTAGACAGATGCTTTTCATGTTTTCATATAAGAGAATATGTATGTTTTGATTATAGTGTTGAGTCGAAATTAAAGGATTATAATTTGAATTTCACCTAGCAAGACATTTAATTGTTTTTTTTTTTTTATTCTCTGTTACCACATGTTAGCATTTACCAGAATTTTTGTTGATCGCTGTTTATTTACAGTGTATTGACAACTATTTCTCTATTAAAAAAACCTAACATAATATGTGATATCTTTTTAGAACTTGTGAATTTCACAATATGGATTCTATATTTAAGGGCAATAATCACCATTTTCAATGATAAAAATGAGCTATGTATCAAAGCTCAATCTACCAATTTACCATTTCTTATCATGACATTTTTCACGTTCAACACATTTTAAAATATATTTTCTTTGGAAAAA
This sequence comes from Potamilus streckersoni, assembly GCA_016746295.1. Classification (NCBI taxonomy): domain Eukaryota; kingdom Metazoa; phylum Mollusca; class Bivalvia; order Unionida; family Unionidae; genus Potamilus; species Potamilus streckersoni. The sequence goes on from JAEAOA010001691.1 coordinate 480,116, forward strand.
TATCAGGAGCCATGCCGGACACTGCGTTATAAGTGGGTTCACGAGTTATCTGGGAGCAAGTTATCGAGGAAGTGGTGTATCAAGTATGAAGTTGACAGTAAGGAAACACAGCTTAAAAACTAGCAAGACCTGCTGGTGGCAAGCGGAAGTAATAGGCAAGAATTATTACCCTCTGTGATGCGACAGAAAAAACTAATTTTCATCATTTTAGAAGGGCTGGATTTGAGAGGTAGCAGGCTTATATATATATATATATATATATATATATATATATATATATATATATATATATATATATATATATATATAATGTGATTGGGGAATGTATTTATTGGAGAAATTAACCTGCTGCTGAAATGACCACTTTTAAATACTGTTGACATGCTTCTTATGCCTCTGTGAATTACCTCTTGAACAGCAAGTTACCTTAAACTATAACACTGGCAACCTAACTGTGGCAGATTTACCTCAAAATATATTTTCAACATATCAACCACACTTTGCAATACATAAAGCCAATATAGAATAGCAAGTTTACCTGCTGCCTCTCTGACTGCTTCTAAATATCTCCGACAGGCCTCCTCTGCTTCACTGAATCCGAGCTGTTTGGCTGCCAGCTGTACTTGTGCCACCTGGTAGAGGTTACACTCCAGATGGCCAAAATAGACAAGTCCCAGCAAGGACTTAATCACATCCCTAGAGGTCTTGGGAAGATGAAGTTTATACATGCAAGCTGCTTTACCTTGCTTGATACTGGCCTGTGAAAAGGAATATTAAGTTTAGTTTTGTATATTTTGCTCCTTTATATAAATCCAACAATAACAAAATAAAAAAGCACCCACCACACCAAAATAAATGAAACAGTCAGAGTTAGTATGTGGTTCAAACAACTGATCTCCCTAATACTACTAAAGCACTATACTATAGGCTATACAAACATGCCATTAAATATTACTACCATTTTAAAAAAAATAAATATTCATGTGTTTCCCTAAATTTTCCTTTATTCCCCATTAAATCACCATTTCATATTGGCTGCATCTATACACATGAAATTCAGCCTATAAAGCCAAAAAGTAATAAAGGAAAAACTGAGGTCTGATGGGGAACAAACCTCTCTAAGACTAACCTGGCCCTATATCATTTGATCTATCAAAGCTGAGGCCATGTTTGTGTGACTGTGCTGAAATGAAAGAATGAACAAAGAGACAACTAATTTCTGTAAAACAGACTGTATTCTGCCGATTCAAACCATTTTTTTATCTTGGCTAGCTAGGCAGAGCAATATGCAATCCCCACCCCAACCATTAAAAATGTCAAATTTTAGAAAATGTCAACCCATTTTAATGACCAATTACTCAGGTTCACAATCAAAGGAAAATTATATTAAGTATAAACCAGAACTGGTTTGTTGTACGTTAATACAGATCACCCCCCCCAAGAGGTATAACCATAATTACATGAGTGGCAAAATAAGTACAATAATCTATATATTACATGCAATAAATACAGAAAGCTGTATGCAAAACATACATTAATATTTGCTACTTATCTGGATCTTTAATTACTTAAAATTCTTTATCACAAATTAGCTAAATCCATATGGATTAGTACAAGAATACAGATACAAAACAAATGATAAACGATTTATACATTACATTCACTTTAACTAGTCTACATCACGTTTAACTTTCACTGAAAGTCCACAAAATCTGAATGCTGTATTACATCACTGTCAAATTCCTCTTTCAAAATTTGTAAAACGCTAATTATTTGTCCTTTTCCTGATGTAACATTTTCTTCAGCTTAACAAAATCCTTCATCTCTAATACATTTTTAGTCATGTAATGTCCACAAGTCATGTCAATAAAGCCTGTTTCACTTAATATTTGGTGCCATGTTTTTGTTTTAATATAGGCTGGTCTGCTACTTAAGTGTGCAAAAAACAATAATGAATCTGTGGCACACTGTTTCAAATTCAATAAACTTATCAGTGTTCTTGGAAATGTTATGCACAATTATCATACACAGAAATTAAGGAAACTGTTTGATATACAAAGCCAAATGGTAATACATATAGATAATACAAATCTGTAGACATGGATCTACGATAAATCAATGTCACACAACACAAGCCTCAAACAGTACTGTTATTCCATTATTCCTGTCCCATTTGCTCTTGTCATTGCCAGATATAATCTATAATCTGTACTTAGAAACATGTTTTTTTTTTTCTTACCTTTTGCATGAACTAGATGGGTACCCTTAGCTAATTTTATTACACAGTTATCATCTATCGGGTATCCAGGTATCTGTTGACAACTATACCAGCCATATTGTCATAACTGACCAATATAAATTCATGTACCATGAACATTCATTAATAAATAACATAAAAAAGAATTCACTATTAAATTTTTACAAAACTTGAATCTACGTGGTAACAACTCTGTACACTCCATGAAGTAGTTTATAAAGCCATATTGGAAGTGCAAATGCACAACACAAGTATCAAAATATTAAAAAAATCACAATTGTGTGAACTTTATAATTCATTATTTTTTTCTATTTCATCCACTAGTGTGTTTTTTGGGCCAGGGTAATTAACCCACTAAATTTTCACAAAGTTATAAGTGAAAGTTGCATAAAATGTGCTTTAAACTGAACAGTCAACATTGATGTGTGGCATTATTCCTGAAATCAAAGCTCCTTTATTAGCTGTTTTGACTACATTTGCTGGTTTGTAATGTTGGTCTGATTTGCTTCAGCAAGTTCATTACCTTATCATACTGAGTGGAATCATTCAGGAGGATCATTAACAGCAAATGAAGCAAGTGAAGAAAATATATATCAGTTAAGACCACTGATGAATTAAGGAATGGAAAGCTCTGAATAGCTATTTATATACAGTATGCAGTCATGTAAATGGTCAGAAGTTAATGAATAAAGAGGAACAGCTATTAAATGAGAAATGTTACTTTTTACCTAACATATATTTCATTTTTTCAAACAATTTTCTCCCAAATATTTTTAGAAGACTTCAGAAGCCATGCACATACAGCATTACATTGGAAACTGCATTTCTGAAAACCAATGAATAAACAGTTAGAATGTATATGCATAAAGCTGTATTCCCTTAAAAAATGAAAATGCCCCTGGTCAAGATTACATAATTCTGTTTACAGAAGCCCCAATTATATTTCATGGGCCCCAGTTGTCTGAGTGATCAAGACTCAATATGGGTATGCAGATAGCTTGCCAGTAGCTTCCTGTGGATAGATGGTTCTAACTGGGTTAAAACTCCGCCATATATACTGGCCACCATGTATAGACAATCCAATGACTGGCCACCATGTATAGACAATCCAATGACTGGTCACCAGGTATAGACAATCCAATGACTGGCCACCAAGTATAGACAATCCAATGCCAAAAAATGTCATTCAACCCACAAAACACCAAGCCTATTTTACACTTGTCACAATGTACACATTACATGTATGTGTTGTGTGTGTGTATGATTTGGACTTTTAACTAGTTTTAAAAAAATTCAGTCATACTGCTAAAATGTCTGCAGTGTGGCAGTTTATAGTGATGTCGAGCAATTAAATATATATATATATATTATGATATGATCATGTTATATTTACAAAGGGCATTTAACACAGTGAGTCATTCCATTTTATGCAAAGAGCAATTGTATGTGCATGTAGTAAATTAGGTTATTCTATAATCACATTACATAAGGATGGAGTACAGCTAACATGTAATTTTCCAAACCCAATGCATTAAGGTGGGGAATTAATCCCCTCCACTTTTGCTCAGGGATAACTCTCCAAGATGGAGCAATAAAATATTTGCATATCACCACCAAGCCTTGGCTGGCACACAGATGGCATCTCCACTGTGGAGTGGCTGATTGGCATGACTAATTGACATGTCAACAGCCAATCAATGAAGACCACAAAAATGAAAACACAGGGATGTCATAAGTGGTTAACATTCAAATACCATTTCAGGAATCAGTGATCATTATTTCAATTGTATATATGGATATTAGAAATTAATTTTAAAAGTCTTGTATATTCTGTACATACAGAAAGCTTGCCCACAAACTTGAAGAGAGGCCCACTGAATGCAGCAGCTTCCTTTTAAAACAAAAACAACTAAAAGAAAACATTGAATTTACATTTTATTCCAAACCATGTGTTAGTAGATTGAATATTCAACTACACAAATATGAACTAGTTTAATTCTGAATGCACATGAACTGTAAGGGACTGTCATTTAAACTTTATGGAGCTAAATCATTATTTCCAACTGGCAATTTTTTATGCTTTCAATCATCACAAGATAAGTTGGACTTCAATATTTCAAGTGAAGCATGGAATGGCATGTCGTCCTTATTTATACCACAAATCAGAAGATGAAAATATTTTTCAAGATTTAACCCCCTACTCTTTTAGAAATTTAAATGGCTTCCCCCTAATAAAGACTTGGCTTTTCTGGGTGTTCAGCCGAAATCAAGGGATCCACCATTGTAAATACTATTATAAAATGTTAGCATCAGAAGATATGTCAATTTCAGCTTTGTAAAAGTGTTTTTATCACATGAATGACTTGCCACATTACACCTAATAGATCACATTATGCTTCAGTCATTAACAATGCAAGTTTGACAGATTAACATTTGAATAATCAATGAATGATGACCACCCACTGAACAAACAAGACATCATTCATGATAACAATTAAAAAATCAAGTAATCTTAATTTCTATCAAACATATTGGGACAAAAAAAGTATTGTATATTCAATACATTTAGACAAAGATGATTCACTTCTTTTGTGATATGCTTATCCTTATTTGATCCAAAGAAATCTGAACAAGCTTGTATACTGATCTGATGAAAGGCATAACCTATTGATCTTCTCTTGAACAGTGTATATTTATCTTGCTGTTTAAACATGAAAATTAATACTCTAAAGTTTGGATAATCAATTTCCAGTTGACAGCCACTTTTGCTTTTATAAAACCCAAGAATTAAGAATAAATTCTGAATGTACAAATTATGTGATGTCCCAGTCACAAGGTTTTATATATATATACATACATACATACATACATACATACATACATACATACATACATACATACATACATACATACATACATACATACATACATGCATGCATGCATGCATGCACATGTGTGTGTGTGTGTGTGTGTGTGAGAGAGAGAGAGAGAGAGAGAGTAAGAGTAAAATCTATATATATATATATATATATATATATATATATATATATATATATATATATATATAGAGAGAGAGAGAGAGAGAGAGAGAGAGAGAGAGAGAGAGAGAGAGAGAGAGAGAGTAAGAGTAAAAACTTGTTCAATTTTAGCTATACATTTACTGCAAAGGACTAGCTATTTATGTGATTACACTGACCAGGATATTATATATTGTTTCATTCATCACAAGACAAGTAAGTATGTTTGTGATTTGGTTTTTAATGGAGCTTTAACAATCTTCTAGTCATACCACTATTAAGTCTGCAGTCTGTCAGTTTATAGTGATTTCTAGGGCACCATGCTGCAGACACATAACATCATGTCCCACCCAGTCATATTATCTTGACACCAGGCCAACCAGTCATAGCATTAACCTTTTAATGCTGAATGCCAAGTGAAGTAGCTGCTTGTACAATTTTTTAACAAGTCTTTAGTATTAATACTTGACTGGGATTTGAATCTGTGACCTCCTGGATCTGAGGCAGATGTTCTAACCACTTAGGCTACTGGAGTGGTCCATCACAACACAAATTTATTTCAAACAAGAAAAGGAATGATATCATGTCATTTTTATAACACAAATCTAGTTTAAATTACCCATCCATAATCCTGTGATTGGATGTCAGAAGAAATAGTATAATATATTACTGAAAACTCATCAGGGCCAGATAGGGGGTGTGTCAGAATGGCTAAACCATCAGAACAGAAATGCATGTTGTTTGGATCAACATATATTGTATGTATCTCACTCAATCTGTATGTTGAAGTTAGTTTTATATCTGTTTCAATGACAGAGAAGATGGCTCAAACTTAGATGAGCTTGTCCATTTCAAAACGCAGAGATATTCCAGAATATTGTGAGAGAACAAGGTTTGGTTATGCAAAAGTTGGACTGCAAGTCAGAGACTACCTTGTTAAATCTTCTCTTTAATGAAGTCTGAATTTGAGATCATGAAACGATTTCCCTTGATTGTGATATGGGCTAACTTCTTGTCAAGAAAAAGAGAAATAAGTTTGCAATTACAACATTGGTGTTCAGAGTGGTCAATGTGACACCAGTCAATGACAATACATGATTTCCCTTGTATGTCTTCATGTGGAGGAACATTATCTGTTACGATCCTCTCCATGATTAAGCTTCAAACACATTTCTTGAACATAACATCCTTGAAAAAAGCTAGGAGTAAAGGAATTCTCTGGACAAGCTGGAAGGAATGGTAGTAATCTCTATTTATTGAGCATAGTGGTGGTCATTATAGCTTGACCAGGTACATATTTTTTTCTCCATTGGTGGACTATTTAGAGACTATATTAAATCAGTTTGGATGCATTTAGGCTGGTCATGATTGTCTTTAAAGAAGGTGGACACAAAGGAAAAAGCATTCTTTCTGACAGTTGTCATTGACTACTACTACTTAACTGGCTAGTGTATATTGAGATGCTCTAGTCAGTACATATGCCATCCAAGAGACTAACTCCTAGGCAAGATTCTCAGTAGAAGAGTCTAGGCTGTGCTCTGAAACATGGATCCAATCAGACTGACATTATGAAACAGTTGCTAGGCATCAAGATAGGGCTCTGTTGAACAGACAAAGATTTGGACATTCTCAGACCTACAAAGTCAGTGAAATCGGGTTGTAAGATAGGCATATCAGTCTGATGGTAGTGGCCACTTCAAAATGCACTTGCTGCTTGATTATGCTTGGCAAAACAGTAAATCAGCAATTCAACAGATTGGGATAGTTGTCTGAATGCTGGTTGAGAAGGTGAAGAAAGGCAAAATTCATGAGGCAGAAACTGTAAAACCTCTCTGATTAATGTGTGGAAGACTGAGTCGTCTCTGGATGTCATCAGGTCAAGCAAGAAAGATGGTGATAGTGACTCTCCAAATATGAAGGAGCAAGGGGATAAAGATGCTTCCTAGGATACATATGATGAGACTGGTGAAATAGGTCATGATGGAGTAAACAAGGCTAGTGAACCAAACAAGTTGGAACATGACAGTCACCAGATGTTCACTTTGTGAATCATTCCCAGTTGAAAATACTTCTGGTAGTGTAGGAATAGGTAGAGAGTGGTGTGTCTTGATGACTGATGTTGGGTACATGACTGAAGGAATGTGTGTGTAATGTTTTAAGGCAATCCTCCAAGTAGTTTAGGAGATGCACTACTACTACTACTACTACTACTACTACTACTACTACTACTACCACTACCACTACCACTACCACTACCACTACCACTACTACTACTACTACTACTACTACTACTACTAATAATAATAATAATAATAATAATAAAAAATTGGTAAGGAATAAAACTCCCATGCTGAATATCAGAAATTCAGCTGTTTGTCATATATTCTTTCATTTCTGTGCATGCATGCTTTAATGATAGCAACTTTACATATATTATTTGGTACCAAGAGCACAGCTAGATGAGACTAATTCTTATGGCTGATAAAAAGTAGACAATGGATCCAGTTTTTAAAACAGTATTTATGGGACTAATATAGTAATGGAATGAATCATGTAATTGGGTATTCCCCATGGTCTGCGAAACAAAGTGAGGGATATTTTCAGCTGTATGCACACTGTCATGCCTCTGAAAGGAAAAAGTCCATGTTAAACCATGGAACAATAAACTTGCAAAGCTCAACAGTCACCAGACATAAGGCTTCAAAGGATCATTTATAAGAGAAGAAGTACATGGCAAATGTCATCGAAAATGCAATTACCATGTTTCTTTAATTTTCTGTACATGAAAATGATTAGTTTCAGAATAGAAACATTATATACAGCTTTTTCTATTATTCTTGAGTACTAGCTGTGTATAATGAAAATTAAAGGACCCAAAATCTGCAGGAGATACAATATTTGCTAACCTAACTGTACTGACCTCTTCTATAAATGTTCTCAGTTTGCTCTTCCTGCATAAATCTAATTACAATTAAAATAAATTAATTTTTGCTCACAGTTTAAACCTGCCATGAAAGAGAGAGGAAGAGATGGATAAAAGAAAAATGGTGTGTCGGTGTGCAAGATGATCTGCATATAAGTGTGATATGGTGTGTTATACTGATGAAGTCACAAGAGCTTTTAGAACTGGTTATAATTTACCAATAAATAATCACTATTTTTAACACAAACTTAGCAAATAATATAATAGCTGTTGGACATATGTAAATTGTACACCATGGTATATTTTCAAATCTGAAACATGAACTTTTCTTTTTGATTAAATTATAAAAAATAACAAAACAAGGCTAAAATTTATACAAAGGTACAAAACATTGCCTTAATTATATGTAATTTTAATCAATGATCCTTTTTTGAAAACGTTCAGCAATTTGGGGGATGTTTAGAAAATATGAATCTTTTCAGTAAAGACACCATTTCTTTTAAAATGTGAGGGTCATGACAAAAATGAGATTCTATGAATGAAAAAAATGGTACACTTAATTAAGATTTTACATGAAAAACCACAAGTTATGGAAAATTTCAGCAATTAAAAAAAATCTTCCTTGTCTTTTTTCTAGCTTCACATAAAATTAAAAGCAAGGTTATCATGATTATCACAGTTTACAGCTGCCAAAGACTTTCATTCATGTATAAAAATGATACTTAATATTTTACAATCAATGAGCATTAGTAATCTCATGACATTTATATCGGCAACAAAACAATATATAAATAATGCTATAAATTACTTCATGAAAAAGAAAGGTCTCATTATAAAGGAATGTAGCTAGTAATATCCCTTGAATCTGATAGCTGGAAGCACAGAACAAAGCTGTCCTACATTACTCACTGCTTTACAAATAAACAAAAACCCCTGAGTGGCCATTTAGTCCAAAGTGCTAACCATTATGGATCACTGCCATCTCATTTCTGTCTGCATGGATTCAAGTCTCAGGCTTGGTCAGTGTGGGTATATGAGAAAGCTTGCCAGTAGCTTCATTTTCGTTAGTGGTTCCCTCTGGGGTTTTTCCCAGGTTGTTCTTCCACCATTTATACTGGCTGCCATGTATAGCCTATTTTGTGCTGAAAAATGCTGTTAAACCTCATAACAACAACAACAATAACAACAAATAAACAAAGACTCTACAGCATCTTCATGCTGGGCAGGTAAATAATGATCTTCTAAAGGAATATGGTAGTATCAGGCTCCAAACACTGCGAATAACAGCTATGTAAAATCAGATTCTAAAAAATGACACCCATCACTGAAATAATTGGGTGCTGAATGCCTACATGACCTGTATGAATTTAACCTGAAAATCACATTTTCTAAATATTGCATACAAATAGGTAACACATTATTTTCAATTACCTTTGCAATTATTTTCAATAATCATTTTTTCGACATATGAATTTCATAAATTTATATAATCCATGTACCATTTAATGATTTGTTGTGAAGAATTCTTTAGGTATTTAGTGGAAAGGGTAATTTAGTCTTTAAAAATTTGGTTATTTTCATTTTCAAATTAATGTTTTCCTTTTTTTAAAGTTCCTAATTCTCTAGATTATCATAAATAATGTATTTAGCATAATGTATCAAACATTGATAAAAGTTTGCTATTTACAACATATTTAAGTCGTGATTGCTTAAATATACATACTTTATGGACAAGGACAAGCATTCACATTTTATTTTGATGACCTGACAAAAAGCAATGTTCATTTTTATTGTAGAGATTAGTTTAGTTTCATGCAATAAATATAAAAAAATAACTAAAATTTTTCATGGTCAGATTTGATATAGAAATTTTTAATTTTAATTTCTGCTTCCAGTAATTGCAGGTGTTTCTTGTTCAAATATAAGATATTTTATGATGAGATAAACAAATATTATTTTAAAAAACTTCTACATAGGAATGAGCAATTCTATCAAGACATTAAATAAAAACATGTCTACTTTATACATAAATTTTACTTTAACTTATTTATTTATAAAAAGTTTATATTGTTACAAAAGACACAATTTTAACTAAAATTCTGAAATTTATTTTTGGTTCAGATTATCAGAATATCATTACCCTGATTATGAAGGCTATGTCTTCATATTTAAAATGCTCATGTTGACTTCTAATTAACTCATTAAAGGTCACTGGCCACCTATATTGTACAAATGTGTGATATTATTATAGTCATAAACAAAACTCATTTGTTATATATGCACACAATAAAAATGTTTAATTAAACTTAAAAATCTAATTTTTTTAATGAAAATTATTCGGCAATCTCCATAAACAATGGGTAGTTTCCACTTGCCAAAAGCTGATATAATGTACATACATTTATCCCTTCTTTTCAACCTAGCCATTTAAGTGTTTAATTTCCCACGTAAATGTATATGTGATATATCTTACAATCATACTTTTGCACAGCAAAGATTGTGCACTGTGTTGAATATGGATGTAACCAAAAGAGTGATGATGGTAAAAGGGGATCTTTTTCAAAAAGACCCATTTTACCAGAATAAATTGGATTCAAGCTATGGAATGAAATACGGTGAGGGATGGGAAAGTGGTATCATTTATGCCAGATTATAGTCAATTTGGCCCAAAGACTATTCAGCCCAACTTGAAAAACAATTCAGCCCAACTTAACAACAGTTTGAACAAGTTCTTTTTCTTCAAACAAGAAAAAGATACCATGTAAGAGAGGTTTTAGGAAAAAACTAAATGTAAACAAACTATCTTGATTTTCTTTTAAAGAAAATAATCATAATTTGTAACATACATATATATGACAGAAAACACAAACTGACATATCCTGCTTATTCTAATTAAAATGTTTATAGAACATATTTTTTATGCTAAAATATATGCATCTGCACAATGACAGTCTCAATTTAAGTATTCTGTCAAATTATCAATATTGGTTTTCAAAACAATATTCTACAGAGATATAACAAATATATTTCATTTTAGGCTTCAGGTTGTAACACTACTGCATATAATACACACTCGATTACACAAAAGAGAGAGAGAGAGAGGGAAAGAATATTAAGCACATCATCAGTGTTTAGTTGTTGCAATATGAAGCTTTTATCAGTTAATTTTATTGCTTTTATTTTTCAAGTTGTCTTAGTGTGTGCATGCATAAATTAAAAGCTTGTCAACATCATCAATCATATTTACTCCATTATTCCATACAAATAAGAAATGAAATAATTTTGTGTTGAATTTAGGCCACCCCCCCTTGCATGGTACAAAAAAAATTAATAAACGTACTTATTTGAAGGAAAGAAAAAAAAGAAATTAACCTTTCAATGATATTATTTATTTCTTTTTTTTTCATCATGTGAAATTTATTAAAGAAAAAATATATCCACAAACTCTACATATGTAGCAGATGCCAGCCTGCCTATGCATAATACTGTAGTTTGTATCGCTTATATCAAATAACAAAATCGCAAACAAGACAAAAATATCTGCATCTGCCCATCACGCATGATAATTTACAAGGTGCAAACTGACCAAGATTATATTGTATCCAGGTAAACAATATGACAGTATCTCACAAATAAAAATCATTAATTGAAAATACATTCACTATGAGTGCAAATGATAATCTTTTCACTAGCATGTGTTACAAAAGTATTACTAAAGCAAGTTATTGTTGTGTATACTATTTGCCCTGCAAACATCAATTATGATTACATATAGCAAACAAATAGAAGCCTGGGTGATGAATAATCACTGCAAGCAATAAACTTGTTGCTTAAACTTTCTGACAGGATATCAAATACAAAGTTTACTTTATTACAAAGTAAACCAACTCTGGAAACGGACTTTGGTATCTTTTAAGTTTTTCTTATGAAGTTGACTGACATAAGGAAGCCAAGTTTGGTTCCTTTGCATTTTATAAAGTGTGCCAATTTCACTTTCTAAATAAAGTTGTATGACATAAGGAAGCCAACAGATTTGCTTTTACCAGTTTAACAGGAATTTTCAAAATAGCCTGGGATGCTGTATTATTGCGGTATATAATGTTGTTATCAGTCCACAATAAAACTGATCTGCTATTGCTGCTTTGTTACAAACTGTAAAGTTTCTCTGATTTTCCATCTATCTATTTCTATAAAAGATATCAGTCAATCCAATTGCATTAATGTAAATAAACCTGCATATGCTGGATGACCCAGATTACCGTGCCATGGGTGAACAACTCTATATTATTGTGGTATTTATCTAAATTATGTATGGTAGTATGCACATATTATAATAAGCACAAATTTGAACTTGGTGATAAGATGTAACATCCACGCTTGCACTGGCTGAAATTTTCACGAAAATAAAGGATTTAATGACTAAATTTAATACTCTAATGTCAGGTAAGTTGAAATCCATAATAACTACAGTTAGTAAAATAATGTGTATCACTTTGTTTGTATTAAGTGCAATGTGGGCAGAGAAATCTATACGAATAAATCAATTATTATTATTATTATTATTGAAATATTACTAATTTCAAAAGTAGTTTCACTATTATTGCTTTCCTAGTTATGTTGGATAATTGCATGCACTTTACAAAATAGTGATGTTCATTCTTTTTCATTGTAAACTTTATAAAAAAGTTGACATTTCAGATGAAATTATGCTATAAGATATTTGCATCCCTACTGGCTACAGCTCTACATGCGTAAACAACAGCTAGATGATGCATGTCCAAAATTATTCGGAAAATTCAATTTGCTGTGATAATATAGGGTCCGTGATAATATAGCGTTGGACTATAAATTGAAACAATGGAACAGTTTTGAAAGCGTCAGAATCTAGTGCATCGTGCACACATATTAATATCAGGCTGAACAGTAAATTAGTTTTCAGTAGTTTAATCTAAATTTTCCCTATCTGAAGTTTATAGTGTTTTATTTTTCAACAACTAGAAGCATGTACTTCATCTTTTGAGGACAAATGTACTTTATTTCTGTCTGGTGTCCTCCTCTAAAGGTGGGAAATCGCAGCTAAGGGGAAGTAACATCATTGTAAATGTCTATTTTGAGTAATTAAATTATTTCTTCTTTACACTTGATAACGTTTTTTTCTTTTTGTGAGAGTATAACTACTTTTAGTCATGTAATGCAATGAAATAAAAAATGTTGGAGTATGGCCAGTGACCTTTGAGTATTATTGTAAATCATATTTCACAAGAAAAAAAAAATTGGTTTCTATCTCAAATACATTACCCAATTATAATACCTTAGGAGAATTGGTACAAGGCAGAAGGAGATACATCCCATTACCCCCAAGAGACCCTCTCTAATCCCCTTCGGCATGTGAGACAGCTTCTAAATAACCCAAATGGATAAACTATCTCCATATGGCGGGAGTTACTTTAAAAGGGAAAGATTTTTCCCTCCCACATATCCAGTGGAAGTCATGAAGCTGTGTTTTTATGAAGCTGTCAAACGACCCTGGATGGGAACATTTTGCACAATGGGTAAAGGTTACACTATATCAAGTTGCACCTTTTAGGATGAAAGATCACTGAGATGAAAGCTGTAAAAGTGTACTCTAATTCAAGTTATTCTATTCTGGAAATACAAAGTGCTCAAAACTAGTATTCTTGAACTTATAGTATAATTTGAATAAGGATATATTCCTTGATTGCATTATTGTAATCCAATAAAAGACTGTTGGCATAATCCTAGAAACACAGGCCATAACAGTTACATCAGCACTTCCATAACTAGATATATTTCGGAATACCACACAAGTTCGTTCAGAACTTTAATCATTAGGACTTGTGTTGAAAATTCTAGGATTATGTGGGATTGAAATTGCAAAACTCTTAAGTTATTTTTTTTATGTTGTTTTTATATTCTAGGGAAATCAATTGTTTGTTGAATTTTACAAAGCTTGTTGCTTCTCACTTTTTCTATTTCTTATTTTAAGACCAGAGAGTTGTAATAATAGTTTCTCTGATTTTCCTTCTATCCATTTCTATAAAAGATATCAGTCAATCCAATTGTGTTAATGTAAATAAAACCGCATATGTCCGATGACCCAGATTACCGTGCCATGGGTGAAAACTCTATATTATCACGGTATTTATCTAAATTATGTATAGTAGCATGCACATATTATAATAAACACAAATTTCAACTTGGTGATAAGATGTAACGTTGACACTTGCACTGGCTGAAAATTTTCACGAAAATAAAGGATTTAATGATTAAATTAAATACACTAATGTCATTTAAGTTGAAATCCATGATAACTACAGTTAGTAAAAAAATGTGTATCACTTTGTTTTAAGTGCAATGTGGGCAGATAAATCTATATAGGAATAAATCAATTATTATTATTATTGAAATGTTACTAATTGTTGTAATAATAGGTGTACCAATGAAGCTCCTTGTTCATTCATGTTAGTACACATGATAAGGATCCAATCTTACGGAACTAGTGACATCCAAAAGGAACAAATACCAAATAATTCTTTGCTTTGTCCTTCCTTCCATGATAATAGAGTGTGCCACTTGAACACCAGGTTTTAATTGTGATTGGTGCCAACTGTTTCTCATTGAAGTATATGTGGTTACTGAGGTATGAATGCCTTCAGTGGTATAAAGAATTCCTGTGCACACACCACTGAGAATATCTTCCACTTGCTTTGTATGTTTTTAAGATGAATGGGCCATCTTATCTGTAGGATTCTCCAACACTTGTCGTGAGAACTGTTTGTTCCTAAGGGTGTAATGCAATAAGATCCAGACATGCAGGTTCAGTAACTCTGGGATCAAACACTTGCCATTGTGGTTGTTTAATGAGGAAATAGCTCAATTCCTGGTGATTCGGTTGCGAGATTGATGAGGTTGAATCAATGACTTTAGAGTTGATTCAATGACCTTAGGTTGCCGACCAAGTGACAAGTGTGCATTTGTAGCTTGAGGAACTCTGGGCAAAAGAGTAGATGAGCTGAACATAATCCCAAGTCCCCTGTCATCATGGCAAATTTTTCTCATTCGACAACAAAAGATTAGAGTTTTTTCCCTACATGGATCTGCAATGTTGAGGGGGGGGACAAAAATGTTATGTGTTATGAGATAGGGATTGTCTAATGAAAACTAATCGCACCCCTTTGCCTCTTTTCCACTTTAGTTCAGGAGAACTGTGGTTTTTAATGACTGTGAATTAGGTAGGACTGCCTGTGCTTTCTGCTCTGACATCTCTGCATCCTTTGTTGGTTACCTTGCAAATCCCTCTGCTATAGCTGAGATTGTGAAAGATGGAAAAAATGTATCCTTGTTGGCTTGTTGCAAATTGATATTTAAGGTTGTGAGCATAGCTTGGCCTATGGTCCTCCGATGATCTTTTGGCCATGGATGTTGAGCCTTTATATCTATTAAGTGGATCATTCCATAAACAGGCTCCCAGAATGTCCAGTGAGATTCAGTGGGGGAGAAGGTAAGCTGTGTTCCACCTATATAAAACTTATCATAGATATTAGATGCAATGTTGATCTCATGGTAATGATATTAGTAAAACACTTGATGGGTATCCTGATATATATGGGAACTGCTGACAATGTTACAAGGTAAGGAATATTTGAAGAAAAAAAAACATTGTACATGCTTCAGACTTGTGACTGTCATTGCAAGCAACCAAAATGCCAGTAACTTTGTCAGATTGTGACAGCAACTGAAAGTAGATTTCTCTGTGGCAAAAGAAAAATTATCACCTGATGTTAGAACTATAGACAAGGAAGGTGATGTAGAGAAAGGAGGACAAAACTCTGATGGGAGTGGGAGGAAAACTTCTTTATTCCATTAAACATAAGTTTAACTCATCATAGAAAGATCTAATAATGACATGGGAACAGTTTTCATCATTTTGGATAAAGGTTGTGTGTACATGTGATGCAGTTGGAAAAGGATGGTGGATTACTACACTTGCAGCATGTCATGAGTTAGGTTGGGTTATTTACAAGGTGTGTGGAAAAAGCTTAAGGATTAGTGAAGAAAACAATCTTGGAAACTGATGCAAACCATACACCGGAAGTGTCTAGAGGCACCATGCAGGTTAGATAAATTCAAAAGAGTACCTACAAAAAATGGATACTGACCATAGGCTGTGCCTAGAAGTTCTATGCAGGTTAGACTGATCCATAAGAGTACCTGTATAGAATAGACATTGTCTGCAGGAAGTGCCTAAAAGCACTATGCGGGTTAGACTATTGTAAGACTGTTTATTGATATTCAGGTACTAACCTGTGCATTATATGCAGGAATTGTCATGAGGCACTATGCAAGTTGTGGAACTGGACAAGTTTGTTTTCTGGTAGCTGATTCTGTATGATCATGGTTGTGGCCCATAGTGATCAGACTTGTATACAAGTCCAGTCATGAAATACTTGTCCATCTTGGTTGGCATGGTGCTGTCTTGAGGTTGGGATGGAGTATGCAATTGCGATCCATGTAGCCAGTCGGTAATTCTGATATGCAAAAATGTAACTGAACCTGTTGCTACTTTTTATTTTGCTCCCCAGTAAAAGATATGGTTTCAAACTATTGCATGCAAACTGATGATATTTTCGTCTCACAAAGTATGATTCTGCATCTTCCTCTTTGTAGCCATAGAACAACTAACAACTGTCCATAATATGCAAATTTGACAAAGAATGACAACCAGAGAAAACTATATTTGCAGAGTGGTTGTTAGACTGGTCTTACCATATGGTCTAAGTCTGTAAAATAGATCAGACAATATATGCAAGTAGTGCATCACATACCCTGCTTTCTAAACTTAGGTGTGTCTGTGCAGTAGTACAAACTTTGATAAATATCTAAATAAGAGTATCTGACCATTATGGAGGCTAAACAGTAATATAAATGAATTTTACACACAAAACTTGCACACAAAAAAGGCATTCAAGTGTTATTATTGACACTTATGAAGTAGATGCTACATTATTAAATGAGTTTTCCGTATCACTCATCAGACCTGCACTTATTAATACATTTAGAACAGCAGACGTCATCATGACCTGTGCAGGTATATGTGATGATGTAAAAGGGATAACAATGAAAAGTTAGAAACAATTGTTTTTAATGACAGGAAGAACATAAAAGCTGGACATTTATACATGCAGTATGCTTCCATTTTAAAATGAGACCCCGCAAACTTGTTTTAAGGAAAAAGCATCATCCAAAATGTTTATATGGATTTTGCAAGGTGTCTCTGTAGAGTGTACACTTTAGCATGAATGAAAATAGTAACTTGGTGCCAATCCAAGTATCAATAAAAGATAGCTATCTGCCACCTCAATTGGCAAATAACTTTGTGAGGTAGTAGTAGTTCTTATAAGGTATTATGACTGGGTAATATATATGAAGTAGAAACAAGGTGCCTAATTAATGATTGGGTACATAGAAAAGAATATGTCCACAGTTTCTACTATCTTAAACAGTGCATACAAATATGTCTGAGGCACACATTTGGTTAAAAACCTTTTTCATGTAAGCTGCTACAAGACATCTGTGCGCCATGATCACATCTTCCGCAGCATAGATTAGGAGATCCAGCATCTGTCTTCCCATGTACTGATCTTGAAGTATTGACATCGTCCTTAACTCTGGGGCCACAACACTGTGAAGAAGTACCGTGTGAATCCGAGCATCTGTCATGATGAAGACACTACAAATTTCTCTGTGGAAAAGAAAATATATGCCAACATTGTAAGCGTTTCCACTTGTTTGATATGTAAAAGCTAAATAAACAAGAGTCTCATGATGGGACTACTGGTTAAAAAGAATTTCAAAGAATTCAATATACTGTTTTTGAAGGTATTTGCTGTACATAACGATTTATAGTTGAAATCTACTGCTTTTGAAAAAAAGTTTTTTATTAAAAAAAAATATTAAAAAAATCACAGATTATGCATTCTATCCACACATTATTTAAACAAGCAGAAACCAGTTTATTGACTAACATGTACACAACAAGCTGTTAATTGATAATGTTGTTGCTGTAACCTGGAGAGTTTAAGACCAAATTCTAAATTTTTATGAGGTGTAAAAATGTAATAAATAGATCCAAAATGGATTTTGAGTCTTTGAAAAAAATTGGCCAATCATTGGTAAAAAGGAGAAATCAACCATAAAATGATTTCAGCCAAGCTAATATATTTACTATTTTGAGTTTCTTTAGTGTTTAATTGTTACTGCATTGTTCAATGTTTTTAGAGGATTAGTTAATGGCATTTCACATATTTTTTTTATCAAGTCGTGTCAAAAAGGCAAAACGTGTTCCTAATACCAAAAAAATATATCAGCTAAGAGATATGAGACTGGAATACATCTTAAGTCCAACTTAGGAACTTGCTCCTTGGGGTGAATGTAATTAGCTTGGAAGAGCAGTCAGTGGCCTTACAAACCCAGCCGCAGGAAAACTGAAGTTTAAACTTCTGTGCAGCATGAGTGTGGTTGTTTTGTCACTGCAAATTTCAATGCTGATACAGCCATTCTTTGCAAAATACAAAGTGATCCAGGGAAAAATCTGGACCAGAAAACCACTGACAGTCTGTTAAGTGTGAAACTTAAGTAATCATATCATTAGTGGTCACCAGTCATTGACCTGTGAAGGAAACAAGAACTGTGGATTTTATAAAAAAAAATCTTTGTAGTGATATGATTCGTATAACTCTTCTTTTTCATTTAATTGAAAATACACTGATTCATATTAATGATTATTGCAACATTTATATTGATAAAATTATCTACTGGTTTAGAAACCAATCTATAGATTTGTAAATTTCCTGACCTTTAATCTTTAGTCACAATGACCACTAAGACCATCTGTGTCTCCTGGTGATCATAAGGATACTGTCTGATGATAAATCTGACAGACATTGGGAACATAATATTCTTTATTAAATTACACACAATAAATTACAAAATAAAAATAACAAAAAAGGGAACATAGGTTCAGCAGAACACAGATACAGTGTTCTTTTTCATTACTGTAATTTATCAAATTTCTCAGATATAACAAAAATATTTACTTTTTAACTTCATCTGGACAATTTCTGAAGATATAGTGCTCCCCCTCTTGCAAGGCCATCACCAGCAGGAAGGTAACCTTGTAAGAGGGATGCTATTTCAAGAGGAGGGAATAACAATGTGAATAATGATTACAAAAAAAATATGAAAGGAATAACTAATTTGTAAATATTTCCTATTTACATTTAAAAATCACAGGAATAATATGCAATCAGTGTGATAAAATGTGTATCAATATTATTTAAATTACAAATAATCATCAATGGTGAAGTACAACAATGATGTCAAAACTTTAGGATAACACATGTGGCTGTAAATATGTCCATGATTCCATTTTCCCCTTGCAATGTACTCTGATACTGTTTGGAAAAATATTTCTGACATAAATTTTCTATGTAATGATAAATAGATCCTCTTCTAAAAAGAGAATGTCTGATGGCACTTTACAACTTACTCCTTCAATGGTAATTTGTATTTTTATCATGAGATGCTAAATATATACAATAGAAGAGAGTCTGTCATGTGATCAACTTGTTTTCAGTCTGGTACTCTTCAAACTGCATTTCATAATCTATGAGAGAGAGAGCACACAAAATGGCTCACAGACATGTGTATTATCAAAGTCACATGTAAGGAACACATGGCAGTAATTAATTACCTCAATGTATAGGCTGTTACTTTATTGACATGTCAAAACAAATGATAATGTGCTGAATTTAGAAATCAACAAATACTCCTGTGAAATATATTTGTAAAGATCATTATATGGCTGCTTGCAGAGGGTAAATCTGTTGTTACACTATCATGCTGGTCGCTGACAACATTAGAGGGTTGGCTATTGTAGGAGGTATTTTGTTGACACAAGCTCACTGGTGCCATGGGACATAAACTGGTGGCTACTGTCAAGATGGAAATCATTACAGTACTTTCATCATATTTGATTAAACATTCCTCTGGTCATATTCCAACTATTTTCCTACAAATGTTTTAAACTGAGATCACAAAATCATAAAATTGTTACTAATTTTGACAATATAGTGCAGATAATTTGAAAAGGGTTACCAATTTAGATTTATGTTGGTATTAAAGACAATGCTTATAACATGGTTATAACATGGGTCACTGATCTCAACTGAATAGTGTTATAAAACAGTATGATGTGTTAGTCGGTCTGCCCAGACTGTATTTGTATAGAGAACTGTTCAGACTGTATCTGTATTGAGAACTTTCCAGAGTGTATAAGTATGTAGAAATGCCCAGACTATATCTGTACAGACTATCTATATAAAGAATTGCCCAGAGAGTATCTGTATAGAGAACTGCCCAGTTAATATCTGTATAGAAAACTAACCAGACTGCATCTGTATAGAGAACTACCAAGACTGTCATAATCAGTATAAAGAACTGCTCAGACTGTATCTGTAGTGAGAACTTCCCAGATAGAATCTGTAAAGAAAACTGCACAGACTATGTCACTGCAAAGAAATGCAGATATTTGTCTTCACCTGCTGACTGCTTTTAATCTGATCTCAAAGCCATAGCAAATGCATAACATCAGAAATGACCCATATGTTCCAACAGGAGTTGTGGTATATTGTCAGTGACCTAATACACTAAATGGAATTTACACTACTTTCTAGATATTTGCCATAATATTTTGCCACCATTCCCTATAAACTGAGCTCCAGCATAAGTGAAAATTTAATGAACTTAGTTTTCTTACCAAATTACCTTTTTTACAAAATGTATCTGTTAAATGTACTAAATTTCAATATACTAAATACAAGCTTATAATATGATAAGAGTCCTCAACATCAAAACAATTATCATGTCTTCTTGAATGCATCAAATGGATGTGTAACTCAGTTTGCATTCAATAATATGGCTCCATCTGTGCAAGTCTTCAAATAAAAGCCAAGTACCCTAAATTCAAATGTACATGGCACAGGTGGAACTTGTCCCAACCCTATTGTCTGAACTGATATATGGTAATTTCACATATATAATGTTCAGATTAAACAAATTTTGAGATTTTTTGAGGAGGTGCAGGGATTTAAAAAGGTGCATTGTATGCAACTTTAAAACATGATTGTTAATTTCTTCAAATATTTTATTAAATATGTAGCATTACATGCAATTCAAATCTTCTTCACAATGCTTTAGTTCTATTCCCATTGATTGCTAAGCTACAAGTTAGTGGTACGTCAATCAAACATCTGACAAATATGCAGTACAATAAAATGTACACATTGCAATGAATTGAACAGAAAATGAAAAAATGTTTGACATATTAAAATATTTTGTTAGAAGGCATTGATTTAAAATTATAGCAACTAAAACAGTACAGTCTTTTAAATAACATGCAATCATGTATTGCTTGTAATTACTTCATTATTGATTTCTCCTGATCTGTCTACTACCATCTTCTTTAAGACCAGCTTTAACAAATCCATTTACAATTGTTGGTGTCTTGATATAATTTCATGCATTCAACATCCACTTACAAACTTCTGCATACATCACATGATGCTGGTGGCCTATTGATGTAAAGAAGTGCTCTCCCCTGGCCCATTCATGCGTCCCATTCTTTTCATACAAAACACTTAAATGGGTGTTTAACAATAATATCCAAATGTTGCAGTTCACTTTCATAAGCCCACTGGGAATGACACTGTCTGAATTGATGGCAGCTTGTGTGTGGACATGGAATTGACAATCAACATTGATTCTGGTTTTAAAAAACCTCCTCAGCATGTCTGGAAACAGTGCCAAATCCAACATTTTATTACATCTCCATTCAACCACCCTTTCATATTGCAAGTTACTCCATTTAGCAAACATGCTTTCATCTTTCATACCACTTGTTTAACATGCTAGAACAATGGTGAAATTTGTGCATTCACGACTGCTGGTTGTAACTGCAATTGTTTTCTCCCCTTTCCTGCAACTGAAAATGTTGCTGGAACATCAATGAATATTACACTGAAAATTAATCCATGTTCTGCATGTTCATTTTTCAACAAGCTCAGGAAATTTTGCAACTTTTTTTCTTCCCCATCATCTGGTAGTTTTTATCCAATCATAGTTCCAGCACATATGGACAAATTGCTGCATTCCACAAACTTATACATCCAATTATTGCCACCAGTGAAGTCACTATTTTCATGTCTCATGCCAGTACTTTTCAGGGGTCAATCTAGACTTGAAATTTAGGGAGAAGTGACTTCTCCTATTGGACAGTGACCTGACAAAAGCGCACCAGACAAATGCGTGGTGACATAAGTGCACCAACATGCACTCTACGAAAGATGTAAATAACAAAAAGAACTAATATTGTTCAGACATAAAAAAGCAAATACTATTTTTTTTAAAATTTATATAATTTTTTTTAATACAATATTGATATGATGCCTACGAAGTTTAAAGATACAGCTTGAAAAATTAAAATTTCGATTTAATAGATTTAAACTTCTCTCTCTACGCGATAAACATCATGCAACAGATGATCTTTTTGCTTCTGTGATACCATTTCTCCATGATCCCAAATATTTTTTTAAATATTTAATAATTTTATTGAAACAAAAGACAGAAATGATATGGTAATCATTTTTAGAGTCTGTGCCGATTAGCCTTTGATTGATGTCTTTGGCAAATAATCAGCAGTCAGTTAAATATAAATATTTTAACTAAAAACATGAAATTACATTTTTTTTATCGTGAATTACAGTTAATTAGAATTGGAATGAAAATAATGGTCTTGGCTTTTTACTTTTTAATACCACACACACTATTTACTTTAACTTAATCTATACCTGCATGGTTTTGTCGCGTGTGCTTTTGTCGGGGTTGTTTAGTATTGTGCGCATATGCTGGTAAGCATTTGTCGGCGTGCTATTGTCTGGTGCTTTTGTTACAGTGCCCCTTTTGGACACAACAGAGAGCAGTGTGAGCAAAGTAAAAAATGCATATATATATATATATATATAGGTGTGTGTGTGAGTGTATGTATGTCTGTCTGTCTGTCTGTCTGTCTGTCTGTATGTATGTATGTATGTATGTATGTATGAATGTATGCATGCATGCATGCATGCATGCATGCATGCATGCATGCATGCATGCATGCATGCATGCATGTATGTATGTATGTATGTATGTATGTATGTATGTATGTATGTATGTATGTAGACATGCTGTTTGGTTATCTCACTGAGGTTGTGATTGTTCCAGAACCTCTGGTTCAATCTTGCCATAACTGCTGCTGCCTTAGCAATCCTGCCATTTACCTCAGCATCAATGGAGAGCGAGCTGGAGATGGTGGATCCAAGGTGTGTATAGTTCTCAGCAACTTCAAGGTTGTACCCATCAATTGTGATGGTTGGAGGGGAGTCTGCATCCTGCGCCTTGACTGGTCTAAACTCTTTACAGGCATGGGAGAGGCAAAATACCAGCTGCTTAAGTCCATCTTCCCTTGGTTAGGTCAAGGCTGCATTGTCGGCAAAGAGCAATTCATGGATTAGAACCTCTGTGACTTTGGTCTTTACAAGGAGACGTTTGATGTTGAACAGTTTTCCGTTTGCCCTGGTGTGGATGTACACTCCCTCGCAGCAATCCTTTAACGCGTACTAGAGGAGCATGGAGAAGAAGATGGCAAAGAGGGTTGGTGCAAGGACACAACCTTGCTTTACTCCACTGCTGACCGGGAAGGCCTCTGATGTTGCGCCGTTGAAGCACACTGTGCTTCGAGTGTTCTGGTGAAACTATGTGATGACAGTGAGCAGTAGAGGGGGGCAGTTGATCTTCTTCAGCATGTGTACTCAGCACACTTCTCCACAGTAGTGAGGCATGGAATACCTACAAAAGCCACGAAAGGAAACTCAATAGCTTCCATCTGAGATGCCTGCTCCAGTGGCTACAAAGTACCCAACACTGAGATTCTGGAATGGGCCAGCATGAACAGCATGTTCACCATCCTCATCATGAGGCGCCTTCGCTGGCCACATCAGGAGAATGGATAAAGACCGCATTCCCAAGGACCTGCTTTTAGGCGAGCTAGCAGAAGGCACACAACTGACTGGACAACCACATCTGCGATACAAGGACGTCTGCAAGAAGGACATGAAAATGGCCAACATCAGCATCAACAACTTGGAGGGCTGTGCTAACAACCACTACGAGTAGCGACTTGCTGTCAGACAAAGCATTCAGAAAGCCAAGGAAAGGATAAAAGCAAACCTCACTACAAAGAGAGCCACGAGGAAGGCAAAAGAACAACAACCTCAACAAGAATCACCCTTCACCTGCAACAAGTGCAATTGAGACTGTCATGCAAGGGTCGGACTCTTCAGACAATCTCGATGGTGCAGATAAGGCACCAAAACAGGAAGCTACACCATCATCTCTTGAAGACAGATGGATGTCAACCATGTGTGTGTGTGTGTGTGCATGTTGTTGTTGTTATCATTCTCTTATTTGAATTATGCCACCTATTTCCAAATATGTATATTTCCATTTAACATTGGTTTTAAACAATACTTTATTGTCAAGTAGAACATTTTCTGAGTTCTATCTCTATTATAAACACATTTCATGCATGACTTTGATAATATGACTTAAAAGGAGTTCAACAGAAGCCATTCATTGTAATCAAGTTAAACTGAGTAACTAGATAACAGTATTATAATTGCAAGTTACTATGAATACTTAATCAACTACCCAAAATGAAGAGCTTTTCTTTTTTACTTTCTGAAAGTTTATTATAAAATGGCATTTGAAAAGATATTTAAACTTGTCTGAAGCAATCCCTGTACTATGTACATGAGAGCAAATGCACACCTCTTTCAGATCTTAGTGTTTGTCACAATTTCTTTGTTGCCAATAAAACTTTACCATAACTGTTCGTAGACAACACACCGAAGAATTAAAGTCAGAATATGAATTAACAAACCCTTTTTTCAACCGAATTGACACAGATAACATGCAAGTGCATCTATTTGTAGAAAGAGGGGTTATCTTAATGTTTTCATGTAATTTCCCTACAATACAAAGTGAAAACTGATAAAAAAAAACTTACTGTATTATGAATTAAATCCAAAAATAATCCAATAATATAAGATACAAGTCCTAGTAATTTAAAGTCGTGAATAAAATTCAGTAAAAGTTCTGAAGAGATCCAAAACTGAAGGCGATAACATGCTTGATAAAGCCTATGGCATACTAATGTGTCAACAGTCTCTTGTTGAATCATAAAAATATTATTCCAGGTTTGAATTCAGTATAAATTCCAGTGAGTGTCTTTATCCATGAATTTATCAGAGTACTTTTGTATTTCCAGAGAAAATAATCACATGAATTCAATAATTTGAAGAAGAAAAAATCCAGCCCATGGTAGTCACAGCATAATACAACTTGAAGGAGCTAGATGTTAAAGCATGACTGTTAAAATCCTCAAACTTTAAAGTTCAGCTTTATTTTGACTGCCTTTTAAAATTGGTGTCTCCATGGCATTATCTAATACTGGCACTGATGTACACAAGTTACTCTTAAGTATTCCTTTTTATTAATTGTTCATTCATCCATAAGCGCGTATAAAAACAGATGAGTTTAAAAAAGTATGTACATAAATATAATAAAAGTATGTACATAAATTTAATAAAACTGATAACTTATAAATCATCTTATCAAAAGAAAATACAATTTGTGCAGGCTAAATTAAACTCATTCAGATGAATTGACTTTTTAGTAAAATGTTTTTGCAAATATTCACAATTCTTGATAGGTGCCATAGTCAGCTTCACATGAAGTGTCAATAATAATTCTTTAAAAACTTATGCATTTCTGTATTGTTTAGTCAATTGTTACTGATCATACCCTAAGGAGACATGCAAGTTAACACTGTATTTCCTCTTGAATTGTACCCCCTAGTATGGTACCTACAGGCCAAATAACACTACTGTGAAATTATCAGTGATTTTGATTTATGGCATAGATTAATAGTGGTATCAGTATTTAAGGTCATGTGGACAATACAAACATGCAACTTTTGGTCTGAAAGTCTTTTTGCAGGCAATATTTGGGTGCTGATTATATGTGTGGGTCCTATACACAAAAATATGGTAATGTGCCATCATAGACTTTGATTAAAGCAAGAGCGTAACACTAAAAATGAAATTGTTGGTGTAATTTTATTCCACAATGAATTTGTCTGTGTAAACTAAACTGCTGTACTAGTTATCTAGAACTGTGGAGTTTTGTCCCCCTGTATGACTAGCCACCTGGTTATCTCATTTGAACTAACTTGCTGTTGATGCTTATATGTTCAAATAATTTTTAATATAAAAAAATGCAATGTATTGCAACAGACTTGGTCACTGGAAGCCGCAGTACTCTTATGAAAACTGCTGTTGGTATGATAGGTATCTTAACATGATTCAACATAAGGAGAATTTACAAATGGATGGTGTAAAATGGATAATCTTATAATTTCCACTTCTGTAAAGATAATATTTTTAAAAAATCATTTTCCTGCATTAATGAAGAATATTTCTTTAAAGAAAATAATGCAGACTAACTTTGCCTTTGCCATTATAAAAATTGAGGGTTTTTTTCCACACAATGAAACATACACAGAATTAATGTAACATTAGCTCAGCAGTAGAAACCATCCTCTGTGATAAAAAAGTGTGACTGTCTATAGAATATATTGTTACTGACTTTGATAACTCTGGATATTTGGACATTAAAAAACCTACACAATGGCTGAGAGTATCCTGATATTCTAAATTAGTCCACAAGCAAACAAGTTTTTGAAAGCATCTATTACCCCAAGCTTGTGGGAGTCTTTTTTTGTTCTTGAAGAGTTAGTTTTCACTGAGTTATTCCTCCTGCAATATATAATGATAAAAAATAAACAAGTTTTGGATCTGATATGTGGGAAAATACCAATTACAAAAAGTTTAATTTTTTTAGACCTGAGTGGATTATGTCAAACATAATGAATTAAATTACAATTACAGGCCTATAGTAACATAAGTCAGGTTCAATGGTGACTAACAAAGACCATAATTTGCCTTCACATAATGAGCCAGCAGATCTGTATTTAATATATGGATTTTTTTTTACTGATTACAAACTGCAAAAATCCAGGTTTATAAATACATTATAGGCAATGGCAGATCTTCGTCTATGAAGTTTGCAGCTGAACCTTCCTTACATTTTGACCAATTTTGGTTAACAACGAATGACAAAAGTACAATGTCACATATATGCAAACACAGTTCAAACTATACCACTCAACTCCTTAAGTAAAAATTTAAAGGAAGCTATATAATATTTTCTGGCTATTTCACTAGTTTTGTACTCATGTCAGAATATCAAATACATGGCACTTCTATAATTTTCAAGATTTGCTAACCAAGGTTTACCATAGAAAACACATAAATTATTAAATTCACTAATTTCATATTAAATAATGATTGCAATTAATAAGCATATGCAATCATCCTCATCATGGTAATCCCTTGATACCATTAGCAGATATTCCATGTGTGGAAACTGCCATCAGGGCCAGTTTACCCATTAAGCGCTGTAAGCAGGTGCTTAGACAACCAGCCAAACAGGGGTACCAGAAAAAAATTAAAATTATAATGATAAAATTATATATGACCATTTCAATCTGCATGCATGATATGTCTGATTTGGAACGATGGTAACATTGGTATTTTCCCACACTTTCATCTTATAATAATGTTTATTTGAATTTAATATGGGGCCATAATATTTTCATTTTTTAGGGCCCTGGAAGGCTTAATCTAGACCTAATTGCCATCATGGTTTTTAACATCAGCTTTGTTTGCTGAGAATTTTTATGTTTGAGTCTCATTACATAAACCAACTAACTGTATAGATCTACTTTCCGTGACACAATTCAAATCATAATGTGGCAGTTATTGGTAAATATCTCAATTTCAACCATCCGATACTCAAGATGAATACGTGTCAAATTTAAAAAATGTGTTTGCACATACATGTAAGTATGAGTCTCAACAGGAAAATATTTTTTTAAATAACTGAAAACAAAAACACTGGTATGAAGGATTGATGTCAAGGCAATGAAAGTTGAAATCCTTACATCATGACATAGTCATCTTGCTAGGATTTTAAAACTAGGAGTCATGGGCTGCTATTTTGGGAAAAATAGGAGTCCCACCAGCAAAAGTTGCATTCCCCAACCAGAAGCATATTGAGCATACTTGAACTAGATAAATTTCTAGATAAGAAAACCAGTGGCTGCCATCTTTACATGACTTTACATAGCTCTTGCTTGTCCATTAGATTGAGTCTAAATTATGTCAGACCAAGGAAAGGTCTTATTCCAAGTAATTAGCTAGGCATCACACACTCTCTAACATCTGGCTAGTATTCCATGCAAACTATCAGTTCTAGCAACTTTAGCACTCCTCTGAAGCTATGTACAATCATAATTAGTTTGCTTTTTAACCCCAAAACACTTATCCAAATTTTCAAATGCCATTTTGCCTAAGTTTCAACGTATCTTGTTTTCTAAAGCACATGCACTACTTATTCGAGTATACTTGGAAAGGAACAAAATAATGAAAACTATTATACACATCAATAACTCTGTGTCCTTCTGCCTCTGAATTCAGTCATTGTAAATCATTGTAAATATCAGCACCTTTTCCCACCACTCTGCAGCTAGTCAAAGTCTTTGCTGCCCATCTATTGCATCATGTTCTTCTGATGAACTCTTACATCAATGGCAATATGTACATCTAGGGGGTTTTCAGCCACTGAATTCTCTAACTGTAAATATCAGCACAGCTAAAATTTTACAAAACTTGGCATTAAAACCCACAAAACCAGACCAACTGACCAAACCAAAGCTAAGTATCTATGATATAATTTGCACACTACCAAGTTACTCTGATATAATTTGCACACTTTGAGTGACATGTATTTTCAGCAATTGAATACACCAGATATAAAGTTATCCAATTTCAATTCTGCCTTTGAAATGGAATAGAAATGGGAAGGATAGTGACATTTTGCCACATCTGCATATTAGTAATTACATCTGGCTAATCTGACTGAAATATGCCTTAAGTGAAAACCTGGCTCTTATTGATCCTACAGTGAGCATCAATGTAGCTTTCGTTTTGTAGGTTTAATTTTTTAGCACAATTGGTAATGCATGGTGGTCAGACTACTTGGATAAAGTGAACCCTAAAGAACCAATGACTTAGGGAAAGCTACTGGCAAGCTTTCTCAGATACCCACATTGGTCAAGCTAAGACATGAACCCACACAGACAGAGGTGAGATGTGAGTGATTTGTACTCAACCACTGATGGCCCCATAAAACTCAAGATATAAATTTATGGTAAAACAATGCTCTACAAAAACTAAAAAAAGGGATTTCTTTATTGTCTATATATTAACATCATGATTTGTATACTGAAAAGCCATTCTTTTTTATATTAAAATTATGTGTGAGCATACGTTTTTCACAGCATCAGATATGGACATATGTGGTCATCTGGTTAATAAACAATGCACAAATAATTGCACATTATGTTACATATATAAAAGACATATAATTTAAGATCTCCATTGTAAACAACATACATAAAAGTTACAGCCTCCCAAATAACAAGCTTGTACAGTATCATAAATTCCATCAACTTATGGATTATGTATGTTGTTTGTGGCAAAGAAGATGACAGATAGTATTTATTATTATTTAATTATGCAAGTCTAATGTTGGTCAACTTTAGGAAATATATAGGTGAAGGATCACTCTATAAATTTTTTTCACAATAATGATTTTTAGTCTTATCTCATTATGAGTGCATTTTTGTGCTCTTATTTCCATAAATGACATATGTTAGTCTAAGTTTATAAAAAAAAAGACTTGCTTTTGAACACCAAAAAACTTGTTAACATAATGCAGCAGCAGCCACCCTTCAATACACCTTAAAATAAATTCATTGTTGAATTCATGTATAATTTTCTTTAATAATTTTTCACCAGTGACCTAAGCACTTTTCATTTAATCTACAGGTGTTCTTTGCAAGCTTAATATTCAAGAAAACAAAATAAAATGAAGGAACAAAAATCAGTGACAAAATTTCCTCAGAAAACGTCATGACCCCTTCTGACCCTGTCTAAATACTAAGAGCTAGCATCTTCTATTGTAGGGTAGACATGGTCCTGAGGTAATCTGAGGAAACTTTGTCACTCTATATTATTTTTTTTTTCTTCAGGTTATTGCATTTTCGTGCACATTAAGCTAGCACCTAAGATTTCAGCTGCAAGATTATAAAATATTGGGAGCAAGATGTACATTAAAAATATTAATCATTAATACCTAGTATGTTGAAACTCACGTATGTCATGGAAGAATAATGATGGTTTTCACTTCTCAGGAACAGGGAACAACATTTTCCATTTCATTCTCATTTATTTCTGACGCAGAAAGTTAACTCCCCTTAGCGTGTCAATGCCACCATTCTTTCATTGTTTCAAAAGAGCTGAAAATAAACGTCTGTATTTACAAACATCTACTCAAAGTAACTACTTTATATAGTTTTAAAACAAATTGCAACTCTGAAAATCTCCTTCAAGAATAGTCTTTGAAGTAAATCATTTTCACCATTCTGAATGACACAAAGAATAGATTAATGACCTCCCCTGCCCCACGCAACAACGCCATCTCCAACAAGGGAAACAACTCTGTTCATTTTATTTTCCAATTTACTGCCCTTTCATGTTACCTATTATATGTGTATATATTTATGTACGCATGAATCAATGTTTTGTTTGTTTGTTATTTTTTTTATTATTATTATTATCATTATCCTAGAACAGATTATGAACATTAGACCATAGAATGAGCTGTATATAGAGCATACTATTTTTTTTCTTCTTCTTTTCGCATTATGAATCAATTTGATTAATTTTGAAGATGTAAATAAAACCTCTGCATTTGTCTTTTTTTATATTTTAAATATTCATTTGATAAGATCAATATACCGTATTGAGGACAGCTTTATTTAATGGAGTGTTCCTTCTGCCAGTGCCCAGTTTGCTCCTTTGCATCAGCAGAATTTTTGGGGTTGACTCAGCACCTGTAATAACTAATGGACAATTATATATATATATATATATATATATATATATATATATATATATATATATATATATATATATAACTGCTTCCAGTGTTGTCCATATTTAAGAGAGGGAATATAGGAGATTTCCTGCCAGTAATTCAATATTCATATTCAAATATGCAAATTCCCTTGCCAAAAAAAAAACAAACAAAAAAACGACGGTTTTGATTGGTTGTATAACACATTCACTTGGAAAGAATCTTATAAATCATCAATTCTTTTTCCTGCTTCCAGTTGAGACATTCGGTAGGCTACATTCTAAATTTCACGAATAACGATTACTAATTACTGCATCAAAAATACATTTTCCGAATTTTCCTTTGTTCATATATATTTACCAAGTTTGCTCATATATGTAATAATGATTACTAACGCTTTCATTTATCTTACAGTTGATTTGTTAGAACAAATTTAGCAAACTAGTTTATTCAGACTGTAAACCAACGAGTAGGTCTCTGCTGTTGCTGTCAGATAAAAAAAAAAAAGCAGAGACCTACTTGTTGGTCTATTCAGACTGTTACCAACAGCAGTGTTGGTACGTTTTGATTCCACCAGGATAACGTCTTAAAGACAGCATAGTAAGTATATTATTTACACATAAATTGGTGGAAGTGTGTCGATATAGGCTGACGTGTGTGAGATATTACTGAAAGTTTGATTATTCGTTCCAATGTCAACCGACATCGGAATAGGTTATGCAAGGTCGTTATTTGGGTAGCAAGATATAGCACTAAAACAAAAACGTGATGTATCTTACATTTTAGGACTATATTTTTAAGAATGTTTTTACGTTTAGCATCCATATTGACTAAAGCTTTTTGAATACCCAGCAAGCTACCTTTATTAACTGACAATCCCCATACACCAGAATAAATGATCTTAACGTCAGAGGAAAGGGAACATTAATTAATAATAGAAACTATGGTACTATTAGTACTAATTTTATTACCCTTGCTCATACCTCGTGGACAGGGTACTAACATGGGTCTATGTGTGTCAATGGAGCAGCGAGGTATGAATCACAACCAGCTCTTTTTTAGTCTTATATAAAAAAAATTAAACCTGTTCTTTGAATATAATGAAATAAATTGAGTAGTCATCTTAATTATTGCTGGAATTATCGCAAATCATTGTAGAAATAGTATTAAAATCTCCTTCACCCTATCTAATATTTTCATTTTCATTGTCCACCATATTAATTCAATTAATGCCTACTCCCATTCTCAATCTCGTTTGTGTGCCATATAGGAACCTTAAGGCCTTTTTTGGAAACGTAAACAGATCGTAGTAAAAAAAATATGGCATGTTTTGAGTCAGAAATTCCGTGGATTAAAAGTAAATATGGTTTACCGGTTACTTTGAAATTCCACCAAGAAGCCATTATTTTCTCAACAAACTGTATTCTGTAATTCGTTCAGGTACCCATTATCCATCTTCGCACGTTATGTCATTCTACAACTTATACAATAGCGTAGAATATCTATCTATCTATCTATCTATCTATCTATCTATCTATCTATCTATCTATCTATCTATATATATATATATATATATATATATATATATATATATATATATATATATATATATATATATATATATATATATATATATATATATATATATATATATATTATATATATTATATATATATATATATATATATATATATATATATATATATATATATATATATATATATATATATATATATATATATATATATATATATATATATATAGTCTGGCAAGCCTTAAGTAGAAAAGGTGTCACGGAGAAAGTCTCATTATCTGTCATGGTGGACACGGTGAGGTTAGCGTAACTATGCCAATTTATTTTATCGTGTAAGGGCTTACTAAATTCAAAATAAGCCAAATCTGGGCAAATTATGTCAACATGATTATAATTATGTAGTAGATTTCTAAACTATTTGTTCTTCTGACTTTAGTGAGGATTTTTTTTTGTTGCTCCATTACAAAATATGGGATCAGTTCATAGCCTCAACCACAACAAAAAAGTGGAGGCTACAACATCATAGCTATGGTACCATTGCATTAGTCCTACAACGTAAGCCACATCACTCTGATGTTTTTCTTCAGGGTGAGTGATGTAGCACTAAAATAAAACGAACATGGCACATCTTGCATGTTGGACTACCATTACATTATACATATGACTCTAACAATGCTAAAGTACAGCAAAAAGTGACACCATGCATTGTCCTAAATCTGGGCAAATTATGTCAAAATGGGAAAGAGTTATTTTTACATAGAGCTTGAGAGTTGAATAAATTAACCCAGATAGCAGATGTTTCTATGTACATGTATATTTTTGTTTATATGTCCCAAAGGTTAGCATATATCTTCGACCTGCCATGTAAGACGCATCACTGGATATTTATTCTAGGGGGTGATGGCTCTCACTGCCTGACTAATGGCAATGTTTATTGTATTTTGATGTCGACTAACATTGTAATAAAAGTCAAATTTTAGGGAAATCACACTCAACCAGCAAACAATAACACCACTTTTCTACAAAATAAAATTATAATGCTTTTGTCAGACTGTACTTACTCAGATTACTTGTCTCTAATAAATTCAAATTCTCACAAAATAAATGGACCTGTTTTCAAAGTTTCATTGGCCTATTTTTCAGTTGGTTAGAAAGCAATGAAAGCTGGGAATGCAGAAAATGCGTTGTCTAAATAATATTCTTTAACTAAACAAATAAAAAATATATTTTGCCTATTGGAACTGTAAGCAACATTTCATTTCATTCAAGAAACATATCCCCAACATGAACATACTTCCAGTGTACCTCGACTACCGTCTCATTGCAACAAATTCTAATGTATGTCAATGAACCTGAAAATGCATGCATCTGATAGTTTCTTAATTTAATTTAACCAGGATAAAGATGGCACAGTCA
Organism: Potamilus streckersoni; assembly: GCA_016746295.1. Lineage (NCBI taxonomy): Eukaryota > Metazoa > Mollusca > Bivalvia > Unionida > Unionidae > Potamilus > Potamilus streckersoni. The sequence goes on from JAEAOA010001691.1 coordinate 514,543, forward strand.
GAATATTAATTGCACATAAATTAGTGGAAAACTGTCAATATGGGTTGCCAAGTGTGTGAGATATTCCTGAAACTTTTGACTATACGTTCCGATGTCAGCCAACATCGGAACACACTATACAAGGCCATTATTTGAATAGTAAGACATAGCACTAAAATAAAAATGTGCTATGTCTTACATTGTAGAACTACATGTACCCGGGTGATGATTTTCTTCAATTTTCACAGCCATAATATTAATAAGATATGGCTTGCATTTTTGTAAATTTATTTTTGTACATGTCTTGCTTTCAGCTGCTACAGAGATTTTATTCATCAGCTTCTGGAAACTAATCCCATGATGATGGTCAGGTTGTATGGGATTCTGCCTGAAACTTCATTGGATTGGAACTGGACTGTTTTAACTTACAAAGAGGAAATGCAGCACTAAATGATGGCCTTATGAGATTAAGCTTGAGAATGTGAGAAGTGCTATTTTATTGACTATATAACAGTGTTGACAAAATATGCATTTAGCGCGTGATGGACTCTATCAAAACAGAAAAGGTGCATATGTATTGAAAACAGTAATGGAGTCGTTTGTTGTTGAGTCGATATTGACATGATGCAGATAACTAGTGCTTTTAAATTTGTATCCTCTGACCTGAGCCACACTTGACACTCGTAATGATGTCTTAAGCAGATGTAAAGCAGTTTCCACCCAGAGAGAAACTTCAGTCGATGGATTACATGCATAAGGTGATTAACACCAATTTATCTTTAAATGGCATATACATCTGGGCAATCTGTCCATGTTATATCATTATATTATGCCCTTATTTATTTTATAATTCCAATTTTTATGAATATCCCATGTTTTCTACAATTTGATTTGATTTAATCGGTCATGCAATACTGATCTTTAATTTTTTACACATTGGTAAATTTTATTTACTACGTTATGTTTTGCTTTTGCCAGGTCATATGATGGGAAGTTCTATCTATATCAGTGCCTTACACCCTAATAATAACCACAATATGCCCACTCCCCACCCCATTTTCGATCAAAATTTACAAACTCCAGATTAAAATGGACCTTAAGAAGTTAAGACATTGTAATTTCACAGACCTTCCTGCAATCGAACACTCACGCCATTTGCCACAAAAGGCATATGGCAGTCATTGCAAGCCAATCTTCAGAAATTACATCATTTCACCTCAACGTGTTCAGTGTTCATGCGGCTGTTATTAAAGGACTGTGTCATATGTCAAGCAAGGGATCTGACTAAAAATAGATATGATTTTGTTTTTGAAAGTTCAAAACACATAGAAAGTAGCTACAATGTGTGCTATAACAACACTTTCCATAGGCAAGTTTAATATTAGGAAAAAAAGGAATAGCCTTGTTTAAACAGTGTCAACTATGACACTCTATCCTATGTTACTGTTTAAAGACTTGATGACTCTTGGCTAGCAAAGATAGGGCTTTGTATTCTGTCGCAGTGAGAGGCTAATGAAAGAAAACTCTAATCTTCATAAAAGTGAATGTTTTGTTGTTAAAATCTGCTGATCTGATCACAGAAGGGTAGTAAATTGGAATTATAAAGATAAAATGATTATGGTTGGGTATTTATCAATGTGTACATTTTACCTAATCACTCAAAAAGTCCATCAATAAATACCCAATTATGACTTTAAACCTGTATTACAAAATGTCAAATTCAGTGATGTCATTTGAAAGTGACATGTAAAACTCCTAATGGTCTGTATGATTTACTTAACAGTGATTTGAAAGACCAATTTACAGATATATTTAAGAATGTCTTTACATATATTGATAATATTTTTCAAATTTATTTCATTAAAGGAGAGCCGCATTTTGAGGGGAAAACCATTTACATGTATTTCCAAATTCACATGGTATAAATGATACAGAGTACCTGCTTCAAGAAGAGTAAAAGAAAAGGTATGAGCATGGTAATATAGATAAATTTTTGAAAAATGTCATTTAATGCAAGAAATAATACACTCCCCTCCCTCCCCCATTGTTATTCCCTTTTACATCTGTCCATTTCTCCCACATTTGTCTCGGGAGTCCATAATTCTGAAATACATATTTTTTCGATAAAAGCAGGTTTGGTTATTCATCTCAACAAGGTTGATAGTGACTTACTAACTGCAGCTATGTATGTCTACTATTAGTGATACATGAGGAGGACTAAGAAAATTTACATTTTTCCAACAACTCCTGTTTTGAATTATATTTTGTATAATTTTTTTATATTGTCCTGGCTGTGTAGTATTCATGTTCAAGCTCTAGATATACATGTTACTCATCATACTTGGATTCAAAGGTTAGGTTATGCCTACCACAAGCTTGTTCATTCTCAGATTTTTTAATGACTTCTGGATTTTAACAAAGGTTTTATTCATATGAAACAAAGTCATGTATCATATCTACACCTGCCCAGAAATTGTGATGGTCATGGTCACATCTGTTGTTCATAGATCAAAGATAGTCAATCCTAGTTTTATCTGGGCTGTAATATTCTTTGCCATAACATTTTAATGTGTAGAGTTTTACAGTAATATTAAGAAGAATTGCTTCTTATCAAACGTATTTTCGAAACATAATATTTTGAACTATGCATATCCTCATTCCACTTTTTTTGCTGTAAGGTGACAGGGTCAATCAATTTTACCACTGGTACAGGCTGTAATTGTTGTAAGACTTGTGTGTTTTAAAAATAATTATTTTAATTATTCACACGTACATTGGTGTTGGTTATGCAAGCTTACACCGAGAAACTTTGGAATGTCAAGGTTGGAGGTATGGTTCATGGGTTGAAATAGGCCTAATACAGCTTTATCTTGGCTCAAAGTTTGAAAGTCTTGTCAATTTTCAAAAATATTTGGTGCCATTTTTAATATGAATAGGTTGATGTCATGTACACTTCCATTTCCAATAAATGAAGGTCAATGTCTCTTAGTAAATAAATAAAACTTAGTGCTATAGCCTTGTCTGTAAACATTTGCCCATTGAGTATTGTCTAGGTACGATTTTCAAGCTGTTAGCCTCAATGACTGATTGGTTTCAAGGATTTGTCTTACAAACTCAACAAGTTAGTGTTAAAAATGGCATTGCACCTCATTTCCACCACCATCATCATTGCCTTAGAACCTAGACAAATTGGTTGTTGGAGGAGATATTTTTATTTACGATTCAATCTAGTTTCCTTTGAAACAGTTTATAAGTGAATATAATGATCATTCCTGGCAATTCAGTAGGTTTTATACAATGTTCATAGCTGTCTTCTGATGTCTTTTTTTTCATGAATTGGGTTTCACAGTTTAGGCAGATATGTCATTCTTATTCACACATGAATCACTTTTACCCCTGCTGAACATTTCTTGTGTTTTTAATATAAATGACACTCTTTTCAGTCTCGTACAGCTAGATGTTGTTCTCAGAAAAGGTTTGTTTTTCTCGTGTTTTCCTGATGTTGATTCCCTTTGATATTTAAAATTTTTTATATTTGATTTTTCTTCATTGTGTACATTTAAAACTGAGTGACACAAGGGAGATGAATTGCAAGCCAATTTTCACCTTATAGTATATATCAATATTCAATTTGCAAAAGAGAAGGAAACATTATAGTGATGTGGGGACAATTAAGAACTTCAGCATATTTCAGCTCTGAAATATTTTAAGCCATTGACAAAAAACCTGCAAGCTACCAATGCTGAAACATTGTGAGTTTGTTGTTAAACACAATCTACCTGTGTCAGCTGAATCTCACGCTAAACATTTGTTCCAACAAATATTCATTGACTTGAAGATATTTTCACGAATTTGTCATAATTCAGGATGTTTAATCCATATTTTGACTAATTGCGAGCCTGGAGGGTTGGGAGTTATGGGATGATCATTGCAGATTTTGTTGGTTTCTAATTTTGCAGCAATGAAAGAAAGATCTAAAAATTCATGTGTAACTAAATAAAGAGAAGATGAAACATTAGTTTCTTTGATTTTTGGAAAAATATGTTTTAGGACAAAGTACAAGGAAACCAATGATAATACACATTTTATGACAGGCAGTAAATTAACTGCCATTTGGTTAAACTATTCTATTTGGCTTTTTTTGTATTGGTCTATAATACTGCTACAAAAAGATTATAAGTAGACTGTTAAAAGTATGACTTTAAACTAAAAGAAAAAGGAACTAATAAAATTGTTCATTGAATGGACAATGCATTTGTGTGTTAATTGTGCATGTTGGTTTAATTGTATTTTTAGAGAAAGAGTGAGTATGTTGTGCAAGATGCAATATCTTATTTCAAGTTAAAAGTATGGGTCACATGAAAATTTGTCTGTACATATTTGACCCTCAGTTCTGACACCAGTTTTTTTTTCTACCCTCAGTTTACACCCCTGGGGGATACACTGCTCATTTAAAAAACAATTTGTCAGAGAATTATGTAGTTTTATTCAAGTTTATCAAATGTGCGTTTGTTTATTAATACATTATGTGTGTATGGACTGTTATAGACTATTATAACATGCATAAATGCAGCTTCAGTTTACATACTTCACTGTTCCTGATTAATATTGTTATTGGTCTCCTCTTGCTTTCCCCTTTTTGTCAGTGATTTCTTACTTGAGCTGGAAAACATTCTTACATGATGTAAGGGCTGGATTAAGGATGTTGGGGGCCCTAGGCACAGCCAACATGGGTGCCATTGCTCTTCTGCTGTTATCATAGATATGATATCAGTACTATATACAACACTGCCAGTGAAATCAGACTATAATATACATTGCCCACTTTGCCCTATTGATTCTCTGGCCCTGCATGATGTTAATATTGGCTGATAGTTTATTGATAGCTGTCAAGCTCCTTTTTTACAGTATAATTATTTAGCCATATAAGAACTCCAGGGATTCTCTGTTGAATATATATATATATATATATATATATATATATATATATATATATATATATATATATATATATATATATATATATATATATATATATATATACATATATATATATATATATATATATATATATATATATATATATATATATATATATATATATATATATATATATATATATACATATATTGATAATGCCCTATTCATTTCTGCATGGAGAAAACTGATTGTGCCAGCAATATGGTTGTATCTTACACTTTTTACATAAACTATATTTTCAAAATGGTTATATTAATGGCAATTACATTTCTTTGCATCTTTATTTCACAGTAATTATGTTTTAGTCATTTATCATCACCTTGTATAAAGATAGTACATGTTTAATTAATGTGTGGTTTGTTTTTTAAGTATTAAATTTATCTTCCTTATCTTTTTATAGTCATGAAATATGAACATAGAGACCCAGAAAAATCAACAGTGTTGTCTACCTGTATGTCATTTGAAAGGATAGCTGCATTTTGTTGGAAGAACTTTACAAAATGAATTCTTTCCAGTGAAGTTAAAGAAAATCCTGGACTCATGTGGTAACTTTTTGTTTATACTGCCATCTACACATTTATGCATACTCATTTTTTTTTCCCTTGTGTACACAAGGCACATATTAAAAATTATCCTCTGAAGCAGCGATTTGTATACAATACATGGAATATTTACAACTGAATTCATTCACTTAAAGCATTTGTTTTAAATGCAGTTTTGATCACATGATGGGGTCACATAATTCAAATGGCACAGTAAGCCAATAAGGCTATTGACACATATGCCATGGATGAATTTTATTCTACCTAACAAATCTTACAGTAAAACCAACACACAAGTAATTAAATTACCTATATGTAACATATACTTTCAAAGATAGGCTCATTTTGTTTTAGCAGTGTGAATTTCTTTGCACTGGTGCAGTGTTTTAATTCTCCATATCATGCCCTACAAGTAGACATAGTGATGATCCTATATTTGGTTACTTCATCTCTAGATTCATATCATGCCCTACAAGTAGACATAGTGATGATCCTATATTTGGTTACTTCATCTCTAGATTCATATCATGCCCTACAAGTAGACATAGTGATGATCCTGTTTTTGGTTACTTCATCTCTAGATTCATATCATGCCCTACAAGTAGACATAGTGATGATCCTATATTTGGTTACTTCATCTCTAGATTCATATCATGCCCTACAATTAGACATAGTGATGATCCTATATTTGGTTACTTCATCTCTAGATTCATTGTTCATGCCCTACAAGTAGACATAGTGATGATCCTATTTTTGGTTACTTCATCTCTAGATTCATTGTTCATGCCCTACAAGTAGACATAGTGATGATCCTATTTTTGGTTACTTCATCTCTAGATTCATTGTTCATGCCCTACAAGTAGACATAGTGATGATCCTATTTTTGGTTACTTCATCTCTAGATTCATATCATGCCCTACAAGTAGACATAGTGATGATCCTATTTTTGGTTACTTCATCTCTAGATTCATATCATGCCCTACAAGTAGACATAGTGATGATCCTATTTTTGGTTACTTCATCTCTAGATTCATATCATGCCCTACAAGTAGACATAGTGATGATCCTATTTTTGGTTACTTCATCTCTAGATTCATATCATGCCCTACAAGTAGACATAGTGATGATCCTATATTTGGTTACTTCATTTCTCTAGATTCATATCATGCCCTACAAGTAGACATAGTGATGATCCTATATTTGGTTACTTCATCTCTAGATTCATATCATGCCCTACAAGTAGACATAGTGATGATCCTATATTTGGTTACTTCATTTCTCTAGATTCATATCATGCCCTACAAGTAGACATAGTGATGATCCTATATTTGGTTACTTCATCTCTAGATTCATATCATGCCCTACAAGTAGACATAGTGATGATCCTATATTTGGTTACTTCATTTCTCTAGATTCATATCATGCCCTACAAGTAGACATAGTGATGATCCTATATTTGGTTACTTCATCTCTAGATTCATATCATGCCCTACAAGTAGACATAGTGATGATCCTATTTTTGGTTACTTCATCTCTAGATTCATTGTTCCTAGGAATCTTGTACAGAAACATTCCAAACAGTGCAATTTTTAGGACTAATCAGTCATATTCATCCAAGCATGTGGAAAGACTCTTTTCACATGTAGTGATGGAAACGAGTTGGAAACACATGTATTTAGTAAGTAATAGCAAATTGAATAATAGTTCATTTTGTTTATTTTGATGAAGAATTTGTATGGCTGTTTATTTATTTATTTGTCTATGTGTGTATTGTAAAGTGTGATTCAATTACTGTCAGATATTTATTGTTAGGTTCAGGTATAATATTGTTCTTTAAACAATAATACTACACTGAAACTTTTGAAAGTGCAAATCATGTTACACTCCGCACAAGATGATGACCTCCCAAAGAAAATTGAAGTAGGGCTATGAAAATTATTTCTCTTAGGACAATCTAATGTGGCAGGTGACAGTATTTTGGTCATTTTGAAGACATTGTTATTAATTATAGTAACTTTGTAATTTTAAAATTGCTTCATTATTCAAATTGTACTTATTTGGCTGAACTATTTTATTTACTGTTTATCATATCAAAAGTATGCTGTCCATAGCAACAGATGCAGCAAATTAATTTCAGTGGTTGCTAACAATTATAGAAGAACCTATATGTCTACCTTGTTTTTTATTCACTGTTCCTGAAATCATTGGTTTTTGTTTAGGCCTTCTGTGTACTTAATAAGATTATCATATGTGCATTTCTTGGAGAACACTTGCATGTTCACAATATATCTTGCTTTGCATTTTTTATGTACTGTTTTATGTAATCAACATATGTTAGGTTTTGTTATAATCAAATTATTTATTTTAAATATTTTACAAATTTCAGTTTTACCACTTTTGCAGGAGCAGTTTTCTTTTCATGCCATTGAGGAATTGGAACAAACTTTACCTCTGGGACTGTTATCTGCATTTATGTCCAGTATCTGCTTTTATGTCCAGTATCTGCTTTTATGTCCAGTATCTGCATTTATGTCCAGTATCATTGGTGAGATATTACAAGTATTGTCATTAGAAATGTGTCTTAAAAGTAAATGATGTATGGCTTTGGTTCACTGAGAGTTCTATCCATAACCTAACTTGCAATTCTACATCAAATATCCATATTTTATGCTATAATTAAACATACAATTTTCATATTTGCCAAGATGTACAATTACCTTTTATTAGACTGTAACATTGAAATTTGAGTCAGTTAATACGGAAATTGTTTTCTTTTTCAGTTGATATTTAATGATAAAAGTCTTGTTTCATATTTTGTTGACTTTAAATACTTACCTAAATTAAATTATTCACTTCCTATATTGCATCCTTTCACATTTATTAAATATTCTTTTATGCAGAACAAGCAGTTATTATTGGAGTGTTAGCAACAAAATGTCACTTGAGGTATAGTTGCAGTATATTGTGGTACTCACATTACTACCTCGTTTTCTTTTAATTTTTGAGGTAACCAACTTGACTATGGATCACATTTAACAAATTCTCCGTCATAAGTTTCAGCCTTTGTGTAATATCTCATAAACATGATAATTTTCATAGCTACCCAAATATTAAGGTCATTTGATATATTGTTGATGAAAACTAACACAATTATAAAATATTATTTATTATGATATTCAAGATGTTTGATATACAGTTCACTTTTTTCTGTCTACAGCAATCCAAGCTATATCTCCTTTTACTGGATGAAGATTTCAGAATACCACCAGAATAGAAACAGTTCTGAATATGGCAATTTAGTTATACGGGTTTTTGATGAGCACGGATTAATTGCCGTCATAAATGACTACGATAATAAAACAGAATTCAAGAAATCTAGTGTCAAGTCTACATGTTACGGATTGAAAATTGAATTTTCTACACTTATACCTGTTGAATTTATTGCACATGTCTAGATTGTTTCGTTGATAGAAAACAAGAACGGTATTATGCCTTTGATATGAATGGTATAAAGTGCATAGATTGTAAAGTAGTAAAAGATACATTTTTCCAAATATTGAAAGGGATGAAAATGGAGCAATCACAAACATGCAAGCAGTGATACCAAGAGGTCTGTCATTCAAATATATGAAGGTAGTAGTGTTGTCTTGCTGACCAAACACAATGAAATTTTCAGCCTTCGATAATGATGAAATTTCATTTGTACATGTAACCTTCAGTTCCAGTGTTCAGCATTACATTATTTCCTGTACAAATGGTTTCTGCAGAAGTAGAAAAGGATTCAAAAGAAATGTAGACCAGCTCATGCAAACTGAAATGGGATGAAGGACATTTGTTGTGCAATCATGTTGCTACTAGGGATACTGTTGCAGGTGATGAAATTGGCTGTGCATTTGTAAACCAGGTCTTAGGATATAAAGTATTTTTTTTTTCATTTTGTGACCTTAAAACTAAAGATCACCATGAATCAAATCCAGATTTGTTTATTCATGGATCCAGGAGTATTTCTTAAATGGTGGTTTAGCTGGACTTCAAACATGAAGATGGATCTCAGAAAACCCTGTCCAGGTTTTGGGTTTGCAGCGTTTGCACCAAAGCAGCTTGCATGTCATGGACCTAAAGTTGAAGTTGGCTTTAGCAATGCTAATTTTGAGGAAGAAAGCAAGCCAGATACAGTTGAACCTGTTTTGAAAGACCACCCCTTTTGCCAAAACATACTGGTCTCTCATGACAGATGGTCTCTCATAACAGGTCATAACACTATATAATCACTAAATCTCTACATGAAGAACATGGTCATCCAAGACAGGCAGTCTCTCACAGCAGTGGTCTTTTAAGACAAGTTTTACTGTAACCCTATTAACATCTTTTCTATACTGCACAGAAGAATGGCAATATGTTTCCTTCCTAACAGGCCAGGTGTTGATTAAGATAAATTAAACAAGCCAGGAAACATTTGCATTACATAAATTATATACACTTACTGTAACCTTTCCAATGGCCTAATGCTTAGATCGTTTACCTTGGATGTGGAGGTCATGGGTTTGAACCATCAAAGACTCATAGAAATGTACTAGCAGATACATTGCTTGTCACTCATCATTGTGACTTTAGTATTAGGACTAATCAGCCTGGTGAGAAGATAAATTTGCTGGGTGGGACATAATGCTATATCTGCAGCATCATACTCCAATGCTGGACATCACTATAAACTGTCACTGCAGACATCATAGCCATATAACTGGATAATTGTTAAAACTCCATTAAAAATCCAAAACAACACAATGTGTTGTCTTCATTTATTTCCCGATTTTCAACTGAAGATGGTAAAATGTTAAAATCTTTACCAGAAGAATTAATTCATTTAAACATAATTTCTTGAACATTCTCTGTATTTACAGATTTGACAGCCCTTGCGTATCATACGCAGATGCCAGAATTTCCGGACTAGCAATTTTGACTTTGGGTAACAATTCGCACATTATTAAGTGAGTTATCAAGTTATCACCATTGATCGACTACACATTCAATTTTGATTTGTCAAAATAACACCAGAACAGGAACTTAAGTGATAATTTTTTTTCTCTTCCAAACAGTAAATCGGATGACCAATATTATCAACAGTGCCTACGGGAGTTTCTAATCTAATTATACCATCACGAGAATCTATACAATTTTAAGGCTTGGATGTTTCACAAACATATTTTGCTCAATTTATATAATGAACGCATTTATGTAAATCACTATGTTGAAAATCTGGCGAGATAATCATTTGTGGATTTTATAGGAGATTCTAATGACGATGTTAAGGTATCCCTTTTTAATAATAATGACGTTAAAGCTCTCTGTATCTTTTACAACTACGTTGCACAAACAGCTCAGTTTTTCCACCTACTCCAAAACCACACCGCACACACGGTTTGGTCCTAGACCCCTGTCTAATGCACTGCATTTGAAATACCGCAAAATTCGTTCACTCAAGTTTTGTTACACAAAGTATATCCAATTTTGAGCCAATTTATGGATTTTTTTTGTTTAACACACACACACACACACACACACACATATATATATATATATATATATATATATATATATATATATATATATATATATATATATATATATATATATATATATAATGTATATGTGATTAAATTGTTTGTGTGTAATGTTTAAAATTCTTTTTAATTCATTTATGTTTCAGTGTATTTAACTGAAATGAATATTTTTTTCGGATATAGGATTCTATTTTTAGTAGTTAGATATACTATTATCACAAAGTTTGTTTATTCAAGACGAAGATGTAATACATGAGAATTATCATTGACTCCATCTTACCCTGGTAAAAGTGTTAACAGAAATTTAAAATCACTGGTATACTTTCTTTGCGTGATTGCTGTTTGTAAACAACATTTTGGTCTTGAAGTGGAGTGACATTGGCATACGTGTGAAAATTAGTGTAATAAGAGACCACATGACCAATCTTGCAAGACTTTAAATGGTTCATTGGGGTTCTAAATAACCAATCCTAATGTTTTTCGGACATTGTCATTTAAACCTTGAAGGAAAAATGTGTATTTTTTAATTTCTTGTTAAGTTAAAGATTGTTTGTTCTTAGCATGAGTTTTGGATTTAATTTATTCCCCTGGAAATTCAACAAGTTGACTTTTCTATTAAACGAATTTTGAACAATATTAATGGAAGTTTATTCTGAAATTATTCGAAAACAAAGACTGTGATTCAAGTGAGGAATTGCTGATATTCATACATTGGACCACATTTGATATTGCCTTCCATATTTGTAGGTTGTCGGGACTCAAATTTGGATTCTTATTTTATAGGTAAAATTTCTGGAAATCTATTTTTGTAAACACTATGTCCTCTGCATTTATTAAGTAACTTTGAAGCTAGACAAACTATTTGATGAAGTTTCAAATAACTTTGGAATAAATGTTTAAAACAAATATCCAGTAAATGCTGAATTTCACAAGCTATCAGCATCTAGCATCATCAATGGTAACATTCTTGTAATTTAGACTTTACTGTGAAATACATATAAAACTACCTGATGAAATTTACTTTTGCTTGTGTTGCCTTTAAAGAATATATTGGGCAAGTTATGTTTGTTTTCAAAAATTTGCACAGAAACCTTAGTTTTGTAAAACAGTCATTATATTTCCATTCTTTAAGCACTGTCAGTTATCTTTCTTCTGGTTCAAACATAATTCAATTATTACAGTTAACTGGTTACATTTAAAAATAAAATATATGAAATATAGCATAATTTTGAAACATCAGTTACTGAATACTTACCATTACTCAACTGGCTTACTAGCCCAAATGTATAGAATCTATTTTGGGTAACATCAAAATGTTCATATGAACTGCTATTGAGGGGGAAATGGCTGCTATGGTGACCATTTTAGATGTCAGATTTGCACCATTTCCATTTATGACAAACCAGACATAGAAAGTTTTTTAGTGAAAACCCTATGTTAATATGACATCCATTCAGCATGAACAGTGATGGCAAGTTTTCCAAGATGACCATAATGGTGTTCATACTAATGTTGGATTAAATACGGAATAAATACTAGTGTAATAGTATCTCTAACCTTCATCGAACTAGTGTAATAGTATCTCTAACCTTCATCGAACTGATTAAATTCTTAATTTTTTTTCAGGATGTAGATGTACATGCCATAACAACTGCTTCATTGGCATAAATGGTTATATCATCTGCCTTGGATGCAGGAGGTTGCAGGTTCTGACCAAAGCCGAGTCACGACATAACTTTTTAAAAATAGTAATAACAGCTGCATACAACATTAAGAGGCTAGTGTTAGTACTGGTCTGTCTGGTGTCAGGATAATGTGACTGGTTGGGACATGAAGCTACGTGTCTTGTGACATGATCCCCCAGTCGTAGATATCACTTTAAACTGCCACACTGCAGACATTATAGAGGTGTGACCGGAAAATGCTATGTTATAAATCCTAATCACACATACACATGACATTTCATGCTAAAAACACAACTTTGGTTGTCCAAAACTAACTTGGTTCTGACCAGCAGTCTCTCAAAGAAATATGAGTACCAGTACTATCTGTTCTCTAGCGAGTCTAGTTAATAATAGTGACACTTGCATTACCTTCAAACCTCATCAGCCCAATTAAATTCATATTTTGAGTACATCATTTGCAAATTTGTGTGACTAATAATATTTTTAAAAATGGAAATGTTTGCATATGAAAATTGGGGTCAAGGTCTCGTGAATTTGAGTTAGGTCTTGTGACTGTTTTAAAGTCACCAAGACTAGGCCATTGTCAGGAAAGATTTTTCTCTGAGCACTGATATGTGTATCTGCTGAAAATTATTCACACCTGAAGATCATAATAACAAATCTGATCCTGATGATTTACAGTTATAGTGTATGTGTGAAATAAATAATCCTGTGGGGCTGATTGTTTTGTTTGCATGACTAGCTGCCAGAAGGATACAGATTTGGATTGATCAGATGATCCCAGTTTGGTTATGAGTGATTTCTTAGCACTAAATTATCTTACTTGTGCAGTAAAATGTACAAATCCTTCTCCACCTTCATAGTGTTATATAGTATTATTCTCTGCCATCCTTGCATTACTACACCAGGGGTCTCAAATTTAAACCACCCTGAGGGTCGCAGGAGGTATGTTTTCGATGGCCCAAGGGCCGGACCACCTTTGTTATCATTCATGACACCTTGTTACATCAACCATTTTGCGGATCACAGGATAAGGCTTGACAGGCCGCATATTTGAGACCCCAGATTTAAACGAACTTTCATTTTTAAACTCTACATGAATATAACAAATGTAAACGAAGCTCACAAATGGAGCAAACTATAAATTTCCAAAAGGATTGTAAGTGACTACAACAGATGCAGAGCTCTATATCGTAGCAAGGACCCCAGTTGGCCATGTAGTCTAAATCGATCACCTCTACCGATCATTCCCACCTCTATCCTCGTGGGTTTGATTCTTGGGCCCGGCCAATGTAGGTATGTGAGAAAGCTTGCAAGTGACTTCCCATGGATCGGTGGTTTTTATCGAGGTTTCCCATGTTCTTCCTCCACCAGTAGTACTGGCAGCCATGTATGGCCTATCTTGGGCTTATAAATGTTAAAGCCAAAACAACATTTCGTACAGGGCACATGGGGAATGAATGTTTAAAGAACACTCCCTCAGTCATTGCAATTTTACCAGAGTTGGAAACCTAAGTAGGTGTACTTGTGTGGATATAAATAAAACACGTGTATATTATGAAAATATCACAAATCTTAATGGAGAGATCATGGCTTGAATGTTGCAATAAAACGTCCACACATTGCAAATTTATTTGGATCGTGTTAGTTTCTATGATGATGTCACAGTGTTCAGATGGACATTTTCTTGCACAGCTGCTCATTTGATACAAATAAATTAAACGTATATGCATAACTTTGTGTGGTTTATCATACGTGATTTATAAACTTTTGCAACATCAATAGTCCATGAAAGGAAAAAGAGTTCAAACTTAGTATTCTATTTCAGCTGTATAGTAATCCATTATATGCTTAAATAACCATAGAATGAGGATGGGGATAAAGTATGTATCAACAAGAGACCTAAGGAGACTGGTGTTCCGCCAAAACATAGCTGTATAAACCAAATCTTTGTAGTTATGCTTGATAAAAAAAATACAATATTTTTCTGTTGTATTCTAAAGTAAGTCACTAAACCGTGAAATCAAAGGGTTCATGAATCAGACGAGAAGTAAATTGTAAATCCATTTACTAGCATTCAAACTGTTTTTCATAAATGTAGTATGAGGTAATGAGAGATAAAAGGAGTGGATATTCAGTTACATCATGGAGGAAAGGCAAAATATCAATACTGACTTTTATCACATTTCCTGCAATGTGAATTGCAGCAGCAAAGATAATCAAGAGCCATTAGTTTTTATTCCTGAGACATAATTTGTACATTGTTCAAAGAGAAGATCTACATATTGTGCAATCTGTACATAATATACTTTTAAATCAAATCCAATTGATTTATACTGAAACATATTAACTGATATGAAAAATGCAACACCATTTAAGTTAATGAAACCGGTTTGAAAAGTTTTGAATCATAATGAAGATGTAAATAGATGAGCCAGGTTGATTACAAAATTTGAAATTGTAATTTCGAATATATCCCAAGTGCAGTTTTATATCCTCCTTATTGCACTCGAAATGGGAAAAAAACATTAAATTTCACAGCATCTTTTCGATAATTGCAATGGAAAGGCTTAATAATTTTCCCACATTATGATCTGAATCATTCAATGACAGAAAAGAAACACACATGCCGATGTCAACACAATTCAAAACGATTAACTTGGCAGACGCTGCTGGAAACCGATGCAAGTCGCTTCATGTAGAAAAATCCAGACCATAATCAAACGATTGAGTTTTATCGACAAAAATACCAAAACGTATTTATTTGGGATTAAATGGAAAAGTTGTTGCAATGCGTATTCATTAACAATATTAATCCAGATTTCAATTTTAAGTAGAGCAAGTACCATTTTCTTTTGAAAATTACCTCTGCGGCAAACTTCATATTTATCTGGGGGGAGTTATACGCTCATTGATAATGTGAAATGATCCATCAACGCTTATGTATTTCGTTGGAATATGGCAAACAGTTAGTTACTTTGTTTCTTGCAGTGTATTTTTGTTTATGTATTTAAGCCTTGAGAAGAATAAGAAATGACCATACAATAAAAAGGTTACTGTATTTATATGGGAAAATATGAACTCATTTTGTCGGAAGGATATACACACTCCCAATGTCGTGCAGTAAAACCGGTAAAACAATCCAAAATCTCGTTCATATTTTCCCATACAAATGAATTAAACTATAGTAACCTATATATACTGTATATAATATGTATATTGTGCTGTCAATGCATTCCTCAAATTAGGAATGCAATATTTTAAATATCTAAAACAGCTATTAATTATAAAATGAATAATAAAATTATTGATTCAATATTTCTGCAATTCAAAACTTACATTAGGATGGTATACAACTTTCTGATTAACTTAATCTTGAAAAAAAAAAACCAAATGATTTTGAAATATTACAAAAAAATTGAAGGAATATATTAACTCTCAGCCGAATAGGTGCTTTTTTAATAAATCCAACAGACAATGAGGCAATCGCTAGCTTGTGCATGTGATGGTCAAAATGTCTTGCAATTTGTTCCACTCGCACACGCGATTAAAGCAATTAGGTTATAGTTGTCATGCGAATGCGAAACAAACAAGATTGTGAATGCACGAGTTAGACAATTTAAAAAAATATGTCCGATTATATACACATTCACTTGGACAAGGACTATTGTCCTAATGATGTTATCACTGGTGGAAAGGGTGAAAGTAAGATTTCTAACATCAAATAGCGCTTTTTCACTATTGTTTCCCATTA
Source organism: Potamilus streckersoni (assembly GCA_016746295.1). Classification (NCBI taxonomy): domain Eukaryota; kingdom Metazoa; phylum Mollusca; class Bivalvia; order Unionida; family Unionidae; genus Potamilus; species Potamilus streckersoni. The sequence goes on from JAEAOA010001691.1 coordinate 531,044, forward strand.
AAAAGGTTCCAATCTAATTCTAAATATAATATTTTTTTATTCAGGTTCAGATTATCGTACTTATTTTAATTTTTGTTCGGATTAATTTTTTATTTTTATTCAGATTTATTTTTATCTTTATTCAAAAAATAATATTTATCATTATTTTTATTCTGATTAAAATTATTTTTATTCTGATTTAAATTTGTTTTTATTTATATGCCGATTCCTGTTATATTTATTTTCATTTTTACTTTATTCAGATTATAATATATTTAATCAGATTCAGATTTGTTTTATTTTTAATCTGTTTCAGATCTTTAATTTTCATTCAGATTAAGATTATAATAGTTTTAATCAAATTCAGATTTATTATTAGTTATTATTATTATTATTATTATTATTATTATTATTATTATTATTATTATTATTATTATTATTTATTTATTTATTTTTTAAAATCTAATTCTGATTTATTGTTAATGGTATTCAGATTCAGATTTATTTTTTTAAAATTCTAATTATAATAACTTTATATTTGAATTGAGATATTTATTCTAAATCTGATTCAAACTAGAATATATATATATATATATATATATATATATATATATATATATATATATATATAGCTGCCATCGATCGCATCACATACAAGATTTACTGCGAATCGTTGACGTGATCGCGACAACACATGGTGCTATATGACCACAACTGCCATCTGAATCATTGCTGTGTCATAGAATATCGGAGGACGTGATATTTTTCCATGATTCAAATATCACCGGAAAGTATTCATGATAATGTCGTTGCCTGTGTTTTTAGCTCGTTAGAGTTTATCCGAGAAGTTTAATTATTAGTAAATCTGTCTAGGTAATCGAATATCTGGTAAGAAAAATTATACATACCTATACTTAACGCCACTAAGTGCGGTAAATACTTCATGACCAGTTTCAGCCGCAGTCCGCACAGTTCTTCGATGAAAATTCTCGTGGTTAATAACAATGTCGTTGAAGTGTTCTATTTGCTTGACGATTTCATTTCTTGTGTCGTCGGATGGTTACTCGTTTATGTGATGGGCGAATAAATGGCGTATTTTTTTCAGTCATGCATTTGAGTTTGAGATGAATTTCATTGAGTATTGTTTTGACATTTTTCAGTGTATATCCACTCATCTAGGAGAAACTGTAATTCAACGGAAATCATATCTTCATTTCGAGAACGATCAACAATGATAAATTTACCACTACCAATTTCAGCTTCTATTAATTTCTACAGATGAGAATTCTCATAATAATCTGGCGGTTTTCCCCAGCGCATATTTTTACCTGAGATATAATCAGATCGATGCGGACGCTGTGGTGATGGTGGTAGTAGATCTGGCCATCCTAACACAGTTCGGATCGACGACTGATATTTTTATGGTGTAGTCAGGCATTGATATTTATAATGAGGCTGATAACGTTGGCTCATGAACTGTGATAGCAATCTTGGATTTTTTTCCTCTGATAGATTTGATTCTACACTGGAACTCATCGTTGATATGTTCGATTTGGTTATTGCCCGTAGGTATGCTCTCAACATTCCAATCGGTTGATCTATCAGGTTTTATGTTTATATGCAAATACCAGTGAGGTATTTGCTTGCAACCTGCCGAATGACACATTGGCCAGCCATGATACACCTGCAGTTGTGCTAGCGATATTTTCTATGCTGCAATCGCTGTTGGAAAGATAACCTCAAACGCTGGTTTGGATGAGCTTGCTGATATCATTGTGGTTGTTAGTATTAGCTACTCTCTTGCCTAGCAATTGCAGTATTTGATTTTGCGACATTATTATTTAAATCAAAGAATATCTAAATATTTATCTTTGTTCTTGACAGTGTCCTTGTCGTCTGCCGCTGGTTCAGATTTTCAGCTGCTTCACAGTAAATCTTAATCATTTCTTCTAATTCCTGATCTGGTGTTATTCCATAGTCGAGACATTATTTAATCGATTATAATTTGGGTTGCTTCATATTTCCGCTGATGGCAACGTTGTATATTCGTGTAATTTATTAGCCAAGCACATATATACCACTTTTGAGATGATATTAAAAATACCAGCATCACCGGTTAAAAATGAAACACCAATTCCTATAATTGGTGCTGTCACTTATGTGGCAGATAATGTGATGATGACTATTACTGTTTCAGTCACTACCATGGAACGTGTGTATACAAATCTACCTGCAATAACGACACGCCTGTGGTATAGTTTTTGTTTTACTGTGTATTCATTAATGCTATTTTTTCAGTTGGGTATGCCAAGGACACATTTGTTCGTATCTAAAACGTTGAACGTCAATCGATTTTTTCATTGTAATATGAACACTTTAAGTAAGTGATATGCTGGAAAGAAATCAAGTACACCAACGGTACAACACGCCTAAGTATTTTTTCTTCGGATTCTACCACGAATGTTTCATTGTCGTTTTGCTTTAATATTACTAACATGGATCCAGAAGATGCACTAACTGGATAACGCCGTGAAATTGTGGTAGATATTGTAAATTTTGTAGCGCTGAGTACTGTGAACTTGTAAATTCTTTCTCAATCTGCAATTCCTAATGATACCATTACAATTCGCTTCATAATTGGTAAGGATCGGATGTGACACAAACTCATTTTGCTCCATTTATATACTTTAAACTATTTGTTTAAATCATTGTTTTGAAAATCTAGCTAGATAATCTTCTTTGCGTTTTATAATAGATTCAGAGTTATATTTTTATTGTAATATCTTTTTATCTCCCTGTATCTTTTACCACCACATAGCACACAAAGGTGGGTCTTTCCTCGCACACCAACACCACACCGTATACACGGTGTAGGTCCTAGACTTCCGTTTCTAGCGCATTGCTTGTGATAACTGCAGAAGTCGTTTACACATTTTTTGTTACACGGAGACGTGTGACCAATCTTAAGCCAGCGGCAATTGTGATTTGGTTGAATCATAGATAAATGTTTAATGCTTCAATTTATATACTTATTTTGCCTTAATTATAAGATGCAGGAAATATCCACAATTGAGCCTGCCGCATCTAGATTTGATCTTGACAGGCTACACATATTTAGTTTCTCGATGAAAGATCTAGCTTTAATAAATGCGGATATAACTAAACACATTAGTGAAGCTAAGAAGGAGTTTCGTCACGATGGTGCAGTTCATGTGTGGTCCACATTCAGGATTGGAAATGATATCTATGTTATGAATGACAAACGAGCAAGAGAAATCATTGACTACCTCGATGTTGGGAAATACATTATTTTAGTAAAATTTATTGTAAATACAGAGGATGGTATCTGGATCATCCGAGACAAACGCGAATCAGTCCAGAAATCAGGAAATAATATTATCCTTGGTAAAAATTCCAAACCAGGAATACTCACTGGAATAGACAAGCAGTATTATGAGCGATCTTATCCAGTAACTGCTGTTGTGTATGCGCTCTATCCGTTAAATGATATACCTGACGTAAAGGATCTCAAAAAAATGAAAGTGTCGAAAATAAACTGTGTTGCAGAGCGAATTGTAGAACACTTCACAAACGTAATTCGGGGAAACGGTTTAAGAGATTAAAGGCGTAAAAATATAAATATGTGGGCTAAAAAAGTTAAAGACACTGGAGCGTCTATCAGCGACGTTGTTGAGCTAGAAAAGTTAAGATTTCCAATAACAGTGAACACGTTAACAAGAGAGATTTTGCACAAAACAAAATATAAATCTAAAGGAGCTCCTCTAAATATTATTGATCATAACGCTCATGCATGGACTGATGCTGTAACTATATTTTCACGAGAAAGAACGGTTAAATTTTACCACGATGATGTATTCGATGCTATCAGTGATATTAGTAAATATGATCCTGTTTCAGTGTGGTTATTTAAGAGTTCTGAATATGATTATTATGATCAGTTTGTACGGTCTAACGGTGATATTTATCGTACAGAATCTCTTTATAAAGAAATGAAAAACCTTGCGCTAAAATATACTTCTGACGATGTCAAAGTTAGACAATTACTAAGTAATTGTTTTACCGTACCATCGGTTGCTGCTCATTTCGCTCAGGAGAATAATTCGTGGAAACCGACACGATCAGAATTTCTTGAAGATGTCATGAGAAGTTGTATAGAATAAGGGCACGGTGGATTGTGGAATACTAAATATAATTACAATGACGTTATCTCAGTTGATTTGGTAGCGTGTTATCCTGGGAGTTTTTTTGGATATTGAGAGTGTTCTGAATACTTTAATAGATTTGGACATCCTACACATGACATGACCAGAGTTGCGATAAATGGATCCTTACCAGATTCTGATTTGACAGGATTTGCTTATGAAAAATCGTTTGAGTTTAAAAAAGGTCTCCATATGATTGTTTATGCGTGGTTTGGAAAACATTTCACTAAAAAATGTTGGGCTCCAATAGTTCTGCTAAGATATATGCTCGATGTTGAAATTTTAGTATCGTTGAATGTATCTGAAGCTATTATACCATATCGCGTGCAAAAGCAAGTTTGGTTGCCAGAACCTGCTAAACACGAAGAGAAACTTGCAAAAGATCTCGGCAGAAAAATAATCGATAATTTTACACAAATAGGATCAAATGATCATAAACGAACTTGTACAAGATTGATCATGTACGATGCTGAACTCGATTTTATAATCGCTGATACGATGGAGAAAAACACATTTATAAGTCGATGTAATGCTTATTTATCAGACCAAACAAAACTAGGTACCGTTGCGAGCTATACTGATGGCGAGTCACTTAGTTTGCTCACCTAAGATGTTCGATGCTAGCTTATGTTTCGATAAATCTATTATCGATGATAAACAGATTTTCTTATTTACGCTGTTAGAGTTGCGATAAATTCATTTTATATACACAAAAAGTAAAAAGATTCATTAAATCTCGGTAATGGTGAATGGGGAACATGGAGGATAAAACAAGAAAATATACTTAGTTATTGTGAATCTGCCGATGTTGAAATTGAGGAAACATATTACAGAAATAATCAAGTATCAAAATCATCTGCGCCATCCGTTTATGATCCTGTATCTAGACATAAGACCGTTTATCTTAATGGGTGTGGAAGTTCAGGTAAAACAACACGCGCGATTAACTTATTCATGAGTTTAGATATGATTGTCTTAACACCAACGTACAAACTCGCCAGGGAAATAAAGCAACGAAATGTAAAATCGTGTACATATCATAGTTTCTTTAGATGGTGCGGAGATACATGGACCCCATCTCGAATGGGTGAAAATATATAGTAAAATTATCATATGGGACGAGATATGCACGGTGCCTCTGGAAGTATTACAAATATTTCTTGATTGGTTGTTACTAAAGAATACTGCTGTGATTATGTGTGGTGATCATGGTCAACCACCACCCTTTGTTGGACAGTCTCCACATGAGTGGCTAAAGAACAATGTAGATTATTATGAAGAAATATTTGATGATCATAGAACAACGATGCGTTGATTTCATATGTCATATGTTTGTTTTTTACTCAGCGCAGTCTGTGATAACCCTACGTAGCTGATGCATTATCCTGACTCTCGATACTGCTAGATAAACTAGGTTAGACCATTCGATAATATCATCCACAATCCAAATATTAGTATTTGAAATAGCTTAATCCCTGTAATGAATGAATAGTTATAGCATATCCTATAGTCTATGGAGATTTAGCCATTGTTAACGCGTTCTCAACAATGTTATTCCAATGTTGCGGTTATTCCATCATTGATTGTCATTAACGTAGTCGTCATCGGGATACTGCTATTGTCGACGTATTTCTTCGTTGCAGCGTCAACGTTTGCTTCTGGTTGTCCAAGACCAGTAATTTTATTATTAGCTATATTCAGAACCAATCATCGCATCGCCAGTTTTAGCAACGCATTTACTGATCGCATTTCTGATCACGGCCTCATTATTGTCTACGTATCTTTTTGTTTCCACGTCATCGTATGATTCAGGTTCTCTCACATTCGTAATTGTATTTACGCTTATGTTGAGATTACCATACATAATGTCTCCAGTTTTTCTGATACGTCCAATAATATCTACCGTTTTTGTTAGAATTAATTCCTCCTACTTTTTAATTTTACCGCTTTTGGTGGCACTCACAAGTAATTATGTACATTTGATAGAGTGATGCATTTAAGGTGAAGTTCTTTGCATTTTAAACATGCACAGTGAAGAGAATGTGTGCATACCTATATGCTACCTTCATGTAATGTGGCTAAAATTCCTTTTGATGTTGTACTTTTGGAAATTTTAAATGATCTTAGCACACTGCCAACTAAAATGACTGCTCCATTGTGCTACAAAAATCAACCTGAATTTGTATAAATGTCATTATCCATGGCAGCTACTAAAATAGGGAAAATTAATTTTGCCAAACTAGAAAATAACAGCTCCTAAAAGTGCAATCAATAAATTACCAAATACATAAAATGTAAAAAAAATCCCAAGTTATCGACTCTTTTTTTACAATTTACTTTGAAGTTCTGGAAGTGCAAATGAGCAAGTAGAGCTAGCACTTTTTTGAAAAGTGCACATCTGGAGTAAGGCCAAGCCGTATACTCCATAACCCATATTACACCCATCAATCACACACCAAATATAGGGAATTAAAGGTTCTTTGAACAATACCTAAGATTTACAAAGTCTTTTTTAAATAGCTAGTATAATTAGTCAGGAAACCTGGGGAAATTCGTTTTCTTTAAACTTCTAACAATATGCTAAATGCGAAACTGTTGAGTGCCACCTTAGGGTTAGACTCACCAGTTATTGTGTACTTTTGAGAGAGTGATATATGTAATGTGAAGTTGTTTGCATTTTAAACAAGCACAGTGGAGAGTTGTTATTGTTTGTTGTTGTGGGACTTAACTCCATTTTTCAGCACACGATAGGCCATACATGGCGTCCAGTATTAATGGTGGAGGAAGACACCGGGAAATCTCCGGAAAGAAGCACCTACCCACGAGAAGCTACTGGCAGGCTTTCTCACATATCCACATTCGCCGAATCCTACACTCGAACCCACGCACAGAGGTGAGATGGCAGAGATCCGTAACGGAGGGCACTTTAGACCACTTGACCACTCGGGGCCCCCACAGCGGAGATCATGTGTGCATACCTGTATGCTACTTTCATGTAATGTGGCTGAAATTTCTTTGAATATTATATTTTTCAAAATTTTAAATGATCTTAGCACACTGCTAACTAAAATGACTGAAACCATGTGCTCCAAACATCAACCTGAATTCGTCTAAAGTGCAATATCCATGGCAGCTATTAAACTATGGAAAATTAATTTTGCCAAACTAGAAAATAACAGCTTCTAAAAGTGCAAATAATGAATTACCATCTACATAAAATGTTAAAAAATGTTATCAACTTTTTATCTACAATTTACCTCTAAAGTTTGGGAAGTGAAAACGAGCAAGTATAGCTAGCACGTTTTTGAAAAGTGCACATCTGGAGTAAGGCCATGCTGTATACTCTATAACCCATATTACACCCATCAATCATACACCAAAATAAAGGGAATGGAAGGTTCTTTGAACAAATACTAATATATACAGTTTTTTTTAAAAAAATAGCCAGTATAACTAGCGAGGAAACCTGCGAAAATTCTTTTCTTTAAAATTCTTACTCGTTGCTAAATGCGAAACTGTAGAGCTCCACCTTTAGCAAACACCACTAAGTTATCTTCGATCGCAGAATAATATGTCAGCGGGATATTGCTCGTCTATAATCGTCCGTGCTGAACGGAGCTCATCTTATGTTCTGGTCAAGGTTGGCTCATTTGGATATAAATTACCTTGGAGCTTGCCCTGAGTAAGACTCAGTGCAGGTCTAGTGGAAATATCTACCGTTGAATATTCACTAATACATGTTTAAAACTTTGGACGATTATGTTTTCTGGTGGCATACTCGTGTACGATTTTATGAGGCTGTTTTAGGGACCCTGATTCACAGCAAGTACTTCAGGTCCACATATTGGCAGATCAGTTATTGCCTGTGTTGGTAATGTTGAATACCAGAGGGAATCAACACCGTTTGTTTGTTTTGGTTAATTGATCACACATAAAATCACCTATAAAGAATTTGATGTTTCATTTTTAGATGCATCAAGTAAATAAAACAATGCACATGGGAAGCTCAAAACGCTTTCTGTTTAGCGAAGTGTCCCGTGTAGTCTCAGACATCAACCTACCAGGAATGAGTGGTTCCTGGCAGTCTTAGACCCCCGCCAGTTTTGGCAGTCTTTAATTAGTGACCTGTTACTTTTTAATGTCATTTCAGCGGCAGTTCCAAAAGCACCAAGTGCATCTGCTTATACAATAACTGGGGCTCCAGCGGCTGTCAACGTTGGTATAGCCGAAAGAAGTGGAAATATTCCACCCTTTTTCGCCATATCTTTAATGGCATCCGCAAAATGATCAAGTCTAACCCCGGCCTTTGATCGTTTGGCGTCATTGAAGTACTTGAGTTGATGTTCTGTCAGGGATAGTTTACTTGGACCCTTGGAATCGCTTGCGAAATGTGCTGATTTCAGCAATATTATTATTCCATAATTATTTTTATATTGCTGATTGTAGCATTTTAGTCTGACCATGCGTTCGAGTATCATTAATATGATGATATGACCCAATAAAATATCATGGATGATTTAATTACAGATTGTGCAATGCATCACGAGTAATCCAGTTACATGTTTTCTACTGTGATGTAAATGACACTCATTCGTCCATCAACACCTTCAAGCAGCAGTTTTAGCTTAGAGTATAATAGCGATTGCTCTGTAAATAGCAATGGCTCCTCTTGCGACACTATCTCAAAAGTGTATGTCAACTAGAGATTATCTAAATAAATCAATGTGTTCCAGCGAAATGTAATAGATCGGATACAGAGTTGTAAAAAAATCTTGTTGTGATATTAGTAGACCAGAATCAACATTTTTATCACGTCCCATGAATGTCACCAAACGAAAATATGCACGTGCAACATGATTTCTATCAAAAGTTCCGTATTATCTTCTCAACTGGTTATTGATGTCCATTTATTTTCAATTAAACTTCAGTAACACCAAGTTTGTCAAATATCATTGTGCTATGTAACTGTGAGTTTACTCGTTCATTATTATGTAAAGCAATGAATGTATGTCGCGGTACAGAAACACTTTTTTGTGATAGTATTTTCCATGTGAATAAACCATTAATTATACCTTGAACATTATATGTTGTCATCATCAACTATGATAATGTTATTTACCACCTGAATCAATAAAAAGAGCAGCTGTTGTTCTTCGGTAAATGAATCCACCATGAACCACCGTACACACAGCAGAGTCAGCGTTATCGTCAAAGTTTCTCAGTCGTCTTGTATTATACTATATGCTCTCAGGGTAGTCAGTAGTATCTTTTATAAATATCATTGACGGACCAGTTGATCTTGAATAATTATCGGAATATCTTGTTAGACCCAATATCATTGTGGCAACGTCGATGTTTCCCAGGGATGAATCAATCTTTCTTCCATCGATGTTGAACAACACTATAATACTATCATTAACTAAACCAACTCTAACATCAGCTGCATATTCAGCATTGACCTATTTTTATTTTCACCATCTACGTCAATAACTGTTTCAGCGGGTAAGATATATCTGCTTGCATCCTGAACTTGCAGCTCTCGTGCGTCATGCGAATAATTTTGATAATCACGTACCGATTCATCTTTGAAGACTGGCACATCCATGTCAAATGCTGGATCAGATACACCCTTAAACGTTTTATTCTAACACGAAAGCAACTTCCTGCTATTTGATTAGCAGTTTTTTTTGTTTTTTTTTAAAATTCTACCAGAGGCAGAGCTACACCAGCCAACTCTGATAGTCTTTCATTTTCAGCTTCCTTTATTATTTTACTAACATTTGCGGCATAACTTCGGTGCTGTTTAATTTTAGATGCTGATGTCATACCGCTGGCGGTCTGCGTATTAATCGTGCTAGTCTATCCTTGATTGCTGAAAATGCTACTAGCATGACCACCAACAACACCAATAACTTCATCACGAACAATGTCAATAGCTTTAATTCTCAGTTGCTTTGCAGTCAGTAATGCTTTTGGGGCTATCCGTCTGAATCACCGAGTATATATCCATAAATCGTTTAATACGTTGGTAATCGTGAATTTATCACGTGAATTTATTTTCTTGTTACGTGTAGTCTCGTACAAAAGTAACATGAAAAAGAATTAAGCCAACGAGCTTTTGTAAATGTTGACAGAATATTTTCTCCTTGGACAACATGATAAAATACAAAAAAGGACATATAGTTTGTGAATATAATCCAAAAATTAATCCTGGAATCTAAAAAATATAAGTCCAGTCACTAAAAGGTTCTAAATTAATCAAAGTTCGAATCCTGATGAAGTCCCAATATGGAAGGCGATGACGTCTTTTATAAGGTTTGTGTTGTCGCACCAACTATTCCTTGTTGAATCATACATAAAATTCTGGCTTTATAATGCCAAATAATTTTTGCTAAATATCTTTGTCCAAGAATATTTATGAGCACTAGTATTTTCCAGGGTAAATAAATTATTTAAATCCAAAAATATATTTTTTTTAAAATCAAACTAGAATCAACAGTTTAAACTACGACTGACTAAAATTTCTACAAAAATATATGTTTAACCTGCTATTTTAGATCACATGATGACTGATATGGTAACATGAACAACGCAGTAAAGTAATATATCATTAAGCACGTATGCCATATGGGTTCAATTGTATTGAACGAATATTACTAGAAATTAAAAATAAGAAATTGTTTGCAATACAGGCCAAGTATTACCTTAATAAGGACAAATAGTTTTTATTCTGTGTTTACCAATCCCTGAATCAATATCAGGAAATAGGTCAACTGAATATAAAATGTAGCGTGTTTATCAGGTCAAAACAGAAAACTGAATTTTCAGGAAAAACAACTGTCAAATCCGGTGAATAAAATCATCATTACAATAGTATGTAATGTAATAAAAGCAAAATAAAATAGAAATTTAAACTAAGAGACATAAGTAACAATTGTCAGTGATCAAATTGCCTCAAACACTGAGGAAATCATAACGATTTATCAATAAGGGACGGATAAACATTAATCCCAATGATACCGCCTGTAAATAAACTCTGAGAAATAGCAACTACTTCATTAATGATTTCTGGGGAATTATTACCGGCTCGTCTTCCGCCAGTCAGAATTTCCAGTCTATCAACATCTACGAGGACATTATTTGGATATAAAGTAATAAGACTACTTCTTTGAGAGGCAATACTACTTCAGGTGGCACCGAGCGCAGGATTTGCATCATACCATTTTTCTTTTCTTTTCTTTTTTCTTACTTGTTGTTAAGGTTGATTCCTTCTTTTGTCTAGTTTATAATGTTGCAACTTCATTTCTTCTTTTGGTTTTATTTTTTTTTTTATTACTTGTTCGATATACTCATTTACTGCCTGGTTAAAAATGTTAAACTGATTAACACCTTCCTCAGATCTGATGTGTTTACTATCATCAGCGACGTGATAAACATTCCTAGCCCAATCGACAGATTTTAGATTTCTAACATTTTCTTACGGTTTTATATACCTATCTCTATCACCATATCCAAACGCAACAATATTAGTCATTTGGCCTTTTGTCTTGATGGAGAAAATACCTTCCGGCGTAAATGTATCTACAATGTTAGTTCTCAATTTTGGAGGAGGCTAAACTTCGAGCTGTGGTTGAGGAAGTCGCTGGGGTGGTGGTGATATAAATGCTTGAAGATTGCCAGCAATATCAACAGGCAATGTCTCAAGTATATTTTGTGCTGCCTCAGATGTTGTAACAATTTTCTTCTCTGATTGAAATAACTTTTCTGTACCTTCAGTGAATTTTACCTGAAACTCCCTACGCGCTTGTAGTTTTTGCCAGACAGAATCACGGACGGGAAGATCAGGCCCTGCATTAGGATGTGCTGGCCCAAGCAGCAAGCGATGAGCTCGGGACCGCAAGTAAAAATATTGTATTCTGGAGAAGCATGGGCCCACGTCATTTGCATCGTTTGCCTTGCACTAAGTCCGGGCCTGTGGAAGATATTTCTTAATTGCCACTAGTAAATGTCGATTTAGTTTAGCTGTGCGAGATTCCATGGTTAGCGAAGGATCGCTCATTATTATTTATTATTAATGATTTAGTTACTGACAGCGTCACTACAGGGATGACGACCAACAGGTGTTTTGCATCACGGACCAGAATATATGAATTTGAGAATACAAGAAAGAAATAACCCTGTTAGAGGCATCTGTTTAATGCAACCCTGTTAGAGATCTCGGTTTAACGTTATTGACGCTTGTCTCTTCATTTTCGTAGGAAACTTTATTTTCTCAAATAAACCATCCTAAAAAGTAGTCTGTTCACCCTAATTGAGGTTTATCGTTATTGAGGCTTGTATTTTTATTTTTGCAGTATGCTTTATTGTTTTAAAAAAAAACTTTCAAAATTTGGTCTGTTCACATCCTCTGCTGTTGAATTTCTTTCAGATTGCGGACATGTGTCGTAGCAACAGGTTTTGTGCGCGACACATGGTCATCTCAACACGCACCACTATGCAAGTTTTATGCCAGTAAAGTAAGTTGTGTTGGAGGTAAAGGCATGTCAGTGGGGAAAGAATAGTGCATGCCGCTTATCAAAGCGGGTTTAGAAAACAACCAAACAAAACAAAACGAACTAGCACAGCATTTGTATCTTGTTTAATTTCTGATGCAAGTGCGTGTGCTGAACGAATTGCTGATTGAAAAAACATACCTTCATTTGGAAACTGCGCTTCTTTCGTTCTTCCCAAATTCATCAGCATAATAACACCTAATACTCCTCCATTTTGTTGGTTCTGTAATAGTCAGAAATATCTTTTGCATTTATACGTCTGATTTCGTATTTAATATAATGTGAGTTTTTTTGTCAATATGGTGTTTTATGAATATTCGATGCAATGAGTGTTTCACATTTTATTACATTCACACAATATTATAAAACAAAACAAGACAACCAACATATATCTAAAGAGAAAGTTGGACTAGGTCGACAAGTCTATCTGGGCATACGTTTCTGAGCAAACATACTGGATTTAATTACATTCAATATAATTTAAAAATTCGCTTTAATCATAAAAGAAAATTTCGAAACATTTAAATTAACAATTAATTATCAAAAAACACTATATTACAATACATTAATAAATGGTCGAACAGGTTTACAAAGTGAGGCGCTGTAACAGGGTTTCTCTCTCTCTCTCTCTCTCTCTCTCTCTCTCTCTCTCTCTCTCTCTCTCTCTCTCTCTCTCTCTCTCTCTCTCTTGCTATATTAAAAATCCAATATACACACACACATACCATCTCTCTCTCTCTCTCTCTCTCTCTCTCTCTCTCTCTCTCTCTCTCTCTCTCTCTCTCTCTCTCTCTCTCTCTCTCTCTCTGATTATTCAGTACATATATAGGAATATGCCCGTCAGTTCAAGCTAGCATATGTTGTGAATGACAAATTATAATACTATAAGTATTCATAGTTACAGAAATTTTAAATTTTTGGGTAAATGAATATCATTAATTCTTACCTCGATTCCGTTTTTCTTCAAGATTATAAAAAAAATATTGTAAATTAAATACATCTTTACTTTGCCAACGTCTCTAAAGTAACTATCTTTATAATGCAAGATACGTGCACGCACTACGTATAATTCATCAAATTGAACTTTGTCTGGGCGAACCAAAAAAAAAACCTGTCCATTTTACATCAATCAAACTAATGGATTGGAGGCTATTGTGATAGGGAAAGCTTTTCACTGAATAAATTGCATGCCTTGTTTGAGAAAGAATCGTAATGTTGAATAATTCGATTAAAGAAAACAAAATGTTTATGTATGCAGCAGAAGGTTTATTGTATATATCAAGTTTTATGACCTTAACAATTTTCTGCATTGAGCCTAAATAGTGACCTTTAAGTGGTTATCTAGTGAGAAGCAAATCTACATATTAAGATATAAATTTTGAAAAGAAATAATAACATCTAAGTTGTGTTATACTATGTTAAAACTACTAGTTATTAAGAGAAAAAAATCTGCTTAGATGTATGGAATTAACCTGTCCGTCACATTCTTGTATATTGCCCGCAGTGACAGGTTTGGTAGATAGGATCATAAGATGGCCCCACTTCAATGTTCATAGCGCGAATGGAACAATAAACGATTTGCCTGTGGGGCTCGCGTTCTTATTCAGCAAATTCATCAACTGTATGGTTTAAAAAGTTCATGGTATGAATGGCCTCACGTGCAACAAAATTTCAAGGTTGTAAGTAGAGTGCGACTTAAAAAGTCATTCGCTTAGGAGACAACTATTGAACACAGACCCATCTTGTCTGGACAAGGGACGAGGGCGTCCTTGACTTTTAGACAAGGACATGCTTGACTTTTAAACAAGGTCGTGCGTGATACCTATATGTTACACTAAATTCTCAGAGTATAAAAAAGGCCGAACCATTGTGAATCTTTAACTTGTTAGGTCCAGATCAAGAGAGAGTGTATGTTTGTATTTTACAGCTATCTCCGCTACCGCATGTTGCCAGAGCTTTCCCAACAAAAGATGTGGTCGTATCTACACCATTATAAGTGACACTTTATCTTTAAGAGGGCCGATTTCTTCTTCTCTTATCCTCCCTGATCAATATTTAAGTAATCTCTTAAAGTAGCAACAAATTCCTTCTCATAGCAAGAAATGAGAAGAAGTTTATGTTAGAAAACAACTAAACAACAACAAGTTTTCTAGCATAATATATATGTGGTGCATTGTTTATATTTATATTTGCATGACCTGTTCTTTACTTTATTAGCATAACCAACTACACTACTCCTTTTTGTTGCATTGCCTCAGATAATAAAGGTATGTTCAACTACTAACGTTTTAAATAAAATAGTGGTTATGTCAGTAAGCTTGATTTAGAAGCAGCATTCTTTTTACTGTCGAATTCAATGAATATATATATATATATATATATATATATATATATATATATATATATATATATATATATATATATATATATATATATATATATATATATATGCACACACATAATTCCAGTTTTTTTATGAATAAAACGGATTTTCTGCAATATGATTGGATGTAAAGGGTCACGTGATACTAACCTGGCGTTTTTTACCCTTGGATAAATGCTAGGACTACTTTCGGTTTACAATATAGATATTATTGCAGACACATCATTCTGAAACGATTTTTTAATCTCTTAAGTTTTTAATTCAGCAAATAAATACAATACCATTTGTATACTGTTCCCAAAATTCTTTGACTGAAATGCATAGATTACTATACAATTCAACGTTCGTCTGCTACATAAACGAGCGAAATGGCCGATTACACTAATTTTTCACTCCAATTATTTGCGAATTTTTGTTGAACAATTAGATGAGAAGGAGTTAAAATTAATAATAACAGCGATTGAAGCAGATGGAGATGGATTTGATGATATTGCGATCGATGTTACAAGCGCTGAAAATGAAACATAACAGAGATTGATAAATTCTTTCACACTGCACACCATGATCGCCTTTACCCTGGATTTGCACAACAACAACAATAAAAGCGTGGGAACTGCGACGGTCAATTTTGAGGCAGCAGAGGTTATATAAGCCAAGATTCAGGAAATTAACTGAGAAGGACCAAAAAGCTATTGAAATAAATCAATACTCAGAGGCTACTAAACGAAACACTAAATGGAGCATTGGGGTTTTCAATCATAAATTTTATTTTATTTTTTTAAATTAATTTTGTTTACTTACTTTTAGAGGTGTGTGGGTGTTGGTAGCATATTGCGAATATGGCCACTTACACGAAAATAAAATGAAAATATTTGTCAGCCAATTTTTTCAAAGACAATGAAAGTTTTAAATGATAAAACTACAAGAAAAAAAATCAGATTATTTGCATGAAATATATTTGATAGATATCACTTGAACAAATATATTGACATAGTACATACTATGCTGACATGGCAATATAACGATATATCTAAAATGTTACTTAACACCATTGAAAAATGTAAAGAATAATCCATAAAGTGATCATTTTGCTAAGTTAAATTATTTCAGATATGTAGTCATTACTTTAATTGAAAAAGAAAATACATAAATGTTTTCGTTGCTATTCTTCTTCTGAAGATATAAATCTTCTGTATTTATTTCAAAGACTTTATATGTTGAAGGATATAATTACTAATATCATCATAATACATACAAGAATCCCAAACATAAGTATACAATATATGTACAAATTGCAGGAAAGGTTGTTTTAATTTGGATTTCAAAATGATTTTGGCAATTGTAAGAACTGTAATGCTATGAATATTATTATATTTACTTACAGCTTGGTGCATTGAAATTATGGGATATAACCTTGACTTCAACACAATCAGATCGGATGAGCTGAGTGACCACTTCAGAAGGTTCTACGCTGAGACCCAATCAAAGATCTTTTCATCAAAGGGCACAAGAGTGCCAGCCGACCAGGCACAAGAACTATCATAAAATTACTTGAAAAATGTTCTTGCTGCCATAAAAAGATAAAACAAAGACAACGGATTCAAAAATACTAATTCGATGTTAAATGAAAATTTAAATTAAATTTAAATGAGGTATTTAAGGTCAAATCAGCACTACCAAGTATTTTCTTTGGAAGGATTAGGAAAAATCGATGCATATCTTCAAATTGTTAACCCTGTTGCCCTTTGATTCAAAATGTGGTATCGGCTAGCTATTTATTTTGTGACCAAAGGTATATAATTTCACCATCAACTGAGCCTGACTTCATTTTAATTTTCGAAAATGCTGAATCTGGCATGCAGTACATTACTCTAAATCATGAAACATATATATATATATATATATATATATATATATATATATATATATATATATATATATATATATATATATATGTGTGTGTGTGTGTGTGTGTGTTTAGATTATATATATATATATATATATAGATATATATATATATATATATATATATATATATATAAATATATATAAATATATATAGATATATGTATATATATATATATATATATATATATACATATATCTATATATATTTATATTTGTTTGTGTATGTATAAAGATGTATAAATTGTATTCGACCATGATTCCCTAGAGAGAATCTACTACTAAACTTTAAAAGCTGTTTCTGTTTCGATTTCATAGTTTAGACTGTACACCCTTGGAAGCTTCGATAAATAAATATGAAAATCGCATATGCCAGTGACAATGCTGATGATATTGCATTTTTTGTCTGGTTTATTAGTGAAAATGAGATTAAATATACCTACTCCTTTTACAACTAAAGTTATTGGTCTGCATTATTTTAAGATTTACATGAAAATGAAATGTAGAAAGATTTCAAACTGCTCCACTCAATAACTATGGAAACAACTTTGTTGTAAGCCGTAGACAATTTCGATAACACACACTGAATTTAAAAGATTAAATAAACAAAATAAATAATAATCACAATTGGAGCAAAACATGGGTTTTCTGTCAAACTAGGAAAACTCAGTGTATTGAGTTTAGAGTTTTGGAAAAAAAACAAAAATTCAGAAAACACGCAAATCCATATATATCAAATTAAAATATATCTTTCAGCATACCATATGAATTACTCACAGAAACCTACCTATGCACAAAAATTAAATTTGCTTTGCAAATGCGTCAGTGTTGTTCACTTTTAATTTGCAAAGAGGAAATCTTTCGTAAAAAAATGGTAAAGATTTGTTGAAAACAAAGTCATTACAGATGCAAAATGCAAAAAACTTATTTTGTGTTCTCATAGCAAATTGGAGCGTGGGCATTTGAATTACATTCGATATTAAATTGTACCTATTCAATGATTACAAGTGTAAATAATTTTCTCATGTGAATAGGAATCATCGAGCTCACAAATATGGTCAAGTCAAAACATGAATAATGTTTAATGAGACACTTTTCGTAGACCAGCTTGAATATTTTCTACACAGCAGAAAGTGTATAAGGAAAACAAATGTCCTAAAACATATTCTCGTAAAAACATAAAAAATCTCAAATATGAATCGACAAAAAGTTACCATTGCAGAGCTATGAAGGCGGAACTTTGCTATACTGAAAAAGTTCAAAATCTTTTGAATATATCTCAACAATCCGTTTTAAAATATTTTTGTCGACGGACATATAGGCACTGCGTAGGAAAGTGTACCGTTGCTGTTGACTTTTTTCTCGTGAAAGGGGATGTGTATTAATTGTTGTTAGTACAATATCAGATATATATGTCCCATTTCTGGACACATCCCACACTTTGGGGTCGAAAAGTGTCTCGGGGAAATCCAATAAGACATCTATGTATCCCTGAATTTGAAATGAAAACCATAGTCGTCTTGCTATCTCCCTACCATCCATACACCGACTTGGACGAAAGTTTAAATTGAGGACGGTCTCCACTATGCCTGGTAAGGATAATTCTATTCTTTTCTTCGTCATCGCTTCAGAAAGTCTTTCATATTTCTCTCCATCAACGCCAATATATCTTAGAGTGAATTGAACGTCTTTCACGAAACTTTCTTGCTTGACTAGTAGAATCACGTTCTGAGAGCAAGTACTACACATAGAGCTTACTGGTCTCCAGTGAGGATTCAACATCAAACCTTTTTCCTCTGTGACAGATATGTATTCCAAAAATTCTTGAAAGGTTATTTCATTTGCACAGCCTCCTTTCACTTTTCTGTTTTTCAATGTCCTCCTCCTCCATCTTTCGATATTGACAACAGCAGGTTTAAATATAGGGAGGTAAATCTTGTCGATGTATGCCGAATAAAGGCGGGAAAATGGATTCCTAGCAACTTGTATTAATCTTCCCGTCTGTCCTTGGGATCTATTGATGAACTGCACCGTTTTATGAACCTTTGCTCGTTTTTGACTGAATATCGCCTTATAATCAGGATGGTCCAATTCCAGAACCTTGAAGAGTTGCTTCCAGTATGTGCATCCTATTTTAGGAACTATACAATATTCAAAGTTATAATGTTTTGAATACAAAAAGTATCTTTGCGGCTTTATCGCTGTAGCATTCCCCATCACATGGTAGGAAGCACAGACATTTTTTATATGTTCGATGCGACGTTTGTGTTCATCAATCCATTTCAAACCATATCCACTCAACAATTTGTTATCCGTAACACCAAAAGAATTTTGTTTAAGGTAAAGATCGCTCCTATTTTTATAATCATCAGCAGAATCGAAATATCCACGGAGGTTACGATTATCTTCTGGTCTAGCAGTACCTGATGATTCAGTTACTCTGTAGCCTTCAGCATTTATCACATGGTCTGGAAAATATAAGTTTGAAAAGTGTGAACGACATCAGTGTTATTAAAAGTGGATTACGACAATTCAAAAGTTAATAACTTTCTTAAAAATCGAACGATTTCTACAATTATTGTTGATTGTCAAATATGCTATTCATTATATGAGCATCTATATCTGTCGTAAAATTGTCAAATTTTTTCCCCGGCTCAATTGGCTTTTGTCGTGCCCCTTTTGACCTGGAATTTCTACCTGCATATCCAATTAAAAATGATTAAAAATAACAAACAGAAATAGCAACAATTCAACCTGTAACCATGACATTTAACCATGTTATCTGTCATACATAACAAAACTGTGCTGATATGCATGCTTTGATTATGCCTCATCCCATCATGTTACAAGGTCATTTCTGAAAGTTCACACTATTAATTTCCAGAGATCAAAATGGTTGCCTTGTGTTCTTTAGGTCCCAAAAGAATTTAGGCATGGTAGAAGGTTATTAATTAAAATATCGAAGTCATTAAGCCATAGATTGCTCTTCAAAGAACAAGAGTCCCATTGAACGCGGTAGTGCCTGTAAGTTCCGTTAGAAAGGCCACACATTATCCTAGCGAATCAACTATAAACACAGGCATACAAAAATACTGTGAACAAATTGCTTCTGAAACACAGTGACGGAAACTAAATGGCTTTCAAAAACTTAAGCAAGAAAGTTTAACATTGTTCACTTCGACTCTCTCTCGCCAATCAGAGGTTAGACAATAATTTTGACCAAATTTGATAACGTCGAAAATGCAATCACGTCGTTTGTCATTGAAACTATGCCACTATTTTTGCAATATTCGTTGCAGTTGGGACAAAAAAGCATTAATTACTTTTCTTTTATTTTGCAGCAATTTACTAAAATAAACTTTCATATGGCAATTGTATTTAACATTGAGCACTACAATTAATTAATTACTCGTGTACACTAATGATGTTGAAGCAGTCTTTTGTTGGCTCACAATAGTTCAATCATAGAATTAACTCCCTATTTGAATTTTCACTGTAAATTCAAGTCTATGTTTCCGAAAACGTTATTTTTGAAGAGCACTTTGTATTTATGGAGAAGAATCCCTCAGAATAAAAGAAATTGCAACCCAAAAGAACTTTTGGGCACAACAACAATACAATTGACTTTTCTAAGATCTTAAAGCACGAATAGTTATTTTCTAGAAAATTAGGGTTATGTATAGTCTTATAATATAACCACAGATCACAACTAGCATTTTCTAAAAAAAAAATTACCCAGTGGAAAGTTTCCTTCTAGAATGTTCATAATGTTTACAAAATAAAATCTTCGTTTTAATTAGAAATCTATTACTAAAGTCGTAATAAGTTATAATATAAAATGTGTAGTAAATAACGTAGATCCAGAACTTCTTTGATAATTTCCAAAGTTCCTGATTCAGATTAAGATAAAAATGTTTGAAAGCTTCAATGATTCATGTCAAATAGAAAATGACATTGATTTTTGACAAGGTCAAATCCAACACATAATGTCACATTATCAATGGCATATAAAGAAAAAATAATTAAATAACAAAGAAACCATGCAAATTAAATATACATAACACTATCAATTGCATTCTAAAACTACTTAATCAATCCGAGGAGTCAGGGGTTTAGTTCAAATGTTTAAAAAAAAAACATTTAAAAAAAATTAAACGTTGAAGATTATGATTTGTCTCCCAGAAAAATCATGAAAATGGTTGATTTATACAAATAATGAAACATATATGAAACGACAGTAGGGTACTAATGGGGGTGTCTGGCAGACGGAGCAGTTATCTCGGGAACTGGAAGACTTGGGAACCAAAACCCCGAGCGACAGGGGACTTGGGGCGCCATACTTCCTTGAGCCATCATCTCCTCCCCGAATGTAATTTACCCTCAGTGCGCCAATGTGAAAAGAATACAAGCTAGAACTCATGAACATACACATTTATTACCTTAAGTTTCATCTCCTAACCCTCCCCATTAAGTCCATTCTAAATTAAATTAGCTATGTGCATATCTACATTAATGTTAAATCCGAACGGAGCTAAAGTCTTAAGCCTGTATATGTTTTTCTTCTGTGGGAGAAATTATATACAAAATGCGCTTATCAAGTCAAACACACACGCCAGATCCATTAACATCACCGATCATTATCACAGTCATTGAAAGAATTGTGACTGACCTTTGACCAGGTCCTCCACGTGAACCAAACAATAAGTTGTCTTGTTCATTCTCATGCAATTACTTTTTTATATTGTTGTTAACTTGAACTGCACTTGAACGAATTAATAAACAAACTACCAAACCAAACTCACCATAGTGCTGAAAAACAGGTTGTCTATTACAGCATACAGTGAACAGTAAGACACCTAGATGTGCTAAAATGGCGTTAGTGGCTTCACTAGGGTTTGCGGTAACTCATGGTGTCATGTCATCCCAATGGACATCCTTCCTGCACAAAGCTTCAAATATTTTATAGACAGTCATGCTACTATAACTCATGGTGTCACCTCCAATGACACCCTTCCTGCACAAGAATTCAAAACATTTTAAAGACAGTCATGTACGGTAATTCATGATGTCAGCCGCATGGAGCTCCTTCCTGCACAAAAATGTAATCATTTTATACAGTCATTCTGGTATTACCCAGTGCGGTCCGCACCCCCAAGTGACGCCACTGAATGGTATATCGACCAGACTCTCTCTCTCTCTCTCTCTCTCTCTCTCTCTCTCTCTCTCTCTCTCTCTCTCTCTCTCTCTCTCTCTCTCTCTCTCTCTGTATATATATATATATATATATATATATATATATATATATATATATATATATATATATATATATATATATATATATATATATATATATATGAGAGAGAGAGAGTTACTCTAATTAATGGATAATTCTGTATTCTTCAATCAAAAATATAAATGCACTGTAAAACTCACCAATAAATGTCCTCGTGTTTGTGCTGAAGTATGAAAATGTAACGATTAGAAGAATGAAGATAAATGCAACAATATATCGTTTCTGTTCCATTTCTGAGGCCAGTTTGCCCTCCAAAAGTGCATCTTAAATCAAGTGTATACATGAAATCGAAGAAAGGGTAAACTAATGTGTGTCGAGTGTGTGTGTGTCAGTGTGTGTATGTGTGTTTTTGTGTGTGTGTGTTTAACATTATACGAAATCGGAATGGAAGGGAAGCGGCTATAATTCTGTTACTTAAATGGGCTGATTTGGATACACTGATTACTCGTGCATTCAAATATCCATGTTCTTAAGAAAAGCCACGATTACAACATTATGATATACAACGATGTCATTTGTAATTTAAATTACATTATATATGTATTGCACTTATATAACTGAAAATTATTAACTGTTGGTGTCAAGCTCACAAAAGGTAATAGCATAAACGAATCTTTTACGTGGACTGGCCTAATCTGTGCCAAAGTATTGGAGGTCTCTTGCACGGCATTCCCATTGCATTATTAAGCGTGAATTATGATTTTATAAACTGTGTTCACAGCTTGTATAATTTGACCCGTCAGTCGGATTATTATACAGGCAATGTATGATGAACTATATGTTTGGGGTAGGGTGCTCCCACTATTATAGAATTCCCACCCAGGCTCTATTTTGTTAGACGTTCAATTTAGTGAAAAATAGATGTAAAGTTCTGAGACCACAGTCAGCATTGCCGACTGTTAGATGGTTAAATGTACAAAAATATTTGAAATTTAATGAATAACAATTTAATAGCAATTAAATAATTAAATGACTCAAAATTTCCAATTACACTCCTTCCCCTCGACCCTATAATAAGCCTATTGCCTTACTTGGTTAGCAGTGTGCGATTGGTTTCTATCTGTCATTGTATCTGTTGTGACCTTTAACTCTCTTATTTCTCCCAATTCCTTATCCTCCTCCACCTCGACTTTTTCTAGACTCCTCCTCCTCCACTTTCTTCCCCGTGACTACACTCCTGTCGACTTCGACTGTTTCGGCTGTAATCTCAATTCCGTCTCCAAATCTTGAAGACTTGGGATCTAATGGAACCGGAAGTTCTCCCTCCCTTTAAAGCTTTCTGTAAAAACACAAGGACTGTATAATTTTTTTTCCTTAGCCCTCTCATCCCACACTACACACAACCTATCATCAGATAACGGCTATTAAATTTATTCCGTCACGCATTCGTTCACATCGAGATTCCCATACATTCTTGTATGTCAAAACAAACGTCAAAATAAAGTAAGGTATCAATTACTTCTTATGCATTGTTAAGACGCTGTAGTTAAAGTACGTGTGTTAAGGATGAATTTTCTATAAATCTTTTTATTTCATTAAATGTAATTAATGATATATTTATATTAGCAGAACTAATATGTTTTTGAAAAACATATTTATTTGAGTCGTAAATCTGACTCATGTGAGCACGTGCTGTGTATGATAACAAATTCATTACAAGTAAACATTCAGGAATAGCTATGAAAACGATTGGCTGATACTTCGTCAGGCTTTCCTAATGTCCAGAAGTATTACGAAATTGCATGCGTCCTCGTGCGCGTGTAATTCAAACAACATATTAGCTTCATTTGTATATTTGAGATTTTTGTAAGACGTTCATAGTCACCGATAGACAGTCGTACAAAGTCGTAGAGTCGTAAAGTCAGTTGGAGTTATTGTAACATCTTAGAGATATACAACTTCTATTACCTTATAAAGGTATTTTTGTACTAGAAGTTGTCTGTTCGTATGTCTACGTAGAACATGTGTCTTGTTAGAGGAGCTAATTTTACTTTGTTTTTGAATAATTGTTTTCCTGGAGAGCAACATTAGTAATTTGGACAAAAACATTTTCCTGAAAATATTTTAAATTGGAACGGAACAACAGAAACCGTGCTTGTGTACATTCTGGAATTTTCTGTTAGCCTTTGTCTGACATGGTCATCCGCCATTTTGGACTGAAATTGAATTTCAGACCGTGTTTAGAACATTTTACAGGACTTGTATTTCTATTTTTAGCAAACAATTTTGATCGTTTCTGTAAACCGTAAGTCTTGTTTAACATATTTATACTATGTAATGTTTTCTGGGAAAATAATATTTTTTAAAGAAATTTTACAAAGCTTGTTGTCTTCACTTTCTTTTATGTTACTTTGAACGAGCCGATACGTTACAACATACATGAATAAATTCTGTCACATCATTACATATTCTTAATCCCGTTATACTATACAATATCAAAATGATCAGACGCATTTCTTTACCTTAAACTGTACAAAGTGCGCAAATATTCAAATATCCGTCATCTGATATATGCATACGTCCATAGTAACTAATAGTAACTAATCCTACATACATCACGTTTCCAAATTCACAATTCAAGCATGCGTAAATTCTAACATAACGCATTAATAAATGCAAAGTACACGTATATGGAATTACAAAACTAATTATGACTACAAGCAAACAATTTAAATAATTCCGCCTCACATCTAATAATCGTCTAAGGAAGGCGCAAGCACATTTCTCAATTACGTATGTACATGAAACACTATAGACATAAGGTAAGTCGGCTTGACATTTATGATCGATTCCTTCCACTTGATTTCTGGAAACATTCTGTAGAATGGGTTTGTGTAAGATGTACATGGCTTGTTCTTGTAACCAACGCTGCACTTGAGATAAACGGACACTTTTTAGTTTTGGCAGCAGAGCACAGTTTCTGAATTCCTCTGTACCACGAGGGATGGGATGGATCGTAGTAAATACTGCCCACCACTTTCTCCATCAGGATATTTTTTAATAAGTCACCCACTCTTCACTGATGCGACTTTTGAGGGGAGGAGGTAGTGATTTGGAAAAGACTCTCCGGTCCAATGTGATAGGGGATAATATAAGTCGTTCTGGTGGTGGCGGTACTGGGATGACTTTTGTCTTGCTTTCTTTTTTAACTTCTGGTTTCCCTTCCTTCTTTATCACTTTTGTCGGAGGAGGGTGAACATCTTTTTTAACCCAAGCTTTGTGTTCTTCACTTTAGGGTGTGGGGAAGGAGTCAACAAGGGCACTGCAATCTTGCTAGGGATGGGAGCTGCTGATGGTGTTTGAAAGACTTATCGTGCCTCATCTTCCTCAGGCATCCATAAGGTTGTATCTGCTTTTGTCACTAGGGCAGTGATGATGGACTTTTCATCAGGGTATTCAAACGTTTCAGTCAGTGGAGATGTTGCATCTATAGCTTTCTGGTGAAAGATTTGAAGTCGCTGAAAACCTTGTCTTTTACCGTTGCAATTTTTCTATTTCTGACAAATCATTGCGATCCATCAACGAATGCAATTCGTGTTGTAACTGAAACATCTCGGTCAAATGAATATTGGGAAATGAATGCGGGGTCCGTTGTTCTTGCATTCGATGGAATTCCATCCATCATTTGTATGGCACTAACGTCAGTTTCCATCCTTCTATCAGATTCCAAACAATACGTCTGAGATCTTTACACTGCAGTCATATTTCCTCTTTTTGATCCTTTTTATTTCTAGGCCATTTGTTAGTCCTGTAATCAGTGATGCCAATATGGCTTTTAGTATGGGTGCTAACAACAGGTATATAAATCCTCGGCATTGTACCAACATTTTTATTTGATGGATGGGTATTTTATTTTGTACCAGTTCATGAAGAATGTGTCGCTGCCTGGCTAAGCATCCATTCTGATGTAGAGGCAAAGGTGTCGTTACTTCAAGACATTCAGACAACATTTACATACTAAATAGACGAAGTCTTTGGAGAAGGTTGGATTGATTTCGTTTTGCATGGCTGGTAGCGCTTTGTACAGGACAGACAACACGTCCAAGTGGATGGCTGAACGAGAAGGTAGTCCTTCCTTTTCTTTTGTTTGTGGGTAGAAGAGGAAAGGCATTCTGGGATGACATCTTTTTTGGTATTTCCAGGGCACACACATAATACAATGACGTAGATGACGACCTTTAATGATATTTTATTTTGAGGTGTATTTTTTAGTAATGTTAGGAATACCAAACTGTTTGAACATGTGTTCTTTAATTCCAGAGCCAAAATAACTTCCCATTCGGTTGCTTCTATTTGTCTTGGACTATGGTGTCTTTTCAGTGGTAGACCTCGATGCTTGGCTAAGAGTGTTTCTGATGCGGGTTCAAGCGACCAGACTGTCCTTTTCTTTCTTCCTTTGTCTTTTTGTACAGGAGAACGACGATGATGGTGATGTGTACTTCATTTATAGTATATCTTTTAGCATCCATGAACACAAAAGCATTGATACACATTGTTTATCGCAGGCCTTTTGATATACTGGAATGCTTTGCCACTGATTGTCAGTCCATCGTATCATTTTCAAGACAGGCTTAACAAGACTTGGTTGGGTTCGCAACGGACTAAATTGGGACAATAATTGCTTGGATAAGTTCAGTAAAGTCTGTAACAAGCCCGATTTCTCCAGGACTTCGACTTTGATGGAGAGGTACTTTGTTAGAAGCTGTTTCCTAGAGACACGGGTTTCCATTTTCTCATCAAATTAGGAAAGATGCGTGTCAGATTGAGTTTGGCAGTTATCACCAGCAACGGAGAAGTGGAAGAACCTGAGGATACTGGAGATGCAGTCACCGTCGCTGCAGGTCAAGGTTTGGGTATGTAATGTTGCGGCTAGTTCGAGGTGCCTCTCCTGCAGATTGAAGCTGTTTTCTGGGGGCTTTTCTTTCTCTTTCTGCTGACATTTTCTTTTTTCATAGGTCGTGACCTGGTCTTGACACCACTGCTTATTTTTTCTGGATGCATGTGGGTCGGGTAGTCACTTTTTCTTAGGGATGACGTTGGGGGCATTGAGATACCATTTTAAGAGGGAGCGAATGATGACACCTTCTAGAGAACCGCTACCTCCAGGTTTCCAAATAATTTGCTTGCTGGTTTGAGCGTCAGGGCGGGGATCTGCCAGTTGAGTTAAAGCTAATTTATTTCTCTCAAAAATCGCTTGGTTTGATACGGAATGTGAAAGATACCTTGCAGTAATTGACGTGCTGTCACCGTAAACTATCATAAGACTTCTGTGAGACTGGTTTCTAAGAAATGAGCAAGTATTTGTGGATTTTGTTGCGACTGATGCCGTACAAGGGTCGAATCAATTTGACGTAAGATGAGATTGAAGGAACGACATGGTGACGATGTGTGAGACAGACCAATATTTTCAGATGCTTTTATAGATTTTTTAAACGTCGACGGGGACATGTGCAAGACAGGACTTCAGTTTTATCACCAGTGGAAAAATAATTATTCACTTGAACGGTCTTCCCAATCACGAGATCAGAAGTCACATCGGTAATCCCAATGGATGTACCGTATTCCAATCAAGGGAATATTTCTCCATTTTTCATTAAATCAGATCCACATTTATTCTTTCGTGTTCTGATTCTTTCACTTTCTTTGCTAACTATTCTTAGTGCACGCCGTTTTAATCTCAAGATCACATTTTAGTGCGACAAGCAGTGAGATTAAACATCTGGACGACATCTTGCTGGGCTCGATTGAATCGCGTTAGAGCTCGCGTGATTAGGGGAAGCTACTCTGTCATAACATTACCTATGCTAGTTTGGTTCTCTGCTTCGTACGCTCAGTACGTCCGATTGTAACACAGGGAGCATGTAATGTTGGCTTACATTAGTCTCTAGAGACATGGAAATGCACCCATGAAAGATGTCCCATTTTGTAGTTGTGCAGCGTCTTCTGTGGCTATAAAGCCCCACAAGGGAGTGGCAATCCTTGCTGAAGTTGCTGCACTTGAAGTTTGAGCCAGGCCTTGGTTGGAACTGCTTAGTATTCCTCTGAGATCTTTTCTTATCAGCGAGCTGTCGTAATGTTTCCTCGCTGACTTTCAGATCTGTGAACAGAGCATGTCGCCAGCTGGACTTATCGAGGGCAAGCTCTTCCCAGGTGTTGACCTCGAATCCAATAGCTTTCATATCGTGCTTACAGACATCCTTGAAGCGAAGATGTGGCCGTCCGATTGATATTCTGCCTGAGGCAAGCTTAGAGTAGAGAAGGTCTTTGGGGGATCCGTCCATCATCCATTCGACGCACATGGCCCAGCCATCTGATGCAACTTTGGCGGTTGAGTATGACCATGATGGGAATTTTGGCCTGTTGAAGCACCTCGTTATTTGTCACACGATCTCTCCAGATGATCCCGAGTATGCGACGGAGAAAACGCATGTGAAAGGCACTCAATCTTTTCTCCTGAGAGACATACAGGGTCCAAGTTTCGCTGGCATACATGAGAGTGCTAAGCACGCAGGCACGGTATACGGAGATCTTAGTGTTCAATGTCAGCTTGCTGTTGTTCCACACTCTCTGCGACAATCTAGCGTTTTTGAAGCCTTTCCAATCCGCTTGTTGAGCTCGGCATCGAGTGAGAGATTGTCAGTGATAGTGATGGTAGAGCCAAGGTAAGTGAACTCACCAACTACTTCTAGTTTGTAGTTGTTGATGATTATGCTGGGAGGGTCCGCGTCCTGAGCCATCACGTTGGCTTTCTTTAGGCTGATGGTCAACCCGAATTCATCACATGCTTTAGCAAAGTGGTCCATCAGGCGTTGCAGTTCATCTTCTGTGTGAGTGACTATAGCAGCATCATCTGCAAAGAGCATGTCCCTAATGGTTGCTTTCCTTACTTTGCTCATTGCCTTCAGTCGTGCCAGGTTGAACAGCCTGCTGTTTGAACGCGTTTGCAGGTAGATCTCTTATGTGGACGTCCCCAAGGCGTACGTAAGCAGCACAGCGAAAAATATGCTAAAGAGCGTAGGGGCAAGGACACAGCCTCGTTTCACTCTGCTGTGGATGTTGAATGGTTCGGACGATGAGCCATCGTACTGCACTGTGCCTTTCATGTCTTCATGGAAGGACTGGACCATGCTTAACAGCTTTGGAGGGCATCCTATCTTCGTCAGGATTTTGAAGAGTCCGTCTCTGCTGACCAGATCGAATGCTTTGGTGAGGTCTATAAAAGCCAGGAAGAGGGTCTGTGTTGTTCCTTGCACTTCTCCTGCAGTTGCCTGATGGAGAAGATCATGTCGATTGCGGACCTCTCTGCGCGGAACCCACACTGAGACTCTGGATCCACTCTGTCAGCAAGCGTCTGCACAGGGAGCACACAAAACAGGAAACCAGAATATGCCTATGATCGAAGTATAAATGATGCCACACCTAATCCATCGCATTTGTTATTAAATAAATCCTGATTGCATTTTGCAGATCATTGGCGTCAAAAAAATCGCACAGCAAAAATTGTGTACGTCAATTTTTTCCAGCGTGCGTCCCTGACACACAGCTGTGCGTAAAGGGAAACACTGTGTACGTATGTATGTATGTATGTATGTATGTATGTATGTATGTATGTATGTATGTATGTATGTATGTATGTATGTATGTATGTATGTATGTATGGATGGATGGATGGATGGATGGATGGATGGATGGATGGATGGATGGATGGATGGATGGATGGATGGATGGATGGTTGGATGGATGGTTGGATGGATGGTTGGATGGATGGATGGATGGATGGATGTGTATCTGTCTGTCTGTCTGTCTGTCTGTCTGTCTGTCTGTCTGTCTGTCTGTCTGTATGTCTGTATGTATGTATGTATGTATGTATGTATGTATGTATGTATGTATGTATGTATGTATGTATGTATGTATGTATGTATGTATGCTTTTATACATATTCATTTTTCGTTTTAAGGTTTTAAAATTACTATCAGAACTTTGCCTAAAGCGCCGTTGCACCAATCCAATGTTACAATTCGGGTTTATGGAAAGTATTACACTTTATATTGTATGATTTCCTGTTGTGTTCATGTTTAAAATTTTATACAGGAACTGATGTCCATGAAACAGACAGACGGATACGCCTTTCTGAGATTAAAATACATTGGGCTTACGGCAAAATATCACACAGCGTGCTCTTGTCAAGATATCAGGCAATAATAGTTTGTTCAGAAATACATAGGTAAGAACGCATTATATGAAGAGAAATAATTGTATAATTTGCTCTGTGGATAAGTTATTTTTACATTACCTTCCAATTATAGATCCGTGAAATCCATTTATCATTCTACGTTAGAATCTTTGGCAATGATAAACGACGCACCTGTAAAGCGTTTTTTACCTCTTGCGCGTACAATCGAAAATATAAGAATTACATTGTCTCGCAAATACGGCAGAAGAAGGATTATGGATATTTTTGTAATGCAATTGATAAGGATTCGGTGAAACTGAAAGCAGCGATAGTGAAGGCGGACCCATAACTGTAATTGTCGCTAAACAAAACCCTTGGCAAGATTGACAGAGTCGAACTATATTCAGTAAAATATTTATTTATTGTTTTGTGTGTAAGAGTACAAAGTTATTTGACGTATTCAGATATAATCAACTGATCATATTTTATTGAATATGCATATTTGTATGTTTTATTTGCGACATCTTATACCGATTGTGAATGTATATCAAAATATCTGGCAACTGCATTACTTAATGGGAAAGTTATTTCCTGACATGCTTCTGCAGTTAATGATTTAATCGCTCTCTTTCCAAATATCTTACACCGTCCTGTATTTCCACGTCTGCAATTCTGAATCGGTGTAATTGCTTCTATGTTAGATAAATGGTTATTGTTGGAGTAGCCATCCAGGTGGTCAACTACAAGTCCGTCTATAACGACTCTACGAAAAGATTTGTATATGAACTTATGTGAGAAATAATTTTATTTCCACTCATACTAGATCTAAAATAACTAAATTTATTAAGACTACCGACTAAAGTTTTCAATCTGCAGTTTCCTAATAACACCATTTTGAGAAGCCTCGTAATTTGTATATATTGGATGTGCTACAAATTCTTTTTGCTCCATTTATATAATAATATTATTTGTCTAAATCATTATTTTGAAATCCGGACAGATAATCTTTAGCTGTCTTTATAGGGGATTTAACTGACTGTGTTAAGGTATCATTTTTGTTTGTCATAATAGTGTTTAAATTCTCTTTTTTGTACCTTCTGATTTTAAACATGTGTGTTTTTCCTCTAACTCCAATACCACAATGAACACATGATTTTGGTCCTGTACTTCCATGTTTGACAATCTGCATATTATTTCCACAGTTTTTGTTTATGCATGTTTTTTTTTTTTACAATAAGAAATTTTCAACCAATTCAAGTTTGAATCATTATATGTATAATTAGAATTCAATTTGAATATTTGTCTTACTTATAAAATTAGAATATTTAAACGCAATTAAACACATTTGATCATGACATGCTACCAGAATATAGAGTTAGCATTTTGATGCAGGATCTAGCTTTAAAGAATAAAGACATAACTAAAGAAATTCGAGACGATAGTATTGCTCATGTGTGGTCAACTTTCAGAGTTGGAACTAATGTCCATATGATGAATGACGAACGAGAAAAAGTAATTATTAACCACATTGATGATCAAAATTATTTTATCTTAATAAAATTTATTATACAGACAGATGATGATATTTGGATAATTGTTATAAAAGAGATCCCGTTCATATACAGTCGGGAAATAATATCGTTTTATTAAATATTAAATCTAAACCTTGACTACTGACTGGTATTGATAGGCAGTACTACAAACGAAGATACCCAGTATCTGCAGTGGTCTATATAATATATCCGCTTAATGATAAATATAAGGTTGCGGATCTCAAGCCAATGATATTATCTGAGTCAAGTCAAGCTGAATGAGTTACAGAATATTCCCAAATGCGATACGTGGTAATGGCTTAACAGATTTACGGGAAAAATATAAGCAAATGGGCAGTTAAAAGATGTTGCTTATCTATAAAAGTTATTAAGATTTTCAATAACAGTAAAAATACTAACCAGAGAGAAATTGTACGTACCAAAATATATAAAAAAAATGGAAACCTTATAACGATTATTGATCATAATGCACATGCATGAACTGATGCTGTAACAATATTTCAACGAGACACAATAGTTAAATTTTATAATGGTTATATATTTAATTTTATCAAAATGATCAGTAACAGTGATCCTGTATCTGTTTGGTTATTTCGAAGATCAGAATACGATTATTATGACCAGTTTGTACGACCTAATGGTGATATTTATCATACAGAATTTATTTATAAACAATGGGATATCTTGCACTAAAATATACTTTTGACGATGTCAAAGCTAGACTATTGAATAATTGTTTTACCTTTCCATCAGTTGCTACCCATTTCACACATGAGAAAAATTCATGAAAACCGACATGATCAGAATTTATTGAAGATATCCAGAAAAGTTGTATAGAATATAAACACGGTGGATTATGGAATACTAAATACGTTTATAATGATGTTACGTGAGTTGATATAGCTGCAGGCTATCCTGGGAGGTTTCTTGGATATGGAGACTGTTCTAAATAATTTGACAGATTCGGACATTCATCACATGAGATGACTAGAGTTGCGTTAAACGGACCCTTACCAGATTTTGACTTAACCGTATTTGCCTGTATAGAATCGTTCGAGTTTACAGAAAATCTCCATCCGATTATTTATGTCTGGTTTGGAAGACATTTTTTAGAAAAATGTTGGGCTCCAATAGTGCCATTAAGATATGTTTGATGCTGGAATTTTAATATTGTTTAGTATAAATGAAGCAATTATATCATATAGTTCCAAAAGCAAGTTTGGTTACCAGAACCGGATAGATTTATTATCCCTGATGCCAGGAAAGAATCTCCTGATCTTAATGAAGATGACATTATTAAAATTACTAATAATATACGTAAATGTAGGAACGAGCAAGATTAAAAACTTGCAAAAGATCTTGGTAGAAAAATAATCGGTACGATTACTCACGGTAGTTCATGCGATTATAAACTACACTATACAATACTGATTGTGGATGTTAGGTTACTGAAAACTACATTGTATAATGGCTGATACAGCGGAGAAAAATAAATTTATAGGCCGATATAATGCTTATTTATCAGATGAGACAAAACTAGGTTCGATCGTAAGCTATATTGATGGCGACTCACCGCATTTTACTCATTTATGATCTTCGATGCTAGCATGTTTTGATACATATATTGTCTATGATAAATAGATTTCCTCGTTACGCTGATAAGGATTTATTGAAACCACTACTTTGTAATGGTTAATGGGTGACATGGAGGATAAAACTTAGTTATTGCTAATCTGCCAAAGTTGAAATTAAGGAAATATATTACAGAAATAATAATTAAATATCAGTCATTTGCTTCATCTGTGTACCACTCTGTGGCTAGGCATAAGACTGTTTATCTTAATGTGTGTGGTGGTCAAGTAAATAACTCGTGCGATTAAATTATTTATGAACAACCATTCAGATAGAATTGTTTTGACACCAACATATAAACTCGCCAGAGAGATAAAAGAACGAGAAGTAAAATCATGCACATATCATAGTTTAATTAGATGTTGTGGAGACACATGTACTCCTGAACGAATGGGTGAAAGCTATATACATAATTATATTATATATGACGAGGTGGACACGGTGTAGTTATAAATACTAATAACAGTTCTTGATTGGTTATTGACAAAGAATACTGTTGTTATTATGTGTGGCGATCAAAGTCAACCACCACCATTCGTTGGGCAATCTCCACATGAATGTGGATTATTACGAGGAAATGAATGATGACCATATAGCTATTGATGAACCACTGAAAGAATTTAAAAGAGTAATCAGACTACAGCCAGAAAAAAATACAATATGAGATAATGCGTAAAGTAATTCCAGAAACTACTATGCAGGATTTTTTAAATTTGTGGAAACCCACATATTTGATAGTCGCAATTAGAAAGATACTTCGTGATGAACTCTAAAAGAAATTATTTACGTTACATAATAAAAGTTTTCAAATCTACACGTATCATTATGTTATCGCCAAGCAGATACTCGATGACATGATGTTGAAGTTGAATTTCCTGGAGGCGGAGTACAAACTCTTGTACTAAATGATATTGTTTTAGACGCTGTTGATATCGTTGAGAATAATTTGGGTAAGGATACATTCTTGTAATAATTTGTAAATATCCTAAAGAATTATCTTTCGAGTCTGAATAAATTTGAATAATCACAGAGTCAATCTTCAATGACACCATACAAATACTTGAACACGAATCAATGATTATAGAGATATATTTTATTCCCAGCACAGAATCTGAGATACCCAGTATTAGTAATATTACCAAATGTTCTTTTTAATCTCCAGTTTCTGATGACACCATATCGAGATACTTCATAATATTTAATGGTGGGATATTTTATAGATTCATTTTGTTCCAATTAAATAATATTATTTGTCTAAATGATTATTTTGAAAATCTGGCAAGACAGTTTTTGGCTGATTTTATGGGAGATTCTATCTTACATTTTTATCATAATATCGTTCTAGCTGCAATTTAAACAAGATTTTCAGACCAAACCTTTTTTGCCCCTCCAAACAAGTATAAATTATAGTTCTAAACTATCCCCAACCCCTTTTTTCAAAAGTATTAGTAAGGTTTCTTACTCAACCACCCCTTCTCTGTTATTACAGTGTTAATGAATCCAGGTAGAGAGTTATGTACATGATCGGTATTCAGATAAACTTCCTTATACTATCCAGGTAAGTTAACAAAAGGTATTTTACAGAACAACAGGTGCAGACAGGTATTTTGTATTGTTACAGAACAAGAGGTGCATGAATTCTATGTAAATTGATGATTCATCCAGGTAAACTGAGGTTGAAGAATTTGTTAGAACAGGCGCAAGCGTGGAATGTCCACGAACTATTCTAAAGACGGCAAGACGGGTTTTATTATCAGTCTACCGCTAGTTTTTCATCAGATAACATATGATGTGCAGGGTGAAAATTAAACTACGCATTAGAATGAACGTGAGAAAGGTAAGTTATATTATTTTATATCTCGTTACCAATGATTAATGTTTCAACTGTTGATATTAAAAATACTTCACTATCACGATTATAGATATTAAATTTTACTTTACCGCTCACACAAAGACGGGACTCAAGCAAATATTTTATTTCTGGTTTGTTCAGAGGATATTTTTTGTCGATAAAATACACCTTTGACCGATCGAGATCAATTGTGAGTTTAGTATATTTTTGTTGGCTAATGGGGCTATGAAAAAGTTTTTAAATTCCGCTAGCAACTTTTGATACAATTGTTCAAGATAATTGAAATACACGCTATTATCAGATCTGATGAGCGAAAGTTTTAGCTTGTCACGTGTTCCACTAAAAAAATACCCGATGATTCATTATTAAATTCAACTGTCAATTGTTTACCGTCCATCATTAAATATTTGATTTTACTACTGTAGCTATTTGTCCTTATCAAATTTTCAAACATTATTTTATAAGTTTAGATAAAATTTTAGTCACAACGACAATATTCGAGGGCAAATGTATCTACCCCATTTTCACAATAACGTTTGTCATCAAAATTACACAATCCACGTTTGATAATGACATCTGTTTCGAGTTTATGATGATTAGTCCGAATTGCCATAGCTCTCATAAAACTAACACCGCCATCAAGCGCGTACTTGTAGTCATCAAATTTCATAAACTTTTTAACAAAATCACGAGGCAGACCTTTTGCTTTTGTTGTTATTTTATTATTATCTAACAATACGCCATACATTTTGCTGCGTAATCCGATAAAATATTTGATAGCGCTCGAGATCATTTCATCTTTAAACTTACCAATAACCTTTTTATTTGTATTGCCATGAAATTTACTGTCACGTGGGTAATCAGAAAGATCAAACAGATCTCGATTATTGTACATATCCTGATAGATATCCTCGCATAGAATTTCATATACGAGCGAATCGGTATCAGTAAAAAATAATCTACTTGCCGGCCATTGAATTTTAGCAAAATTATAATGAAAATCGTACATCAGCCACTTTGATAAATCTAATACTGGAGCTCCAACATAGATCGGCTTGTTTAGTTTTAGATTTGTTTTTCTTCTTTGTATTGCAACAAGATTTTCATTAAATATTTTCATGCTCACAAAATCATCGTCTGACACAAGTTTGTTTCTACGATTGATATCATTAACTATTTCGATATTTACGCGTCTCCTAATATTCTTCATCGTCTTACCAAAAACGGAACTGTTCATCAGTTTAAAGAAGTTTTTCTCAAAATCCGTTTTTGCTGAAGCTCTTCTTGAAGTGTTCGAGTTAATATAACCTCTCATCCACGGCGACTGATTAAATTTTAGTGCAAAATGAACTTTTCTCAACACAAGACCAGCATCGACTGCTTATTTTAAAACTTTGTAATGCAAAACATAATTACGTTTATGAAGTAAATTTGGTACTTGTTTCTTGACCATGGAATGTTGCCTTGGTGATGCTAACGCTTGTTGTTCTTTTTATAACAAGCTATAATCTATCACCATCGATTCCGCACAAAAAGGGTATTCGTTATGCAATTTGTGTAGCGAATTTGGATAATCAAGATCAACTTCAACGAAAAAGGAAACATCGTCGGGTATCTTTTTTTCTGTTTCAGATAGAAATCGATCAGCCGTGATTCAGTGAAATCCACCAAGAGGCATTGGTTCTACCATCGAACCACCATAAAGTTTATTGCAATATAGATAAATTATATAATTCGAAGGGAGCTCAGGATTATATTGTCTCAAATATTTGTTGTTTGCTTCAGCATATTTTTTCGTTATCACGCTAATACCGCCTCTGATACCTTTTTCGATAAAATTAAACATATCAACGTCAATCAGTAATTCTAACCTTACCTTACTAAACTTTAGCAGAGCATCCAATGACAGCCCAGGGAAATAATAATACCAGCAAGGATCTAGTCCATAATTATTATAACTCACTTCACGAAAACTTTCAAAAACATCTGCTAATAAAAACACGTCAGTTTTGAGGTATAAATCATGATAATTACCAAAAGTCTCACAATCAAACTCTTTCCAGATATCTTGTGCATACCTGTACTCCTCATCCGTTATATTTTCATTTTTAAGTTGTGAGTAAAATTTATCTTTTGCTAGGTAAAGATGTTTCATCAAATTTACCCCACTCGTCGAGGTAGTCGTATGGAAAAAAACTCCTTTTTTAGCTAGTAGATTAAATTTATTTCCAAAACAATCTCCTAGGTTATCAAATTTACTACAACCTTTCACTAAAGTCATCTATCGAGGCTGCCATAAACTGCAGGCTGTCAATGAAACGCAATTTACCTAGCGTAACTGACATGTACTTTTCAAATTATCTGGAATGCATTTGATGACGTTCTCGAGTTTTAGACGAGCTTTTATATCAGGATCACCAAAAGCTTCTACTATAATGTGACTATCATATCCTCGAAAATTGTGAAGAATAACCGGAATAAAATCTGGAGCATGAAATTTTAAATTACACTGATTATGAGTCGCTCCACGGTACTGTCCGGTTAAATGGCAATAGTCATGTACTTTTTTACTACTAAAGTTGTCAGTCAAAAGCTTTTTCACAAATATGACAAATTTCCTCTTGCTCGTGATCGTATTCTTGTTGAGGTGTTAATTTTAACATCGACGTTACTCTTTTCAAACGATAAGTAATATTATCAACTTCATTAATCAACTGCTTGAGAAGCCAGACAGCTGGATTTTTACCACGATATAATTTGATTGGCTTAGAAAATTTAGAATCAGTACAACAAACTACCTTATATGCTACTCCACACGGAACATGATTTTTAACTTTTCTTGTACTCGATTGATTAGAATTATTTTCTACGCCAAGTACAGGTTGAAGTAAACACTCAAAATCAGCGTATATGACGAAAGGAATTTTCAGTTTGTGATTATGATGGACAAACTGTAACACACTATCTTTTTTAGATGGCATTGTTATTCTTTGTACATCACTACAGTACTGCAAATGGTTTTGTAATGTTTCATTATTTGTACTACCGTGCAAGCAGCGGTAACAAAAGAACTTTTTATTCTTATTCTTTTTGTACTGTTTGCCAATTAGTCCGTTAAAGTTTTTAATCCAAACGTAATGATTTTTATAAAACAATAAATTTATAGTCGATTGTGAAGCTTTTTCTGAAATATATCTCGGATATACATCCTCTTTTTTATCTAGTCCGAAAACGTTAATTGAAACATTATTTTGCTTTTCAAATTTTGGTATTTGATTTTCTGCCACTGGAAAGTTAATATCTTTAAAATTTAATCTAGACACGTGACTGATATACTTCTCAACGCAATCAGTGTATTTTTCTGCTGGAAATAGCGCGGAAAGAACAGCCCATTGGAAACATTTGTTATCTACGTTTTTGATGTTTATACAACATCTTTTACTTTTTTATTTTTGATGGCAGCTCGATATATGAACTACCTCGTAATGCGTCATATTTCATCGTGTGAAACAAAATGTCTTTGATTATTTCAAACTTACAACCCGAACCTAATTCGGTGAATTCCTCTCTTTTGTTTTCAAATTTCCTGGTGTATTTCATCAGATAGTGATAAAAGATCAGTCCCAAGCAAAACACGTCTTGATTTTGCGTTCATATAATGATCTGCAATTTCCTTTTCAATTGATTATTTTGTTACAAGTAGCTTTGAATATATAGCATGATATTGCACTAATAATCTGATACTTTTGTGTTTTTCGAGCTCACGTTTTACAGTTGTCTGTAGTATGTGGTAAAGATTTGTTGCAGTAAAATTTACTAGCACGACTTGGTTATCAAATTTATAACTATTGTCAAAACCTGCAAAAGCAGTCGCTATTTTATCAGGTTCTCACATAAGGCTCTTCTTGGCTATATCACGCAATTTTAACATTGCTATACTATAATGTAATATCTAATTAGTAATTTAACTCACAATGCGCATGCGCTAAACAACAATTAGAGATAAAAATTCACCTATAGTATAACGACAGCAAATCTGACAAGCGCACGTGAGCAAGAAGCATATCAGTTTCACCCAAAATATAACTTATACGCTGGAAATGCAATAAGTTGTCATTAACATCAAAACTAGAATATCTGTTGGCAAATTGACGCCAGCTGGTTATCAGTTTAATTTAAAGGGAGATAATACCGAGAGGATTACAATACTTAAAAAAGATTTTAATTACACGTTCTTTTGCGATGACATTCCAAAAGGACAGCGTGTATATCACGTGAACGGTGCAGTCACTGATGACAACATTGAAAACTTATCTTTACAAAATGAGTTTCAGCCGCATCCGGTCTTTGATTTATACGAGGCTAACGATCGCGGTATTATTAGAAACAGAAAAACTAAAAAAGTTTTTGGTGCTATGAGTAATACGGGATATATCAGTGTAACTGTTAGAAAAACATCGACAAATCAAGTTCATTATTATGGTTATCGTTTTGTTTACGAGGTGTTCAACGGATCTATACTCAATGGTCTGGTTATTAATCACATCAATAACATAAAGACTGACAATCGATTGGAAAAATCTAGAACTAGTTACCCAACAGGAAAATGTAAGAAAAGGACGAGGTGGTAGTATTAATTTTAGATGTCCAGCAAAACGTGTTGTTTCGTTAAACCTCGAACGGATGAGGTTAAATTCAAATCGATTTCAGCTGCGGCTAAATATTATAAGGTAAATCCCTCCGTCGCAAAATTTATAGCTGATGGAGTAATAAAATCAACATTTTCAAGCGAATACGATGCTAGGATTCGTTTTAGATATGATGATCAATAATATTTTGTAATTCAGTTTTAGTCAAACAATGATGAGCAAATGCTATGATATCATCGCAATCAAATTTTAGCGTCGTTACTGCACTTTCATTAATTTTATTTTTTCTGCTTCTGTTAGCAATATTTTAATAATTTATTTGGTTGGAATCCAACTGTTAAATTTATCGCTATACCCACGCCATTTGACTAAACTTTTATCTCCTTTTTTCCTAATCACTTTTTCAATAACAAAAACATCCAGCTCAGTTTTCTGTAGATCTTGTTCGTAAAAACTACCTACGATAGGTTCCCCTGCCAGATCTTTTAACGTGTACGTTATAGGTATTGTGAAAAGAACCTTATCAACAACAAATACTTCTTCTCTCCAGTTCGAAGTAAATCCTTTTGCAAATACCTTTTTTATCAAAGAAATTCTAACTTTATCACCAACCTTAAATTTATGTCTGCGGTACATGTTATCATTTGCTAATATTGGATATTTAACAGCATTATTGGGTGACATTTTGATGGTTCGATGTTTCGTGTTATTATATTCACCTACGATTTGAGAAAGGTCATCAATGTACCTGTTGGTGTCTTTAGCTGTCATTTGTTTGTGTATTTTCTCGTTCAACGTGCGATTAAATCTCTCGATAACAACGCTTTTACCTTCGTTTCCTGTAACATTTTTTATATTATTTTGTTCTAGAAACTGCTCAAACTTTTTGTTAAAAAACTCATATCCGTGATCAGTCCAGATTTTATTTGGTTTTCTTTCTGTACTCGTTACTTTTTGCTTTAGCACATCAGTCATTGAAGTCCCTGTCTTATCCGAAACAGGTACACTGAAAGCGTATTTACTAAAAACATCTAAAAAGTTAAACAAATACCTTTTTGGAGCGCCATCAGCGCCAACGTTAAACTGAGCCAGATTGGATACATCCACCAAATCTATTGCCCAGATATCATCTACAGCGTTTGCGACAGCTTTACGACGTGGGAACTTTTTTTTAGGTCTGTGTAGTTCGACTGCAAGATCATCGAATACTCTTTTCCGAGTCCGAGTTTATATTTTGCTCCAATCATTCCCTGAACGAATGTTCTATCAAAACGTTCTCGTAGATTTGTTGGCTCCATATCACGTAATTCGTCTAACATTACTTTATCACAATCTGATTTCGAGTTTTCATGATCATGATAACAGATATCATGACGCATCGCTATTGCATCCACTTGATTGTAAGGCTCTTGTCCTGGCAATGGATTGTCGTTTTCATCTAGTTGTTGATCTAGCGGATTGTAAGGTCCTGTATACCGATGACCTGGCAAAGTCCAATCGCCTATTGGTTTTGGTAATTTTCCAATAATTTTGTGTATATCTATACCTATATATACCTGTATATCTACCTGTACCTATTATTTCTCTGTTGTTACAACATTGACAGTATGCGACAGTATTATTTTGCTCAAGACACAAATCTCTGTCAGAATCACAGTTGCATATCATTCTATATTTTTAGTCGTCTACTAAAATAATATCAGCACAACCAGATCCTATCGACGTCGCTGACGACACTGTCGCTGGGGACGTTTTCTTTAAAAGCATATTTTTTCTCTTTCCGCAGACTGCACAAAAACATTTTAATATTATCCTGTTGTTTTTTGTATTTTTTTCTGTTGTTTCATTAATATTTTCTGTTTTAGTTCTACAATTGAGACAGTATGTTGACATTATATTTTTAAGTTTAGATAAAATTAATTGCGATCTCATCATTAGCGTGAGAAGGTTGCTTATCAAACTGTAAAATAAATATTAAAAAACTGAGATTTCTGCTCATCTGTCGGATAAACATAATACAATAATATCCACAAGCAGATGTTCCAACAGGTTGGAGTTGATTTGATGAATAATATACCTTTTTAAATCTTTTGTTTATATACGTTTTTATTACATCGCTTGGAGGAAGTCCAAACGAGTCAAAATAATTATTATGATAAACTGCTACCCAATGTGTACCGGATCCGTCATTGAAATCTTGTATATTAGTAACACACGAACTTACAGCTGACGACGATTTTATTGCTGCGAGTTCATCTTTAGAATAAACTCCGTGAAATCCAGGAACCGCTTTTAACTTATCGATTATATCAAAATTACTCAACGGGGTGGTCGTGTTCCTGGCAATGTTAAGCCACGTCCGATTCCTAAAAGATTTGGCAACAGACTTCCCGCTAGTCCCGCCAAAAGTGGAGCTAACGGAATAATTCCTCCTTCTTTTGTTTGATTGCATTTGCAGTTGCATTTTGGTGTTGTTTCCTTTTTTGTTGTTTTCTTTTTTTTTTTTCTTTTTTTCTGGCGATTTTGTTGTTGGCGATTTCTTTTTCCGTTGTGGCATTATAATATATCGTTTACATAAAATTTACAAATTTTTATTCCACTTCCACGAATGATACCATTACCCTCAACAGCTTTCTTCGTTGCGCCAGAGACTGCTCCTGACATTGCTGCTAGTCCTAATGTTCCCAACACCGGCAAAACTTTAGGTATTATTGTGTTCGCTAATACTGATAATGCCGGACCAAGAAAACCACCTTTGACGACAATGTCGTTTGTCATCGCTGTCATTTGTGCAGCACTTAAATTTAAAATAAAAGTGTTTTTTTACGATGATACTTGTTTACTTGATTTTTGTTACCATTAATTTTGTTAAAACACCATCAGAAATATTAGGATTGATTTTTAATGATACCTGTTCTCGCTTTGCAAT
This sequence comes from Potamilus streckersoni, assembly GCA_016746295.1. Taxonomy (NCBI): domain Eukaryota; kingdom Metazoa; phylum Mollusca; class Bivalvia; order Unionida; family Unionidae; genus Potamilus; species Potamilus streckersoni. The sequence goes on from JAEAOA010001691.1 coordinate 574,167, forward strand.
AGCAGCTACTAATTTTTTAACTTGGCCATCGGTCAAATATACTTATTTTACAATATATTTTGCCATTTTATATAACTAAATTTAACTTGAACTGTCATTTTACCTCCAATATAATCTATCGTGATAAATCTATCACTAATCACTAATGCGTATACGTACAACGGCGCTACTGGAACCGGCCCAAGTGTCCAGGTAATTTCAATATCCGCTGTGCTGTCTACAATTCGCTCGTTATGTTTACTAACATCAAAATGAAATATAGGATACAGTGCACGAAATTCCTCTGCTGATATCTGAGATCCATCTTCAACATCTTGATATTTTTGCATTGCGCCAAGCAAGACGTACGGTCGAGTAATATTTTTATTAGCGTCATCAGCAAAATTGCACTCGATAGCTCGTTCTGGATATTGCTTTGAATTTAATCTAGCGTATATTCGTGTGACATCAGCATGGTCAAATATTGCATTATTTTGTTGTTGGTTGCCTCGTCGAGCGTGCTGTTGACATACGACAAATATTTGCCTCGGCAGTTGTTCGCTTGATGTTGTTGTGACCCTCCACGTGTAGTCGGTAGTATTTGGAACCGCTGTCTGATATATTTTATGCTGCTTAAAATAAATTCTGTTTGTATGCTTATCAAGCGTACCATTTATTTCTGACATTTTAGTGATTGATGGTGTTATACGTGGCATCCACAAAGCAAGTTTGTTTATGATAAACTGTACATCAGCCCTCCAGATCTAAACAAGCAATCGTTTTGTTCTGCTCGATCTAAAATAAGCGTATGTTTAACTCCGCGAAATACTTTATCATAATCGCGACAAAAAAAGAAAATCATGCTTAGCGGAAGCATCATTGTAATTTGCCGTGATCCTGCTGTAAGTTTTCTTCGCATAGCAAAACCTTCGTTATAGCGTGGATTTCTCACGTCAAGTGTGTTAAGAAGTAAATTTAACATCGCAGTACCGTTTGCATCTGCAGCTAGTTGTGTTTTATTTAGATTATTAAAAGCTGCTAAAAGAGAAACTCTTGTAACGTTTGCATTAGCATCTGCAGCAGGTGAGGCAATATCTAGAGCAGCAGCATTAGCAATGAGAAAATTTCTGCCAATTACAGTATTTTCATTAGTCTGGTCCCCTGCTTGGTATGCTCCCTGCGATGCACTCTGCTATACTAAGTCAGGCAAACGCCGACGCCATATTGTCACGTGATCACAACAAATGGCCTTGTATGGAGAGATCCCGTTAATCTTACCCTGGCACATTTATTCCTTTAATATTCTGTTTGCTAGGGACACAATGCGAACATTACTTATACTTTTTATTTGAACTATAGCAGTCGTTATCTTATGTTCAAGCTTAACCAGCAAATCGGCGACTTAGGTATTTTTACAAATATTTCTACAATTAAGCGAAGACCACATTAGCGAACACAACATTATTTTGTAAATTTTGCACTTTTCCCACCACGTCATCTCAAACATTCCTTTTCCAATCGTTTCCTTGATAAGTTTTACGTAGAAATTGATATGAGGTTATGCACGGTAGCTTTAATGTTGCCCAAGATTAAGATGAAAATAACTTCCCCATTTTACCAGGGGTGAGGGTAACTATTGTTTTGCAAATATTGCCTATTTTACACTACGTCATTTAAAATAGTCCAGTTACAGTGAATTCCTTGATCAATTTTAAATAAATAGGTATATATAGTTTTCCATGACAGCCTAAATTTTATAAAATATTTGGATCGATATAACAACCCTCTTCTAAAGGGCGAAAATGACGATATTTTGTCAAATACTGCCCATTTCGACTGCATCATGTACGATATTCCATTTGCTATCGATTACTTGATAATTATTACGTCGGATTTTGGTATAAGGTGACAGATGACATCCCTAATAGGACAAAGGTTAATACCAAATCACTTCCATGAAAGGGGTGGGGGTGGCAAATGTTGCCTAAAACTGAACAATCTAGACAGTATCATCTCAATGTTCCATTTGCAATAAATTCTTTGATCAATTTTACATTGATATTAATATATTGTATATATATGTAAAAACACAGGTTTTGCCAAAGATTAATCATGATTTAGCTAGGAGTTCCTCAAAGAGAGTAGTATTTTAGTCGAATGATTCATGGGCACTTTGTAATTAATAAAGATGTTTTTGCAATACAAGGATTTAATGCATCGTATTTATCTTTTGTAGCATTACGGTAAAGTTCAATACACTTATCTTTTGTCACGTCACCGCATTGCTCGCTTGCAATATTTCTAACGTCAACATTGTCCAGTCCTGGAAATGATATAAAACAACCAGTATTTCGTCGAATAAATCTGTCAACATTATAAAAGCCTTGAGCGAGATAAACAGAATTACACTATTCTAAAGACGGCAGTAGTTTAATTTCCAACTTGCACATATTAACTGAAATCGCCATGCTCGAATGCGCACTAAGAATCTACACAGGTGATCGTGTAAGGTTGTTTCACTACCTGTAAACTGCAGTATAAAATCCAGGTAAACTGATGACTAACAGTCACCTGTAAAATATAGAGAGGCTAAACTGATAGATCTTATCTTTTCCGACTGAAATTTTATCTAAACTAAAGAAATGTTTGAAAAATTTAACAGTAGTAAACTCTAATGAAACATGAGGTATAAAATAATATAACTTACCTTTCTCACGTTTGTTCTAATGCGTAGTTTAATTTCCGCCTTGCCCATGTTAACTGAAATCGCCACGTTCTAATGCGTAGTTTAATTTTCACCCTGCACAGCATGTTATCTGATGAAAATCTAGCGGTAGACTGATAATAAAACCCGTCTTGCCGTCTTTAGAATAGTTCGTGAACATTCCACGCATGCGCCTGTTCTAACAAATTCGTCAACCTCAGTTTACCTGGATGAATCATCAATTTACATAGCATTTCTGCACCTGTTGTTTTGTAACAATACAAAATACTTGTCTGCACCTGTTTTGTAAAATACCTTTTGTTAACTTACCTGGATAGTTTATCTGAATACCGATCATGTACATAACTCTACCTGGATTCATTAACACTGTAATAACAGAGAAGGGTGGGTGGGTTAGAAACCTTACTAATACTTTTGAAAAAAGGGGTGGGGGATAGTTTAGAACTATTATACTTGTTTGAAGGGTCAAAAATGATGTTTGGGCTGAAAACCTCATTTTCCCCTACTACTGAGATTTTATGCAACCCGAAATATACATCATGAGCAGCTCCAATAACGATTATTGATCATAAAGCACATGAATGGACGTCTGCGGTAACAATATTTCCACGAGTTAGAACAGTTAAATTTTAGAATGATTATATATTTGATGCTTTAAGAAATATTAATGAGTGACCCTGTATCCATGTGGGTTTTTTTTAGTTCAGAGTCTGTAAACTACAATCAGTTTGTAAGACCTAATGGTGACATGTATCATGCATAATCTCTCCACGAAGAAATGAAAAATTTTGCGTTGAAATATACCTCTGATAACAATCCTGTCGAATAATTACAGAATAATTGTTTTACAGTCCCATCGTTTTCTGCTAACGCATAGAAACACGATTGGAATTTCTTGAAGATATCCAGCGCAGCTGCATCGAATATTATGTAGTACTAAATACGGACATAAAGATATTATCAGTTAATATGGTAGCATGTTATCCTGGAAGTTTACTTGGATACGAAAAGTGTTCTGAATATTTTAAGATTTGGACATCCCACATACGAGATGATCAGAGTTGTGATAAACGGACCCTTACCAAATTTTGATTTGACTGGATTTACTTGCATAGAGTCATTTGAATTTGCAGAATACTTCCAATTATTTATCGTTGGTTTGGAAGACATTTCTCAGAAAAAGATATTGGGCTCTAACAGTACTTTTGTGATACATGATCAATGTAGCAATATTGATATCATTGAAAGCAAATGAAGCCATTATATCATATCGTCCACCAAAACAAGTCTGCAACAAAAGAAATATTCACTGGATGAAAATCATGATATATTTATGAAAATAAAGTTGCATAAGATCTTGGAAAGAAAATAATTGGTAAGTTTACTCAAGGAGGATAATATGATCATAAATGAATGTGTACAAGATTAATTATGGATGATGCTGAACTCGATTTTATAATTACAGATATAACGTTAAGAAACATTTGTGAATTGCGAGTAAATAGTTATTTATCAGACGGGTCTAAATTTTGTACAATCGTGAGCTATATTGTGAGTCACTCATTTAAGATCTTCAATGCTCGCTTACATTTCGAAAAATCTGATGTCGATGATAAAATTATTTCCTCGTTATGCTGTCAGAGTTGCCATGGATTCATTTCATAAAAAGACAAAATTATTAAATTTGATATAAATGCTACCTAGTAATGGTGAATTTGGATCATGGAGAAAAAGAAAGAAAAGATACTTGACTATCCCGAATCTGCCGTTTAAATCAGGGAAATATATTACAGCAATAACAATCAAATATTAAAAACATTGGCACCATCTGAGTTTGATCCTGTTGCCAGACATAATACCGTTTATCTCAATGGACCTTGGAGGTTCTGGAAAAACAACACGTGTCAATGAATTATTTCGGTACAGTACTTCATAATACCATGACATGATTGTGCTGAGACCTACACACAGACTAGCCAGAGAAATAAATGAACGAGGGGTTAATCATGCACATATCATGGTTTCTTCAGATGGTATGGGGAAAACTTAGGCACCCGAGTGAATGGATGAAAAATATATACCCTGGATTATCATCTTGGATCAAATTTGTACAGTATCGTTAGAAATATTAAAAATATTTTGATTGGTTGCTGACAAAATATACTGCTGTGATAATGTGCGGCAATCATGGTCAACCATCACCTTTTGTTGGGCAGTCTCCACACGAGTGGCTAAAAATGTTTGTGGATTTTTATGAGGAGATAACCCATGATCATAAGGCTATTGATGATACCCTGAACGAATTTAAAAGATTAATCAGACTACAGGCAGTTAAAATACTATGCGGTACAATGTGTGCAATATTTCCGGAAACTCCTGTAAATAATTTTTTGAATTTATGGATCCCAAATGATTTAACAGTTGCAAGTAGAAAGATAGCTTGTGGTCAATTGCAAAAGAAATTATTTGTGTTACATAAAGAGAAATGTTCAAAATCTACTTGTACCATTGTGTTTAGCCCAGCAGATAATCGAAGACAAAGTGTTGATGTTGCGATTCCAGGAACAAATAAAAAACAAAATCTGGTATTAAATGATATTTAGTTGATGTTGATGTTGTTGAGAGTGTGTTGATCATGGTTAAAACTCCATGGAAATGGGGATATGCTATAACTATTCACTTCTCACAAGGACTATTACCGATACAATTATTTGGATTATCGATGACAGAATCGAATGGTAAAATTTAGTTTATCTTGCAGTATCTCAAGTTAGAAATATATATCAATTGCACTGGGTTATTATGAATTTTACATCAAAAAATCAAACTGATACCCATGGAGTAATATGAAAAAAACTATCTTGTTATAAACAATGTTCCCCCCCACAAAAAAACTTGCACTTTGATATTGATGCTGAATTTATTATAACACTAAAACAACTACAGAATAATCATTAAGCAAGTTGTAAACCTAATATGCCGTGGCAGTATACGAGTAATAATCCAAGACAGTTCACTGTAGACAGAATTAATAGTAGTCTTGGTCACACACTATTGTGATGCTGACCTGTCTTGCATGTAATCGACGTAGGGGTGACAGTTTACAAAAGTGAACACAGTGGTAATTGTGTCTTCAGGAATTATTTGTAATTGTTTGCATACAAATTCATGTTGAGGAGCAGTTGGATCTAATCTGTAGATTGTAGGTTTACCAGTGGATCTAACCACGCTAGAAATTGTATGTGGTCACACTCCAGATAGGATCAGTTGCTCTACCCCCCTTCAAATTCACCAGGTTCATATAAATATCATATGGTCACATCACCTACTAGTATTGATGAAGCGCCATCTGTGGATGAATTGGATGGATGTATTAATAATCTCCAAAACAATCCTAACTCTTCAGAAGACACATTTTCAAACTGAATGAAGCCACTGATGGCAAGAGTGGCAAAGAAGAAAAAACAACTGGAATGCAATTCAAGTTACCAGAACCATGAGCATGCAGTTCTAAAGTGGACTGATGATCCCCACTGCTTCCCTCACATGGCCTTTACCCCTTTTCGAAAGAAGTTTGTTTGTACTGTATGTCTCCATGTTGTACATTTTATTTAGTACACTTGCAGGTGTAAGTATAAAAACCAAATTTTGGTGTTAGTTTGTATCTGATGTTCGCAAAGTTAAAGCCCTATTTTTCGGATATTAAAAGTTGCCCCATACAACCTCGCATTAGCCAACAGAATTGGTGTCCCTCCTTCATTATACTCTAATATTAGGGATCTAACCTGTTTCCCTTGTGTAATTGTTTATTGTTTGGTGATATGCGGAATGTCAGTGGGAGGTCTATGTTTTTGTTTTAGTATGTTAATATTTTTTTAGCAGTTCCATTCCTCATGCCCTATTGATGGTAACCATATATTCTTATAGAAATCAGTTTCTGCTGAACCTTTAACATTTGATCATACAATATACTTTTCGGTTTCACCATAAAATTGTTATCTTGTGTATATGGCTTGTATATAATAACATTTTGTTATGGAACATTCCTATTTTATCCCTAATTTTCTTTAGAACTGTATCTCTTTCAGGATTTCTGCATTTACAATCTATGATCATGTTTCTTGGTGTATACTCCTCATTTAAAACTGACAGAAATAAATCAAAATTTAGGATCTATCATCACCAAAAGGAATAGTTTTTTACATTAATAATATAAACTAAGCTTTCCTCCTGAACTATGTCTAATCAAACATCTTTCATCACTGATATTTTAAACATATTTAATTCTTCTCTCTATGGAGTATAAACATTAAGCTATTATTAATATACAATGCGAATTCACTACATATTTTGTGAAAAAAGAGCAATACATAAATTGCCTTTTCTTAGGTGATTATGGCAAGAATACAACAGAAAGTCAGAGCTAAACATATACATGTGCAAACAATTTAAATGAAAATGAAAACAGCTGTCAGAGGTAGTCAACTGAACCTAATGGAAATATACATCATTTACACATTGTTTCAAAACAAATATTAACTTTTGTAACTCTCATCAATGGCTGTTATGCACACCCAGTTGAAAAGCACAATTTAAGATATACAGGTTTTAGCAATATGCATAGAACAAGTATTTTAACTTACAGATTTACAATCCATGAATAAGGGTTCCACAAGGGAGAAGAAAACCATTGGCAAATGTTAATTTCCTTTATTAAGAGCATTTGTACACAAAAATCAATTACATATATAAGGAACAGAAATGGCCATAGTGTATCTAAATAAGTTTCATCTGGATCTGAGTAAGGGCCAAAAATGACTCTTACAGTACCAACCCCTTTATGAAAATCTGAGTGTTTGTGTTTTTTGGGCTTTTTAACATGGCTTTAAAAAAATTTCAGTCATATCGATACAATGTCTGCAGTGTGACAGTTGATATTGATGTCTAGAACTGGGGCATTATGCCACAGACATAGCATCATGTTCCACCCAGCTGCATTATCCTGACAACACTGATCAGTCCTAAATGCCGAGCATCAAGCAAATATGACTCAGTCAGGATTTGTACTCATGACCTCCTGCATCAGAGGCGGATGCTCTAACCACTATGCCACTGGAGTGCTCTATGACAATCTGAAATTTTGCCATTTATATATAAACTTTAACACCTACTAAGGTACATGTGCTATTATTACTCACTACATAGAATAAGATACAAATATCCATTTAAATGTAAGTTTACAATAAATCAAGTTTGCTGATTAAAATGACGTCTATAAAGAAATCAATATAATGTAAAATATGGATATATACAGAATATAATGATGATTAGTGACAAATAATGCATGTACATTTACTGCTTTATAGTGTTTAACTATGTATATATAATCAAAGATGATTAGTGATAATACATATTTACTACTGTACAGTGTTTAACTATGTATATACAATCAAAGATGATTAGTGACAATGCATATCTACTACTGTACAGTGTTTAACTATGTATATACAATCAAAGATGATTAGTGACAATACATATTTACTACTGTACAGTGTTTAACTATGTATATACAATCAAAGATGATTAGTGACAATGCATATCTACTACTGTACAGTGTTTAACTATGTATATACAATCAAAGATGATTAGTGACAATACATATTTACTACTGTACAGTGTTTAACTATGTATATACAATCAAAGATGATTAGTGACAATACATATTTACTACTGTACAGTGTTTAACTATGTATATACAATCAAAGATGATTAGTGACAATACATATTTACTACTGCACAGTGTTTAACTATGTATATACAATCAAAAATGATTAGTGACAATACATATTTACTACTGCACAGTGTTTAACTATGTATATACAATCAAAGATGATTAGTGACAATACATATTTACTACTGTACAGTGTTTAACTATGCATATATTATGTGCAAATATTTGAACATTAATACTCTACTTCACATATTTCTAATATACAAGTCCAAACTGGAGCCAAAGCCAAAAACAAGACAAAGCCAGACTCATGTAGAAAAAATATTCAATGTACCAGGCTTTCACTGATACATAGAGCCCAGAAACTGGTATTCTGACCAAATCTGCATTTTGTTTGCATTTCATTTGTTCTTCATTTACATCTGAAATGCAACTAAAATTTAATTTCTTTGCATACTATTTGAAATTGCAACTATTTTTATCTCTTTATTTCTTCATTTATGGTTTCAGAAATATATCGTGAGTGTTGTATGTTGTTATTCATCACTTCCTCTTGATTCCATTCATTTAGAACAAAATGGAAATGGGTTTATTAAAATAAGATATTACATTTTCAAAATTGTAAAAGGGAGGCAAATATTGTTTTGGTATGCTGTCTTTATTAAAGGTGTTTTTAATGAAATAGCAAATACATAAAATATGAATGACAGCAACAAATGCATGATAATTAAGTCTTATTACAATGGATAAAAAGCTATTTATTTATCAGTAAAAAAAAAATCAGTCCTGGTTTATCATGTGAAATTAGCCACTGAAATTAGGCAGTAGCCAGAAAATAATATACATACTTTTAAATTTATTCAAGCAATGCATTTGTGCTTAATTGTTTTCTTCCATTCCTTCACCTACATTCTGCATTTTACATTTGTGTTTTCCATTTCTTTAAATATATACAAGACTTCATTTGTATGCAATCTGCATTTCATCTGCAATCAAAATGTAGAGGAAACATCACTCCTCATTTTGTAAAAAGGAAACTCATTAATCATGAATCTAAAATTACATGCATATATTGTCAAAGTCTATGACATCTTTCCATGACACCAGAGATAATCGCCTACTTAAAAATCCAAATGTATGTAATCACATGTAGATTTATACAGATTAAACAAGGTCCAAAATGGGACAAATGTTGGGTTTAAAAAAATTATCTACAAAAAGATCAGTACCTGATCAAATGTTACATAAGATTTTGACAAAAGCATATTAATGACTGTGCAAAGGAAGATGAGAAGCAAATACAAAAAGCTAATAGCTGAAATAATAATAAATGAAGCATGACATCAATGACTTGCCCTAATAACTGACTTCTCAGATTTGAGAATTCTTCATAAACTAATTAGCATAGCTATTTAATTAAAACTGGCATTTTACTCTGTGAAAACAAATATTATGGTGATGACAGCATAAACTGAAGAAAGCTATGAAAATTATATGAATATTAGACAAAAAAGTTTTGAGCTATGAAGATTTGAAACTGTACATTCTATATAGTCAAAGTTTTCCAGGTGACCCATATACTTGGACAAGCTCATGCTTCAGTGACCAAACTAAATCTGTGTGATCAGGTAAATTTTTACATCAGTGATTAGAATATGTGGACCAGTGCAATGTTTGTAATGTGATAGGTGATATACTGTGCCCAGCAAAGATGTCAACTCAAAAAACTGTAACAATATGGAAATAGTATGTGTGACCTTTTTCTTACCAACTGCTCCCTCCTAACAATTTGTCAAGATATGTATTTGCTTGTTCATTGGCTCTCCCCCCCTCATTCAAGATAAGAATAATTTATATTAATTACTTCTTAGTGATGCCTATGGATTACTGACCAAACATGCTAACCATGCTAACTTCAAACAAAACTAAGAATAATTGGCAATTGTGACATGTTGAAGTTCTTAGTTCTACTTAATTTTATTAAACTGAAAGGCTTTTAGCCACCACTACAAGCATAATTAGTATCGTTACCAATAAAAAAGTCTTCAGGTAGTTAATGACTACTAACATTTGTATTAATTTTTCTTCAAAACAATAGGATGTTTTGAAGTTTTGATTCAGCATATCTGCCTATAATCTATATTGCACTATAATTAATACTGTACACGATTTGCTAAAAATATCTCCTGGAATCATAAAATATTGCACATGTTTGCCAAAATAACTTTAAACAAAATATATTCTTAACAAAAATGATAAAGTACTTGTTACTTTAACAAACCATGTTCCCTGCCTGTAGTTATATCTCATAATTACACATACCACTGACAAATTAAATGCAAAAAGAAAGAAAAATGAAATTAAATATTATATTAAGACCCAAAACTTCCGCTTATCATGATTTTGGCATGTTAAACATAATGATTACAATGTCTCTCTCTTGAACGGTAACCCCCTTACCTGTGGCCATCCAGTTTATAGCCAGAATCCCTTGGCACTGACAAGTTGGTGTTCAAAAGTACCCTTAGAGAATAACCACCCCTCTAATGCAACCAACAGCCAGCATATTAGTACAAAATGTAAAATGTTCCCCTACAAGTGGTCACATTTTATTTTAAATGTGTCAATAATTAATTTATATGTTAAGTTAAATAATCTGCTTATCTCTACTGATGACAGGTTTCAGGTTACTGAAAGCAGCATTGGCCAAAGGACATTTAAGATTAATATTGTATCATTATTTAAAAAAGCCAATGTTTACAGACAATGTTGTGATACAGCCTAGGATTCACACAGCTGCTGAATTCTTCTCCTGAATCATTATAACCCAACATAATGGTTAAGATCATAACCTGGTGTGTATTAACATGCAGATATATTAACCTTAAAAACACAACAGGGTACCTTACAAAGACCAGAAAATCACATCAGTACATATATCACTTCCTTTATAAAGAAGGCATATTGTCCACTCTACAAAAGTTTTGTTTACATCATTAAATTGCAGTACATTAGCTGCATAGGAATAAATCATTTCAAAACTGTAAACATCATCATCTAAACAGAGACTTATTACTTTAGAAGAAAATTAAAATGATCAGACTCAATGGGGAAAGGGGGATTTGCTGAACAGTTTTATGTTGAAAGCACTGGGATAAACAATGTCATAACTGATAAGAAGAAAATTCAGCAACTGTGGAAAAATGGAGCAAATAGAAAGAGAATTTTGTATGAATCAAATGATGTTTCTCAATGGTTTTGCAATGCACATGTCAACAGTACCTCACTCACATTTCATGCTTACATCAAGAGTAAGAATTATTAATGTATATTCAGTTTAAATAAGTAACTTTATTCTTAAATGAAAATATTACTTTGAAGTATGTAGCTTTCTTAATACATACTTTACATATACTTCTCAAAAAAACTTAGTCCCCCTTTGGAAAGGCCACCCATCTTACTACCTGTGTGCAATACTGTGTAAAAGAGGGACCACTGTACTAAAACTTTACCATAGTACATTAAACTAACACTTGCTACAATAGCAGATATTAATTCAGTTTTTATTCATATTTTTCTTCACAAACAGACTTGATAGGTGCCAGGGAAATGTCAGCATTTATATAAGATTGTAAAACAACATTACTGTAGTCATATTATTCTGTAATACATTGATGCTAAGAAGGATTTCATTTTGTCCTTTTTCTTCTAAATACATCACTGTAAAACATAAATAAAAATAATAGGCATGACATTAATTCAAAAGGAAAATTAAACACTGCAACATCACTTCTGCATTTTCATTTTAATATCCTGCCAGGGTTTTACTGCTTCTCATGCTGTTTGCTTCCTCAAAATACTGTTGTGGTCCATTTACTTTGCATATGTCTACCAATTTATGCCCATATCTGAAACAAAAATGATTTGAAATTATAACTGATGACAGAAATATGTTATGTTCACTCTTTTATGGATAAAATATTTTGTGAAGACATAAAACATACAATCAACTTATTTAGTATTTAACTTATCTAGAGGAATATTTTCATGAAAACTATAGATAACTGACCAAAACTAGCTTCATAAAGTTGTTTTGCCCAAAGTTTAAACTCATTAACAAGTCAAATACACTGGTATGAATGCAATACAAATTTCATCCTATTTGTGCTCCAAACCAAACGTTAGAGTGCTGAACACCAAATGATTTTGTAAATCCTAATTAAGTTAAACATCATTACAATTTCTTAAATCTAAGGCAAATTTCTGCAAATTATAACTGACCAAATTTATAATCTCTTGTATTCCTGGTCTAGCCTGTAAATCATACTTTTGCAAATACAGATTCCACATTAATTTAGCAAAAATAATTTCTCATGAGAACTGTGATGTTGGGTGTGAATGCTATGGGGTTATTACTTGTAAATTAATTGTTTTTATACTCGTACACATTGTTACATATATGTAATTGAATTACTTGTGTTAGTTCTAAAAAAAAAATATTTTTATTTCATTATATGCTATTGTAAAGATAACTTTTTTTACTGGGTTTGACATTTTGTTTTCTGGAAAAATTCAGTTCAGTTCTTGTATATAACCAATATTGCTAAATTGTATTTTTAGCTTACCTAATTCTTGACTTTGATTTAGAATTGGTAAATAGAGTGAAAATCATTGGTCGTAATCATGGTCATGTTTGCTTGTGTGTCAGCTCTGTTTTTATTACTGAATCTTACAGTTTGTTGGGTAGAAACAAATTCGTTCATGGCATATATGTCCATTGTCTTAATCTGCCATTTAAATTAGGTGACCATATGACCCAATGATGTGATCTAAAACTATAAAACCAACTCTTTTAGTGATTAAATTTAGTAGTAATTGATACCTTACGTTTATCTAGTTTTCGGAATTAGAAATTAATTTTTCTGGAAAACAAAAAAGTGCACTTCTTCATCAAAATTCTTGAAGAAAGACATTTGTTGGAAATTATTCAGAATTCTAAAGCAAGAATATTATTCTTGATTCATAAAATTCAACAAGGAACTGTTGACACAAAAGCACAAAACAGGATATAGAACACATCATCGCCTTCCATCTTGGAACTTTATTGGGATTCAAATTTTGATTCATTTAGAACTGTTTTAGTGATAAGATTAATATATTTAAAATCTTGGATTTATTTTTGGATTAGATTCACAAACCCCAAGTCCTTTTTCATATTTGTACCTTGTTTTCTAAGGAAATAAATTATTTTTGTTAAATTTGATGGAGCTTGTTGTCTTTAGTTTTTTCTTTGTTACTTTGTATGAGCAAAGACACATATCAAGTAACTACATAAAAAAGATATACAATACTGAACAAACTTCAAATCTGACAATATAATTTATGTTTGCAAAACTCTATGCTATCACCAGTCCATCACAAATAAAAATGTTAAAAAGTTTACAACGAAAACTGAAAACAAATCTGTCTTAAAATTTCTATCATAAGTCAAAAAAAAAAGATTATTCCAAATTAATTCCTGTAATGTTTGAATGAATTCCAATAATGAATGTGCTGATGTGCCATTTGTCTTTCATGTGATAGTGTAGCAAAAGTCTTGATGTATTACAATAATATAACCCATAATGTACTTGATGAATACACATTAATCACAAAATAGTGATTTAGTCTGAAAAAATGAGCACTTTGTAATTCCAGTGAATAATTTAAATAAATCCTCACAAATTAAAGACTAATTGCAAGAATACAACATATTCCACTGTTCATGTTAAGTGTATGTGTGTGTGTGTGTGTGATTTTATATTTTTTGATATAGCCTTAACAATTTGTCATTCATATCACTACAATGTCTGCAGTGTGACAGTTTATAGTAATATCTAGCACTGGGGCATCATGCCGCAGACATGTAGCATGATGTCCCACCCAGTCACATTATCCTGACACCAGGCTGGCCAGTCCTAGCACTAACCTCTTAATGCTTATTGCCTAGCATGGCAGCTGTTAGTACCATTTTTAGAAGTCTTTGTTATGACTCATCCAAGGTTCAAACCCACAACCTCCCACATCCAGGTTGATGCTCTAACTACTAGAGTTTGATGTTAAGATAGGAAAGAGTAATTCTGATATAATCAACCTTAGTATAAAAACCTAAGGCACAATTAAAGAACTAGGATGGGGGTCAAAAGTTCATTTCCAGAACATTCTAATATATAAACAATCTCATGTAGATCCTCACTACTATGTCATCTTTAAGGAAATTGCTATCAAACTGTAAACAGAATTTGTTTCTAGAAAATTCTAAAGTGAGAATCAAGGTTATATCCAGAACTCAAATCATGCTCACTAGATGACCATGACCTGGTATTAGGATAACTGACAAATGTGCAATGAATCTAGTGTGCTATTTATAATGTTCTTATTACTTGTCTTCCATAATTCAATGGCTTTTTCCTGGTCACCAACAATAAATTTCTTGTATTAGCAAATAAAAAGATCATACAGCAATTTACCCTTGAACTCCCTAAATACTCACTTAGACCATTCCTCAGTTATTTGTTTAGGATTTGATTTTTTGGTAGTTTAAACATTTTACCCAGAGCAAAGGGGTATGCAAAGAATGGCTGCCATAGGTTTTTCATGGATACACTCATAAGCTTCTTCTGTAAATAGCTGAGGCTATCTCCGATTTGTACCTGGGTGGTTGTTTTGTGGAATATTCACAACTACCTCTCCAATACCCTTTCTTATCTCAGGCATCCCTGGAAAGTGTTTGATAGTCTAAGCTTCTGTGGCTTGAGCCATCCTTAGAAATGGACCCAGTTTCTGTTCTTTCTGCGATTTCGCATGTAGGTTTGAATATTGGTGCAAACATTTTTTCAAGCCCAATTGTGAGATCTTCTCATGAGATCTGTTGTGGTTTATTGTGGTATAGCCTTAATGCTTCTGCAGCAGGCTTTAACATCACGGATCAGTTCATTGTTCACAGGCAGCTTTGTGGTGTCAAGTCAGCATACTCTATGTTATCATTGACAGGTTTTGATATTGCGCATATTATCATGGTCATGATTTATCTGGAGACCACTCTAAAGAAAACCATATTGTTCCCAGTCAACATCTGCAAACACATCCCAAAACTTATCTCACCAGTGGTCAGTAACACACAAGGTCAATAAATTTTTGCAAGGCCAAGTGTGTCAACCCACAAAAAATATGTTAGTTGTCCCTGATCAATTTCTACATGTGTATGTATCATTGTCACATAAATCATATCTGTGTGTGTTTGTACTGCCTTCAGGAAAATATTTTTATGGGATGGTCAAGCAGGACATCATTATCTTCCAGATCAAGGCTGTCAATGGCAGGGACTTTATTGATCAAGGAAAAGAACTCAATGGTGGAAAATGATGACATATATGCTTCTCTGAAATCCTGAATACATCATCACAAAGTTGATCATCTACAAAAGCTGCAATCAAGCGCTACCAATCCCACATTTAGGAACAGTCGAGTTTACCCAGACCCTGCAAGGCCAATAAGCAATACACAAACCAAGTTTGGAAATCTATCATCATACTTGAATGCCTCGAGCTCCACTGATGCAGAGACAAGTCAATGACCGTGCAATCTTTTCTTTTTAGTATTGCCAAGTTGAATGTAAATTATTGTATAACTGATTATGATGCTTTCATTGTGTGTGTGATGCAGCATGAAAACAATAACTGAAAATCCAACATTTAATCGATGAGCTCAAATTGCTGGAAATTGCATCTGATGTGGGGCAGAGATGCTTATGCTTCAAGGTCTAACAAAAGAAAACTTGACAGTGACAACTGATGCATTAAGAAAGCTACCTATAGAGTAAATATCATGGTGAAAAGCATAGCCCACCTGCAACATGGAGGTGCCATAACCAACCATCACCCAGAGATTAACCTATAAACCACACAGATGCTGCATGTTACCAACACTTTTTAGGTCAGTGGATAATTATTGTGGATCTTGTGCAGCTTGTCTGGATACTCCATGTCAAATCAAAAATGTATCCATAGTTACTGTGATAATCTACTTATAGATGTGCACATCCATGGATTAATTAATGTGAACTGGCATACAGGGCTTATTATTGCCCTCCCATACCAGTTGTAAATGATACAACTGTTCAGGAGGACAGGGTCATATCCCTTCATGAAAGGATTGTTGGAACCAGAGGAATTATACTGCAATTACTGTGTTCAATAAACAAATGTACATGAATATCAGTGAACAGTTTCCAAATTGATCTTGGTTTTTGACAGCAGTGCATCCCAGGCCATTCCTTGTGATGAAATGTAATTTGGGCAACATGGCTTTAAGACAGATGTGAGCAGCAACACATCCATAAGAATTTACAGATTGTGACAGTTGCCAAGAATATGGACCAGATAATATCATGCATGTAGTCATTGGTAAAAATACCTTTGCAGAATGTCAGTGAACAGAAGGAGGCATCAATCAGTGGCAACTAAGTTTTGGTAAACTTCTTCACATCATTCATGTACACATATGGGTATGCTCCTTTACGATTGTGAGAACCAAACATTTTATTATCAACACCACTATATTGGCTAGTGATTTTAAAGCAATCATTGGATCCTGTCACAAGGTTGCTAAAGAGTTTGTAGATACTGGAATTTAGGAACTGTGGAGTCAATAAACTGCAATTGTCCCAGTCTAAATGTCATAATGATGCAGCTTCTGACTCTTGCATTATGATATGGCCATCACACCAATAAAGACTATGAAGAACTACTAACTTATACAGATATGTGTGTCTAACTTGGATAAATTTGCCAATGCAGGAGCTGCAGGAGGCCAGTGCATGTTTACAGAATAGCTGTTGCCAGATCCATGTCATTGTAACTTTGAGCATTGTAATAAACAATTCAACTAAATCATTATCATAGTACAACATGGATGTCTCAGTCGCTCCAGCACATCTGATGACAATGTACCAAAAACCTACATTTGGCCTTTCTCAGCCACTTATACTGTATTTGATTAAACTACTGGGGTTTCTTGGTTGTTAGATTTTTCCATGGGAAATTTGAAATCCAAGTATGTAATATATGGGTCCTAAATTTTCTGCTGTACCAAAGTAAATTTCAAAACGTTCTTGGCAGGCTCTGGCATGATCGTGCACTGGCTTCTGGCTAACTTCCTTTGCAGTTACTGTCATGTTTGTCCAGCAACTGTTGGGTGCTAAATACATATAGGCAACATTGATAAGGAAACTTTCTTCTATGGTGCATGCCATATGGCAGACCATTTGGGAAAAATCTTTTATCCACATACATGTATTATGATACTGTGCTTCTGAACCATGTTATTAGACAACATCACATCAACCTCAGCTTGCCATGGTGGATAGTCATTTCACATAAAAGCCTTTTTCTAAGTGAACAAAATGGCAACAATTGGGTTGATTTCTTCAAACTTTTTTTAATATAATCTTGGCAACCTGTACAAGAAATTCTATGCTACCAAACTTGAATTCACTCAGGTACTGTCAGTGAATTCAAGGCTGATCTGTATTATCACATGTGGGAAGCAGCATCGGTAAGACTGCCCATTCAAAACATTGGTTGTCATCACTTTTCATGTTTATCACCGTCTGTGGTAGAACACACTTTGATGTTAGAATATAACTCAACCCATGAAAAGGTTTGTATGGGAAAAACCAACATGAACTTCCTTGCATCTCAAAAGCATTGATCCTGAACCTTGTTGAGTAAAATCAATGAACCTTTTCAGCATTGCTGCAAAACCTTTGTTGATGTCATCATTGATGGCTTTCGTGTCTCTGCAGTTTAATCTTAAAAGTACAGCAATTCTCAAAGTACCCAGGTGTGATTTTAAACTCATCAGTGGAACTGGCAGAAAGCAGCACAGTAAAGCTGCAACATGAAATATGTTCATCTTTGATCTGGAGGTGCCTGTATGCTTCAGCATTGATATGATTAAGGGACATGTTTATGAAGCTACATAGTCTCTGTTCAGTTTGTAAACATGTGGAATGATGTTGCAGTACTCTTTCACCAAAATACTTGTACAACTTGAACTTGGGACATGGACTTGATGATGTATATACATGGTAGTCAGCAGCAATAACAGAGTGTAGTGTGGCAGGAGACTTATTTATCATTGACCAAACCTGCATTTTCAGCTCATAAAGCCAAGAAGGAATATTGATATTTAATTGTGCTACTGTTACATGAAGCTGCCTCACTCAGTTGGATACGGCTCATCTCCAAGTCCTAATACTGGCCTTTGTCATGCTGCTAAGTATCCTTCATAAACTGATTAAGCTGACGGTTGGCATCCCTGTATATCAGGGAAAGATATTGTCTAATTGTGTGTAAAATGATAACTGAATCTGGAAGTCAATTTTTAAATAAATGGTTACAATTTCATGGATTTCATCAAAGAGACATTCAATATTTTTGTGTCACGGTAAAATGAATTTGCAGATTAGGCTTTAACAAATACACAGGCTTGTTTTTTTTCTGTAACTTGTATAATTCGCTTGCAGGCCTGGATTGAATTTTCAATCTCAGCCCAGATTAATTCAAATGATTCATTATTTAGTACTGCACCAACTTGAGCAAGATCGGACTTTGCATGTTTGTATCCAACAATAACGAATGTCTTGGAGTGCTTATATATTTCAGCTATGGTGGCGCTCTACAGTTTCATATTTAGCATGGGGTAAGAATTTTAAAGAAATAGAGTTTCCCCAGGTTTCCTCACTAGTTATACTGGCTATTTAAAAGAGACTTTGTATATCTTAGGTATTGTTCAAAGAACCTTCAACTCCCTTTATTGTGATGTATGATTGATGAGTGTAATATGGGTTAGAGAGTATACAGCTTGGCCTTACTCCAGATGTGCACCTTTCAAAAAAGTGCTAGCTCTACTTCCTATTTTCACTTCTCAAACTTCAGAGGTAAATTGTAAAAAATAGAGCAGATAGATGTTTTTACATTTTATGTATTTGGTAATTCATTCATTGCACTTTTAGAAGCTGGTATTGTCTAATTTGGCAAAATTCATTTATTTTCCATATTTTAATAGCTGCCAAAAATTGTGTACTTTAGACAAATTCAGGTTTATTTTTGGAGCACAAGGGAGCAGTCATTTTAGTTAGCAGTGTCCCAAGATCATTTAAAATTTTCAAAAGTACAATATCCAAAGAAATTTCAGCCACATTACATGAAAGTAGCATATAGGTATGCCAACATTCACTCCACTATGCATGTTTCAAATGCAAACAACTTCACCTTACATACATCAATCTCTCAAAAGTACATAGAAACAGGTGAGTGCCACCTATGGCTTTTGCTCCACTGTATATGAAAATGGCCAGAAGAATTTCTACCAATGACTGTGTTGCTGTAAATCAATTTATATACCCATGAAAGTTGGATAGGGGTGCCCTTGTTATATTACTGTCAAAAACATTTTTCTAATTGATTTGTTCTTTGCTGTATTCACTGGTTAATTTAATGTCATCACCAATGGTCATTTCAATGTGATCACTGTTGGATAAGCTTCATATCAGCAACTTAAAAGCTTTCTTGTACAATATCATACTATGAATTTCAAGCTTTTTATGCTTTACTAAGTTTCCATTGTTCTTTCTATAAAAAAAATTGATACAGGGATGCAGGCAGAAATCTACTGTTCATTTTGTATTAGTTGGAAATTTTTTCTTACAGATGATCATCTTTTACAAGGTTACTTTTCCATGGACTAGTAAATTGTGGCCTATAACTTGAAAGGGGAGTAATTCCTATTTTGTCAGAGTAATGTTCACACACATTTTAACATATCAGTGAGTAACATATAAGTGCACTGTATATTTAAATAATGTATGCTGAAATTTATTACTAGATGAAAACCAGTCACAACTTCTATTTATACAACTAATGAATGCAAACTATATTGGTTTAGGAAATACCTTTTGATTGTGATATGAGAGCTAATTTTACTGGCTGTAGGATAGGGCATTCATAAGGCATTTGCTGTTTTTAACTGATGCTAGACGTCTTAAACTATTATGTGCTCCTGTGACAAATATTTCCAAGAATGCATCTGGATGGATCTTTATCATACCAAGTTGGGGCCAAATGGTAAAAAGTTGAATGAAAAGTCAAACAGATTAAAACTGCCAGGGAATGTGATGGAAAAAGAAGAGAACAGCAGTATGAAGATTCTTGGCTGCAGGGATTTCCTTTGCTCACCGGGCCAATGAAAATCATACAATCAGGCCTTGTAAAATATGTAAGAGATACACCTTAGACAAAACCAGTCAACTGTTTGCAATGGCTATTATAGATACTGTGAGACTGGATAGTGAGAATATGTACTCTAGACTATTTACACTATTCAGTTCCCAATTTTCTTATAATGTGTGTGTGTATATATATATATATATATATATATGGGTGCCATTTACTTGCGGACCTGGGTTCGAAACTCTGTAGAGTACGAATTTAATTTCTCTAACATGTATGATAGTATTGTTTGTATTAAACTCTTATTTCTGCCCACTATTATCAAGATTCTACTACAGAATCCAGGGATAGGACTGTCTGTTCTTTCTGGTATATATATTATAAGCACTGTTTTAAGTACTTTTTTAAAAATATACATTAAGTTGGCAACTGCAATAATGAAGCCCATAATTTCTGCTCCTTCTACCTTTTTTGTGTAATTAAGAGGAAACAGTTACAATAGTATTCTAAGTCAAATGACTTGTCAGGATATTGAATTTTAAATAACATCATGAAAGTTTATATACCTCAATCATTTTGTTTTTGGGGCTTTTGCTAGATGTGGTCATGAACTCAAGTTTCAGATCAGATCTTTAGACACTAAAATGAATATGTTTCTTTATCACCCTAAGTGCATGCCATCCAAAAAGTCTGGTCAAGGAACCTGCAAACAATATTCTGCAAAACTATTTCTGCAAATTAAAAAATATTTCTTTAAGCCATAATGACCTTGACCTATTCAAACACCACATCAATATGCCTGAACCAAATCTTGAGAGCAAGCCCTCAACTTTGGTCAAGGTAGCTGGTCTGGAAGTAAAATTATTATGCAAATTTGTGTCACATTAACCTTGACATTTGACCCTCTACCAGTAGGTTTCTTTCTTACCAAACACACAAGCCATTCATAAACTTTCTTTAAATATACAGTTGATATCTGAAATTTGTGTGAAGAAACAACTCTTCTTTCTTCTGTCAATGTGACCTCAACCTGAGACCTTTTGACTGCCAAATAAGCTTCTTCCTTACCCAAGTGCAAGCCATCATCAAAATTTGCTCCAGGTCTGTGATGTAAAATTAAAGTTATTGTTGGCAAATATTTTCTCTTTGCAGGGGGGTGTAAGTGTAACTGACCTTTGACCCCAAAACTAACAGACTTTTTCCTTACCCCAAATGTAATCCATCCACATTTCCACAAAGTCTGGTAATTGTAGATGGCGAGAACTATATTGTGCAAATGTCATAACTTAATATGTTACATCTTATGGTAGGCATATAAAAAGGAAATAAAATCAGAAATGTGTTCACAGAACACAACCACCCAACATCAAGTTTGAAAAAGACCATAATGTTTATGGCATGCATACAAAACAGAAAGGAGAAAAAAAAACTAGAAATACATTCATAGAACCACAGACACTCAACCTTAAGCCTGAAAGAGACCTTAATGTTAATCCTAAGGTGTGACATACTGACAAGGTAACATTATATGCCCTACCACTGATGTGGTGGATGTTATGTACATTTAAATGACATTGTGTGCATGACCTTTGTCTGTGATGGGGGACAGAATTATGACCTACTTGACTATTGTCACTTTCCTTAAAAGATGTTAACCTAAATTTGAGGTCAAGTCCTAGCCTTGACTATGACCTTAGAAGGTTCTGGAAGTGAAGTTGTTTACAATTTGATGTATTTTTCAATTAAGATGCTGGATTTTCTTTTTAAGAAAATTCTATTATGATAAAGGTCAAGTGGGGATGTATATAAAGAGATTTTTATCAATCAAGTCCTCATTTCTATCATAAAACCAGTCTGTGGAGTTATTTTCAGTTGTATTCACATAAAATTCTAGAGAAAGTGTTTTAGTCATTCATTGTTTTCACTAAAGTCCTCATTAATTGGTTTAACACTACTTTGAGATTACTGTAAATTCATTTAATGCCATTTAGATTACATTACTGTGGCACATCAGGGCATTCAGGACCATTGAAATTCATCAGGATATTCAATACTTTAGGACTTTAATAGAACATTTAGGTTTTTTGGGACTTAAATCAAAATACTGTCAAGTTCCTTTCAAATTTTCACATTATAACTTAAAGACTTAAATTCTATATTGACTTTACTAAACTTTATTGCTTTTGTTTCTTTCTGTTCTTAGTTTAGGACCATAGAGTCTTAACAGAGGGGCACAAAAAGTATCAAATTTATCCAAGCAATAATTACATTTCACTGTGAACAGTACTAACCCAGATCTAATACTATATAATGGATTAATGATGTTTGCTAAAATCACAGATCCTGATATGCTATTCAGTAGATCTTGATCTATTTTCTTTTTGTTTACTGCTGGATGGAAATGATAGCCAGGTTTAAAAGTTGCAATGACAAACCTTTAGAGTATTGTCCCAGCTGCCAGTACAGAGAGCAGTGCCATCTGGTGAGACTCCCAGGCAGCTGACCCTGTTTTCATGTGCATATATTATAGTTACACGTTCTCCTTTTAATACATCCCAGATGTTCACTGTATAGTCATTATAGCCACCAAATAAAAGACGCCCTACAAAAGAAAAACAAAATGTTCAAACTGCAATTTGACAGACTCCAGATGTGTTGCTGCTCACATCTGTCTTAAAGCATCGGTTATTGAATTGTCCTGCATAATGTCTGTGGCAAAATTATTTTGTTTCCTCAGACAACATAATTATTTTTCAATACAATTTCAATTACATACAGTATTATATATTTTAAACCAATACATAAAATATTTTTTGCAACATTCATCAATTAAATATAAACCAAAACATGTTATACACATACACACACAACAATACACCACTCCCTCAATAAGTGGTGAACAAAAATGATCTGAAAACATCAAACTATAAGTTAGGGCACAAGTTATTGGTGGACCTAAAAAAAAACCTATTTATGTGACGGAAATTGATGGAATGCAAAAGTTGAAAAGGGAGATGCAGGTTTTCATTTTTAAAAATACAATATTCCCCTTCTTACGTGGCCAGCTTCTACACCAGGAAAGTGACCAAGAAGATGGATGGCCTTTCCAGAGGGGGATTATATTTTTGAGAAGGACAGCATAAAGTCGGTATAGCATGCTCTGTTATAACATGAATTCTATTATAAGACAATCATGGCATGATCTTTATATTTCATATTTATTTTTTTCTTACACAAAAAAATACCTTATCTTCTTAAAAGTACGGAAAATGTGTGAAAGTTTATTAAGGGATAACTCTAGGCTTCACCAATGTCATAAATTGTGAATTTATTTCCTTATTGGCAACCAAATATACCATCTGGCATCTTTTTCTTTCAAAAATATTTTGGCTGTCCAAAACTACATATACAATCTTAGACTTGGAATGGAGAAATTCTAAGACACCATGAAAAAAAGCTGCAAACTTTGAGATAAAATGCAGTTACATAACCAAATCTTTCATTCATATTAACCTTCTTAAAAGTATAGTGTTATATCATAATTGGCTTATTCTGACATCTGACCCAAGTACCACTGTGATACACTCAAATAGTCATGATATAAAACCAGCTACAATTAACCAGTCTCAGGCATAGCTAATGACTCCAATTATCCAACCTAGGACAGTGGCAGAAGATATAATGATGCCCACTCAAAAACAAGAGTTAATGTGGAGAGGACATTTGAAGCATGCAAATCAAGATTTAGGTATGGGTTATATGTGTTCTCCAATAGTTATAATGGCTGTGATAAAATAACTGAAATAATACACCCATCTGCAGAAAGATTGCACAGAATTAAATTTCAGTGATGATACCTTAATGGAAAGTTAATTTGCAAACCTTTTATTAATTACAAATCATTTAAAACTTTAATGGGCACTGTAACACTTTTACAAATATGCATCTAAATTTTGTTGAAATAAAACACTCCTAATCAAAGAAATTAGAATAAATTTGGAAAGAGAATACAAGTGTGGACATACTATTTGGGTTCATATCTCCTGTAAATGCCATGGATTGCCAGAATATAAAGTGAAAAAAGTAAACAAATGTGCACAATCTTGTACTGAATTTCAACAAAATGTTGGAAAAGTTGCAGAAACCAAGTAACAGTCATCATCTGTATCTCCTATAAATGTTGTTACATAATGTTCATATTAGCAACCCCAGTCCAAATTACAGTCTACATATTTGCATTTTAATGGTTGATTCTTATAGAGCTCATTCAGACCTTTTCAGAACAGTTTTAATTTTTTAAATATGATGATTAGTTAAAAAGTTATGACTATATGAATACTGGAAAAATTTGGCTTTTCAGTGAATTTTTACCTTATATAAATGTATCTTTAATTCTTTCAAGTTACAGACCCGACACATTTAATAAATAAGTATTTCCATCGTAACTTTTGACCTAAACAAGATATTTCCATGAAACTTGGTAGTCTTATAGAATTTTGCCTGTAGAATTCAAATATCTGCAGTAAATTAAACTAAGACCACTAGATTTCAGTGTAGAGAAGAATATAAGTGGTTACAAAAAATTTCTTCTAGGAGACAATTCAGATCCAGGACAAGATATTTGTTAACACAGCATTAAATTCAGAAGAAAACATTGGAATACATTGTATCAAATTTTCTATGATCTGAGTATGCCCACTGACGTCCAGAATTTAGATATTGGAAAGAGTAGACTGGTTAATTGACTGATAGCCATCATTAAGTAATGTTAGGATCTCGCAAAATTCAGAAAATGTGCAACTATTTTTCTTAAAAAAATTGAAAATTTCTAACACAATTCTATTTGACAGTCTGTCAATTTGTTTACAAGATCTTGATGATATTGTGACAACACTCATGCCTGCATTTTGGCAATAAGGTTCAGGATAATGCATACTCCTATTTTTGCACTGAAAATGACCAAACAAAATGTTTTAGGAACGTTTACAAAAGATATATATTTAAAAAAGATATATAGTTCATCATATAAAATTGCTGAGCAGTACTTTATCATGGTACGAAATGTAGATCTGTAAATCACATTTTTTTTCTCTTTTCGTACCACCTATTTCTGCAAGTAATTTGGTT